>VXBL01002901.1:102244-247674 GCA_013400195.1 Aramus guarauna | reverse complement strand
CTGGAGCAGTCTGCTCCTGAAGGTCTGCACGCCATGGGAGACCCACGCTGGAGCAGTTCATGAAGGACTGTAGCCCATGGGAAGGACTCACGTTGGAGAAGTTGGTGGAGGACCGTCTCCCGTGAGAGGGACTCCATGCTGGAGCAGGGGAATGATGATGATGAGTCCTCCCCCTAGGAGGAAGGAGCGGCAGAAACAATGTGTCATCAACTGACCCCCATTCTCCGTCCCCTGTGCAGCTGTGGGGGGAGGAGGTTGAAACTGGGAGTGAAGTGAAGCCTGGGAAGATGGGAGGGGTGAGGGGAGGTGTTTTAAGATTTTATTTTATTTCTCATTCCTCTACCCTGTTTTGCTTGCTAATAAATTAGATTAATTTTCTCTCTAAGTTCAGTCTGTTTTGCCCGTGACAATAATTAGTGCGTGATCTCTCCCTGTCCTTATCTCGACCCACAAGCATTTTGTTACACCTTTTCTCCCCTGTCTACTTAAGGAGGGGAGTGATAGAGCGGCTCTGGTGGGCACCTGGCCTCCAGACAGGGCCAACCCACCACACATGACATGAAGTGTTACATACCGACTGCAACCACCTTTCCCCATCCCCGCTGTGCTGCTTGGGGTGGGGGAGGCAGTAGAGGAGTCAAGAGTGAAATTGAGCCTGAAAAGAAGGGAGGGGTGCAGAGAGGTTGTTTTTAGTTTTGTCTTTTAAAAGAATTTCTCATTCTCCTACTCTGTTTTTAATTGGCAATAAATTGAATTACTTCTCCCCAAGTTGAGTCTGTTTTGCCTGTGACAGTAATTGGTAAGCGATCTCCCTGTCTTTATCTCAACCCATGAGCTTTTCCATCTCATATAATTCTCCTTGTTCTGTTGAGGAGGAGAGTGACAGAGAGGCTGGGTGGGCACCTGGCAGCCAGACAAGATCAACCCACAACAGTTGGCAATAGCTTTGTATTGTTATTTTCTATTAACAGCAAACCTCTGCTCAAAGTGTTGCACTTTCTTACCTGTTCTGCTGGGACTACAGCTTTGCCCTTTCCTTTGTTCATAAGATACATATCCATGAACATTTCTGAAGTGACACTATCCATAAGCTTAATGAAGCTCTGATTACCCAGGAGCATTAGTGGTGAGAACAAAGGGACACAGATCTGTGAACCCAAGCTGCTAAGGGAGAGGGGTCTTTTGAGACCGGGGAAAACTGAAACCACAAATAAGAATTGTATACAATGAAGATGTATTATTTTCAAACAAACTTCACAGCAAGCAGAAGCTGAATATTTTATACAAATAGTCCTCCAAAGTATCTTTTGTGATGGGGGCCTTCCACTTCTTATGTCTGCGGATAAGCCTTTAAGAGGTATACTAGTGGTGGTGGTTCCATCTTGCACCCCATTTTCAGTTTTCAGCTCCTGCCCTTAAAAATGTTATAAAAATACAAAAAAAACCAAAATAAATGAGATCCAAGAAGCAAGACTTAAGTCTAATGCCCTTTCCTCTGAGCAGACATACTTTCCATCCATATTTTCTAATGGGTAACTGGTGATGTGGGAGAACACAAGAGTCAAGCACACTGCTATGGTGAGTTCCAACAAATATCTGTTGAGGCAATGTGTTTATCCTTTTCTTCTTCTAAAAAAAACTACTGTGAGACTGACAATGGCTGCAGAAGTAATTTTATTTTATTACTTTTCCAATGTGTTTTTAACAACATGCTGAAAAAATTAGAGAAATTGAGGTGCTTTCTAAATTTTCTTTCAGATTGTTGTTACCTGGGCAAAAAGAGCAAACATCTTTCTCTCTATATTTTTCACTGCAAATTTGAGGATCTTCTTTGGTAAGATGGATGTTATTTCACAGGGATTTTTCTCTAAGCATAGAATAAATTGTAGCTGGTGAAAGACCATAAGACTGAACTAAAATAGTTTCAGATTTCATAATTCAGTTTGTCATTCTCATGTTCCTGTGAGATCTTCCTCTTTAAGTATGTTTGAAGCATTTCCCTGGTTTCATTAACCATCTTGCTTGAACAGTAATGCTGATATTTTGTTCTTCACCTTGTTTTGGATTGCTTTTTTTTTGAAGTGTTTATAGTATAAGCCTAAATGGTCTGCAGGAGTATATGCAGAAGGAATATAGATATCAGTGATTTCCTTGACATGTTCTTGTTATGCTACACTGAATTTGGTGATTGCCAAGTTTTGTTTTCTAGTTTTCTTCATGAGATAATCACAGCCAGTTCTTTATCATTTCGGAGCTACTGTCAAACCCCTTGCCTGACCTAATTTTTGGATGATACTAAAAGTCTGGGAACAAAAACTCACATTCTGGCTACAGTTTTTTGATGACAGTATTTACATCAAAAATATTTATCTGGATAATCACAAATATATCAGTTTCTTATTTTATTATAGCTGCATATTTGATTATAAAATCTTCTGAAATAAGCAAGAACAATATTTATTTCACACTGCTGTTTGCCTCTCTGGGCAACAATTACTTTTGATTTCAGAAAAATGCCAAGTTTTCATTACTTCTGCCCCTCCAATCACTTGCTTTCTAGTACCTATTTGCAGACACAAACACATTCAGTCATTCTGAATCCTGACTAGCAAAAATTATGTAGTGTGGAGTGCCATCCATTTGCTGTAACGAGGTTGAGAAGCAGATATGAAAGTAAACACAATGGAGCTAAGATTAAAAGCTAGTCTGTATATAAAATTTTATGTGGATTATCAACATAGTTCAAGTTGTGCACTCATCCTCCACGTGTAGGTGGCTGCAGCTTTACATTATTATCACTGTATCTTACATTCTGCACTGCTGCATATAAAATCAACAGCATCATCCAGGTCCCTACTGGGTTTTCTGTGTTTCCAGCACTACTTTCATCTTATCATCATAATTGTGCTTTGAACAGAAGTTTTTTGACAGAAAAGGAATGTGAACCTGGTTAGTGTTTGGGGGAGAAGTGTGGATATTTATATTCCTTTCCCTATTGAAAAGGATGAGAGTGTACACAGTATACTTTTATCTAAATCTAAGAGGTAGTATGCCAGCAGTTACAGTAATATAATTACTTTGACTTTGAAAAATCACTTCTCTGTCAAAATAAGTTTACATTTACTTTGTGTAAAATGGGACAAAAAGCAGTTGGCCAGCTTAATGTGAGGTTATATGGAGTTAGGCAAACTCCTAAAATCTAACCAGCAGAACCTCTACTAGTTCATTACATATTTTCTGCCTCCAAGATGAATGATTTCTCTTCTCCCTAGACCGAATCAAATAAGAATCACTTGAGGGAAAATCATAGCCACTGAAATAATCGATTGCATTCTTGCTGATTTCAATGGCATAAATTGGGATTTTTTTAATAACTTCTCTCTGCCTCTACTATTGATTTTCATAGTTTATATTAATGACTGAGGTCTGAGGTTCAACTGCCTGACTGAACGAGGGGGACAAATGAACAGGATGCCAAAAAATCCTGTTAATTTTGCAAGAACAATGTAATGATATTGCTTTTAAGTGCTAATGCTATTTTCAGAAGCTCAACAGCCCAAAGTATTTGCAAAGTCAAGCAAGATTCATTTAAGCCACTTTTGAAATAATGGAGACATTTAAGATATTTAATAATCATTAGACTGAAATAATAATGAATTCATTAAAATGAGAGCAATTGTTATCAGCAGTGCACTATCATTGCTGGGAAATTACAGTTTATAGAGTTTTGTATGGAATTCTGGTTTGAAACTATTCAAACCCATAATTTATCTGTCTTATTAGTAAGAACAAATTAATCTACTCCAAACAGTGGCAATGTGTACTCTAGCAGACAACTTGCTTCTTTCTAAAGATTAAGCATACATGCACTTCCATACAGTGCAACTGTTTTGTAATTGTGTATTTTAAAGATTGTTTCATGAATATGAACACAGTTTCCATCCCTTACACACCATAACATGCATCTACTTCTTTCACAAAGAAAGATTTTAGTATTACATGAATTACTCAAGGAGGGAAAGCTTTGCAAATGTTGTCTTTATGGAAGTCTCTTTGTGAATTCAAAAAACCTCACTTCCTCAGAAATTCCTTAATTTATTCTGTGGTGCTTGTATTTCACTCAAAACTGTGGGTATGAGATAAAGATTTACTCCTAGATCATACTGGAAAATTACAGTCAAACCTTTACTGTAACAGTTTATCTTCTCCTTACTTATATCCTTTTAAAATCCTTTGTTAATTATTTTGCCTCAATTCTTTTGCTCGTTCCATATTCTGGTTTCTTCTCATTTTGTGTTGAATACATTAAGAATATTAAAAAGATTAACCTCTTTTTCTTGATAGTTAACTGATTGTTAATACAACAGATAGGAAAGCTTTTGAGAAAGATAAATCTGAACAATGGCATAGACTTACCTAAGACATGGGATACTATCTTTCATTGTTCCTTCACATGCTACAGTGTTGGTACTGCCTGAAAGGCTCTTTAAAGAAGGAAGCTGGGAGGATGCATCTGGAAATGGAGGAATTATTTCCGGTTCAGGAGTAATGATATCTTCTACTTCATACTGAAGTCGTACCTCTAATGTCTTAAATAAATAAAAAGCTACATTACAATTTAATAAAGCAAGCTGCTGAAAGTTGTGTTACTTTCAAATAAATATCAGTAAGTCTTTTTTTAAAAACACCCCCCCCACATTTATCATTATCATTTGAAGGCAAAGAATACTGTCATTTGTTATTTATAGTCTAACAGAAACGTCAGATAGGAACTAGTCATCTACCCTATGCTGATGGAGAAATACATAGGTATATTCTTGCAGTGCTGACTTTGATTCAAGCCTTCTATTGTAAGTGAAAGGCAAGATTACAACTTTCCAGCATTTATTATGAAAAGACAAGTTAATCACCCCCAAATAAATAATATTTCAGCATAAGAATGCATCACTCAGGATAAATGTCCTGAAAATTTTCTGCCTATTGTCTGTTATCTTTATCCTAAGCAAATTCATTAAAAGAATGATTGTCAACTCTGCCTCCTTATTGCTTGTACAACAGAGTCTCTACAAGACAGGTTTTAGCTTGTATGCAGCAGCGTGACAGTGTGGGTAGTACTGATTTACAAACTTCATTTGTCCATAGGTGGGGGTTGGGAAATCAGAGATAACAGCACAGAGAGTTCCATTTCCTTAGACTGAACATGAGCTTGGCAGATTCTAGAAAGCAAAGTTCAAATCAGTTACGTTTTGCTTTCCTTCAGGGCTCTCTAGATAGGGAAAAGGAGATCAACCAGACTCAACCACCCTTCCATTCTTTCCACTAATTCAGGACTCCTAAACACAGGGGAAGCTGGACAGAGAGCTCACATCTATGTAAGTAATCATCTCAAAGGATCATAGTAAATGTTGGGCAATTCTTTCTGCCTCATGAATTGTCCAAGGAGATCTCTATTTTGAAAAGAATAAAAAACAAGGCACAGCCCTCAGAGATAACTAGCTGAATAGTAATTTCAGTGCCGGTACCTTGAAGTGATCAGAAGCAATTGCAGATTTAGACACTGCAAACTCCATCTTAGTTAGTGATCTCTCACTGAGACATCATCTGTATCAGAATGGAGATGACAGTATTAAGAAAATACCTACATTTTGTGAGAATTGGGAGATAAAGATCAGTACTGAAGACTCTCCTATTTCTCAACCATTGTGTTAAAACCTAAGATTTCAGAAAGAAGTGATACTGCTCAATGAGAAGAGAAAGGGTCCTTTCTCAAAATTTCACTTTTGTTTTCTCCTTGCAAAATCCATGGATATTTTTTGTCTGAATCAGCTAAGAAACCTATGGACAACATTTGCCTTCAAAGACTAATGAGTGAAATATTGAGTTCAGGAAAATCTAATCTCCTGGAAGTAATTGCTGCTGACTGAAAGAATTTATAATGGTGTTTAATCTTCATGCAGGACTGTTGAAGAGAATGTTCTTCTGCTTGTCATGTTAGAAGTGCTTCATTCTTCTTTGGATGCTTTTCTTTGTGTCTTTCTTTTTCTACTAAAATTCATTTTGTTAAGTTCTAGCTATTGTCCATTTGCAGATAGAAGGAAAAATTTAGCCTAAAAACATAACTGTGAAGTTTTTTAACACTTTAGTCCCTGCTTTGACTGGACCTTGGAAGGGGTACAGACCTGTTGTACCAATTTATTTTATTTGATCTTTTTGGAGGATCCCATCACTAAGTTCATTGATTCTCCTTTCTACATTCCAACTAGTGTAAACTTTTTTTCTATGGTTCTTCTCAAGAGCTTTGAAGAAGAGCTTCACTGAGGAAAGACTGATTTCTGAGAAAGTGATCACATTTAATAGATACCTAGATATCCTTTTGAGACAGGATGGAGTAGATTCAGATGATAAAGCAACAGCAGCAAATGCTTTTTACATAACTGCATGGCAATGACTCCAAGGTTGGTTATGAAGTAGAATTTCTCTCATGCATATTACCTGCGTCCAGAATCTGATATGGAATTATGCAAATAATACTTTTATTGAGGAAATCCTAGGCACAGTCTATGCCTCTAAGGCATATTTAGCAGCAGAATTCCCTGCTACATGGATAAACCTTTGAGTAGCCTCCATGCTTCCCATTTACCATTGCAATAATATTACAAGACTGATGTCAGGCAGTCAAACCAACACGGGGTCCTTAAAATGCTGGGATTTGTAGACTGAACTCCAGATGAGTTCAGGATGGCTGCTAGAGAAGGGAGGGTACTAAGTGCTAGAACTTGGGCTCGCCTCAGGCAGGAAAGAAATCCTCAGACTGACCAGCTCAGTCTCAGTATAGACAGACAGCTTCTAGTCAGGTACATATTCCAACAAAGACTCCCATACTTTTTATTAAAAAAAACACCACTTAAGAATGAAGACTTGAATGCTTGAATGTGGAAACTAAGAGAAGAGGCTCATCTCAGGGATGCACAAAACCCAGGGGAACTCAGGGACTGTGCCACCAATATTAGATAATATTAAAGCAACTCTTCAGAGAACAATTCCTTATATAAATACTTCTTAATTACAGATGAATTCTGAGAAACTGTTAAATTGCACATATTATAACACTTTAGAAAATACTCATGCAATTCAGCCACAAAAGTAAGCGACATGAAAGTAAAGAAATTAAATGATAGGTAATAAAAGATAAGGTGCATTCGCTATGGAACAATGTAAGAATACTGAAATGTAGTATTTTTAGCAGCATTATACATGAGCTGGTCAGTAAGGTGAAATTACCGTTCATTATTTTTAAAACTTTCCTAAAAGGATACATTCTGCTAGCTTATGCCTCTGGGGGACAAAAAATGTGAGGAAACCAACAGAACAGCTATAGGTAATGAATTTCCTTACCAGATGGCACATAGCTACAGGCCAAAAATGACACATGTTTTTGCCAGGCTAGAACTACAGACTTTCTGAAGTACATTAAAATAGTGTGAAAAGGAAAAGAACTGTAATCGGGGAAGCTGGAAAATAAAAGGGAAATTTTGGGTCAGCCCCTGAGATTTGTTGAGAGCTGGCAGACTCAAAGACATGCTTCCTGGCAAGACAGTGTCTGGAGTTGCAAACTGTTCTCTAGCACCAGAGAATGGCAAGCCTGAAGGAGAAGCAGTCATGTTTAGTTTGGCTCTGCCTTAAGAGTAGTCTCCTGTTAAATTTCTTAGACTTAAGAAAGAATTTACATTATAAATGCTGTTCATCCACACTGTTAGCAGTGGTTATGGCTCCTGTGCAAAAATGCAAGGTTTAAACCAAAGTCAGACTTGCTGTACAACAATGATAAGTACAAAGTGACTGCAGTGCAGTTAAAAGAACATGAACTGTACGATACTACCTGAGATAAGGTGACTGCTTAAGACATGAAGACAGAAAAAGGAGTATTTGAACAGGATAAAGCCAAAGAAAGCTTAGGAAAATATCAAGTGCTTAGCCATAAATAATCTGGCATTTCATATAGTGTCCATTTTTAGGGAAACAAAGTCAGTATAAACCGGAAAAAAAATGAACTCTTTTTATTTTGTTAAAGCCAGTGATAATTTTCAGTCCCCTTGTGGTACAAACACTATGAACATAAAGAGATGAAATACTTGAATTAAAAAGAGTATTATTATGTATGTACACAATGTACATTATCTGATAAAAACATACAGCAGCCAGTATTTTTAGAGCAGATAAGTACAACAGATATTTACTGTATCATACAGTCTTAAAAGCAAACTATATCTTAAATCTGTACTGTATGTTACTATTAAAGCAAAAAAGTGGAGAGCTGGCTCCCAAAAACTCAGATTCTTGTCACTAACTTAAGTAGGATCGAGATTTCACTCAAAACATTTAAAATGGAATGTCCCTAAACCTGTATTTATACAGCTTCATATTAATTTTATTCAAGTATATGAACACAGACATAGCAAAGCAATCTGATTTAGAAATTGTTCTTTTATAAGAGAGTAAAATTCTAAGGGACTTACTGCAATTTCAGTATTTACTTCATGTTTGCTGAACCTATAAACAACCACATATGCAGAAACTCCTGCCACACAGAAAATTCGGCTTTCAGGACACCAGTACATCATCTGAACAGCAAAAGGATCTTCTTCCACAATCTCAGCTGTTGCTTTTCCTTCTCCCAGTTTCTGTTTTTCAAAGACCTTTGATGTTTTTAATTTGTACAACATCTGTAGTGTAACTGGAATAGATTAAAACATATAAAAATTACTAGCATGAAGCAAATGAGTTGTAAAATTCCTCAGTTCACATTTTCTTTTCAGGTGTGGCAAAACAAAGAATCTTATGAAGGTCTAAGAGGAGAAGATGATGGCTATTATACAATACAGATATTATTCTGGTGCACAGTACTAGTAGGATATGTATTTAATACTTCCAAACCAGGTATTTGTCTGTGAAATACTTCTTAGTACTTTCTGGGACAGGATGTCAAAGATGTATGTTAACCATTATGGCCAGAATTAGGCTTATACTCAATGTTATAGAGAAGCTCTGATAATGCTGCTATTTTCCTAATAAGATGTGAAATTAAGATTTCATTTGTCTGAGGTTATCGTCTTACTAGAATGTAGACTGTATAGCACTTCAAGAGAAAACATTAGGAAAGTATTCTGGTGGCCTGGGCAACACAAAGACTTTCTGAACAAACAGGAGTTCTAAAATGTTTTGAATTTCTTGACTAATAAATATATCTATATTTATACCTGTATATAAAACCTTAATATCCAGAAGCCTTTGTCAAGGCTAGAACTCCACCGCAGTGAATTCTGGAGGTAAAGGAAGGATTATAATTAACTCCATTTTGGTTTATTGACATTCCTTACTTTTTTTCACTACTTTTACATTAACTTATCAGAGGCATTAATAACAGCATAAGGTCAGCAAAAGTCAGTCAGGCCCAGCACCTATAAAGGTGTGTATAAAGGTGTATATAAAGGTGTGTATAAAGGGGTGTATAAAGGCAAAGTTGTTCCACATGTTAGTGTAATTGTGATAGATCAGTCTAGCTAGCTTGTGTAACAAGAGCAACAAAAAGATGGAAGAATGGTGTTTTAGTTATGTAACTGGATGACGAACACAGCAAAATTGCATTTTCATTTTGCAGTGCAGATCTATTTTAGGAGTTTTAGCATATATTTTTTAAAATATTTTTAAAAGTTTTAGCATATAAAACGCTACCAAATTTTCACAAATTACAGCAAGTGCTTCTGTAACGAATACATAATTCTTCCTGCCTTCTGTGGCAGTGGAAGAGGCCTCAGGATGCCCCTGGTCCCAGTGGCCAATCTAGAGTGGCACTTCAAATCAGACATCATGGGTCCAAGCATACTAGGACTGGAAGAATTACAGAACCATAGGGTACAAGTACAAGGTGAGATTCTCTATGCTTCTCTGAATTACTAGGGACTATCTGTACAAGGGCAAATAAGAGCGAGCAATCGCTTTTGAGCAAAGATACATGTGGAAAACTGCTTCAGTGGCTTAGCAATTCCCTGTCTCCCATGAACCTGTGCTTTCAGATACAAAATTACACCATTAAAATATGTCTAAAAGCAAAATATTTTGTGCCTTCAAATACCAGTAGGATATTATGCTTGCTATGAAATCTCCAATGAAATTTGAACTCTATTAAAAAAGTTAAGACATTGTAAATAATAATTAAAACTTTGTAAATAAAAAAGTACCAAATATGGTATCAGTAGCACAGTACGTGCCCTGAAAAGCAGGACTAAGACCAGGACATCAGAGATGCACTGAAAGTACCATTACTGTTGAAGGGATTGTGAATATTCATGACCGTCTTAAGCTTCCACCTTTAAGAAAAATTCCTATTGCAGCATGTACATACTGATTAGTGGGTTATGTTTACATTCCTTATGAGAAGTTTTTCCCTTTCGCCATTCCTGCCAGAATTATAGAAGAAATGACTAACACACTGGTTCCTGTGCAGTGTATATGCTAAATGCTTTGGGGTCCTGGAACAGTCTGTATTGTTTCATTCTAACTTTAATGCCTGTATTTGCATATTCTTGTCAAGAGTGTAAGTATGTAATGAAGTATGCAGGAGACAAGGTCTAATGCCTCACACTACTTCTGTAAATAAAAGTCATTATCTTATTTTTGTTCATATTAAAGCTCTTTCAAACTTCTGTCTTTGCAGCTAAACTCCTGTTGACCTCATAGGAATTTTTTTCTTTTTCATCCTCACCATAACTTGAAAATACTGGAAGATGTAATATCTAAGCAGCATATATCTGTTTTTCCTCCATTTCCAAACAGACAAATTATATAATAAAAAACCCAACTCATAGTCATGTTCAGCTGACATGCCTACGTAAAATTTCTTTGTGAAATGAGGCTTTGGAAATCCTCATTTTCTCCTTGTCCATCCTGATGAGTGAAAATATTTGGTATTAGGCAAAAAGAGAACTACCTGACAAAGTCATCACATTTAGCTGACATTAAAATCTTGTCATCATTCCCCATATTTGGCTGGAAATGGTATCACTATTAATCATTACAATTCTGTAGCACAACGTGGAACTAGCAGGTAGTTTAAGTATCGCATACTCTGTTTTCTTGGGGACCATTACAGACTGGTTATTAGGGTCAAATTAAATCTCTCTATGATTAACATTTCATACAGAAGTTTCTTTCACACTCTTTTCTTTAAGAGACTGATACCTCATAAAAGAGAAATGCTACCCAGACATCCATGTACCACAGAAAGGACAGAATATAAGGCAACTCTACTGCAACTTTTATGAAGCACACATTATCTGAACCAGAATATTTTAGCTTTCAAGCAAAATGTGTGTATATTTCTAATAAATATATTTTACTAATAAGTACCATATGTATCTTCTGCAGGGGAAAATGATGTGGTTTTATATGTGTAGTTATAGCTAGAATGTATGGAACAAGTATTTTCTGAAGCTCCTTCCTGCTAGCATGAATGGAAATGCTTCCCAATTGTTTCCTGGAACAGGAGACTGGACAAGAAAAGATGTAGGTCATCTCCACCCTTGTATTTTAATATTTTATTTTTACTTAGCTGTAAAAAAGACTATATTGTACTCAGAATAGAAGAGACATGACAACTGGAGCTGAGTATTAGATCTAATTGAGCCCACTTTTTTATACACACAAGAAGATTACGTCCTAGGGATTTTTTACCAACACTTCATCCTTCATAGGTTTTGGTATGTTGGATCTGGAGTTTTTATTCATCTTAAAGACATTCCCTCTTTTCTGTCTAATATAGCCCATTAACAGTGGGGTTTTTTTTCCCCTAATTTAATAAGAAATTGCTTAATTTCACTTCATTATTCCTAATTATATAATTCCAGGTATTACTACTCATACCGTTAAACATCACATTATATATATGTGTGTTTGTGTGTGTGATTTATCAGCATTATATAAAAGTGAACTTTAGAAACTTACTGGCAGAAGCATCCCAAAACTTTACTGATCCATCTGCATGGCTTAAAAAAAATATAAAAATTAAATGTGTTAAAACAAGATGCAATTCTAAAACATCTTCTTCTTTCAGTGAGTGATAAAAATAAGCAGAAAAACTGTACTTTGCTCCCTGTACCTTACTGACAATACATAATGATATATATACTAAGAAAATATTTTGTTATTAGTTTGATTAGGTTTAGAAAACACTTCTTCATGCATTTCCTACAAAGAACTAAGCACCCAATGAGTTTTAGGATTGCAACAGCAAGAAACTAATTCCCATACTGATGACAAGTTTAAGTTACAGCACTTCTGGCTTTGCAGTGGGCCAGCATCAAGCCTATGCACTCTAAAAATGCCATGTATAACAAACCTTGAAAGGACAGAGGGTAACTTCATTTTGCTTAATACCTTACAGTTGTGTTCTTTTATTAACATAAAATCAGTCCTGAAATAAAGGTGGAGAAAGGAGACATTTCTGTTTACAGTGAGAATAATCCCTTCATCACCTCATTGGTACTACTGCACACATCATGATTTTATTTTTAAAAGGAGGTGTTAAGCATCATTGATAATAACATTTATCAAATATATTGCTATCATCAGCATGACTGAGACCAGAGGGAAACACAGAGTGCATCATAGCTGAAGAGCTTCTGTTTTAGAGCATGGCTCCTTGAAAATCCATCAGGCATCCCTCACGGGGCTTCTACTGCAGTCTGAGCCTTTCTATGCCTTTTTGCTATCAGGCTGTCTCTCCACTCACAAGGTGAAATTCATCCCAGCACACTACCCCCTACTAATGCTGGGGTATTGAAAGGAATTCCCAAACTGTCCCCAGGTACAAAGTCCACAGAAGGACAATAGCTACAGGAGAACAGCTGCTGCTCTTTTTAATGCTATTCTCTATGCCCTTCAAGGCCAAAATATTCTCTTGCAATGGATTCTCCTTTCCAAAGACCCCACCTTCACAAGTACATCTGTCTGACACTGGGGCCTCAAATTGTAATTCTTAATGGTAATTCATCCCTGAGTACAAACCTCTATTTCCTACAACAAATGGGAATTTCTGTGGTGACTCTGCAGAAGGGAAAACCCATGTACTTCAAATGAAGGGGCCAGGATATGCATACTCTGTGAAGGATCAAATCTTATCTATAGCTAACCCACAATGAAAAGCTGTAGACACTAACAATTTAAAAGTACCAATCCTCAGTTTCATTCTCACCCTGTAATAATGATTTCAGGATATGTCTGAGCTCCAAGGTTCCATGCTCCACCACTGATAGGCCACTCCTAAACAAACAACAAGAGTATGGAGATCACAACTAATTCTGATGAATCTTGCTTGATTAATTTTTAAACTCAAGAGTAGAAAACATCTTCTTCCAAAGAGCAATACAACTCATAAAAGGAAAAAAAAAGAAGTAGCATTCAAGGCTTGTAAAGCTT
The DNA here is from genome assembly GCA_013400195.1 of Aramus guarauna. NCBI lineage: Eukaryota > Metazoa > Chordata > Aves > Gruiformes > Aramidae > Aramus > Aramus guarauna. The sequence goes on along the minus strand of VXBL01002901.1, from coordinate 234,201 downwards.
ATTAACATTTTTATATTATCAATTAAGGCTTTTGAAACTTAATAATGTTTTTATGTTATTAATTAAAGTTCTATATTTTTAAAATATTTCTGCACAGCTAACACTCAATCCAAAATAGAAACTAGAGGAAGGAGTAACACACAGATCTATTTTGAGGATGAAGACTACTGAAGAAGCTGACCCAGAAACAAATATCTGAGCATGATGCCTTGAGATATGAGATAAGGGAATGCCACTTCTGCAGAACAAGTGAAATCATCATCTCTTCTCTGCCTTTTGTTTACTAGTGGCAAGACTCCCATTTTCTTCTTTGGTCGAGGCTGGTAGAGCGAAATGCTGGTCTGTGCCTGAGGGTTGACACATATAGATACAAGACACATGATGTGGAGGATGACATATGTGCAGAGTGGGTGAGGATGCGTGCAGAATATGAGTGGGTGGAAAAAACCTGGGAGCACAAACTGGTTATGTGGATACATGGAGTGGATGCTTGTGGGTACAGAAATGGGTGGGTGGCAAGTGAGTGGCTACCTACGTTCAGAGTGTGTATTTGTATGTGCACAAATAAAGCAGGGGGACAAGAGTGTGCAATGAATACAGGTAGGTGGTGAAAAGTTTGGGAAATATATATATGAGGTAAGGATAGATAAGTAGACAAATTCAAATAAACAGAAAAAATATTTTCTGAAGTACTGTGCTGAATCAAGATCCAAAAGAAGCAGAGAGAGGCCAGTTTCTCAGTGCATGGAAAACAAGGCAGCTCAAAGGAGAATACTTCTGTTAATATGAATAGAAAACTGATGATGTCTGATTTGTTTACCCAATATTTTTTCTAATTTATTTATTAGGATGGATTAGTTCTAGTCAAAACATAAACCAGATTGATGCTTGAAATTTATAAAATAATTGCATATCCTCTTTTTATTTCTGCAGCTTGTCCTATTTCTAAAAGCATTACATTAAGACTTTGGTAGCTCAGTAAAACAATTATTAATATCCCTATTTAAGAAAAATCTCACAGACATGCTGTCAACCCTCAACTTTCACTGAAGCTCTTCTGCTAACTTCTTTCAGTTATGATGTTTTCTTTTTTTCTTTGATAAAGATAACTTATCCATACAAATTTGAATCGTACACTGATGGCTTTCCTTTAACTAAATCTGATCTGTCATAATTCCAGCAGCCTAATGATTAAGTCCTACGTAATGTTCATTAATGGCTGTGCTTCAGTGATGGTGTTTCTGAGGGACAAATACCAGGCTGCAAGCATGCTGCTAAGCTGCTGGTTGGACCAACTTAAAAGTGACACTAAAGAAGTAAAATGAAAATAATTTGGTAAGATGTTACAAAAACATAGGTTGTACATCTACTTTCTCTGTTTAAAAAAAAATAATTCATTTTGTTTACCTTATTGCTGTATCCTTGCTTTTTATGTTTTGCTCCTACAGAATAGAGTACAGGAATCAAATCTGGAGGACAGTCCGCAAAGTATTCTGTGCAGGTAACAGGTGACTCATGAATGTCAATAGGATATGGATTTTCAAAGATTGGAAAACTAGTTAAGGAAGACAATTTATTAGAAGTGCTGTGACACACTGAGCCATAGAAGAAAACATACTATATTAAAGTGTATAACAGAATCTAAGTATAATCATTACTAATAAAGTACATTTTCCCCTATTTATTCAAACATATGTATTGTTTTTAATGTCAATAACAATGCGTAGTTACTGAAAGATACAAAAATTCCACTGCTGTGACAAGAATCCTCTTGTAACATAAATACCCATTCGTGTGTATCGTTCCTATGGCTAATAGGACTACTTGTGTGAATGAGGATTAGGAACTAATTTTTCCCAGCATCTCAAAATCTTTATACAGGAGTGACACATTTTCTAGAAGCTTCAGGTTCATGGATATGATATATACTTAATAGTAAGGACTACTTATACATATACTTATATGTGAATTTTATATTGAGCAGCTTAGCTTATTGGGTTGGTAGACTACTGATTCTACAATGAACAATTGCAATAACAGATGAAGTAGATCTCAGTTTATTTCTCACTTCCATCAGTTTGGACAGTCTGATAAGAAGGAAGGCCTCACTTCTGGCATATTACACAATGTTATTCATAATTCAAAAATGTAGGAAATTTGCTTCTGATTTCAGTTACATCCATTTTATACTGCTGAGATTTGAATTATTCTTGAAAGTAGGTGAGATCAGAATATGATTCACTTAAAATGTTTCAAGACATTAAGGGCAAAATCTGTTCCTAGTTATACCAGTGTGAATATGGATGTACATTACTGGTAGTATTGGAGGCAGAACAAAATAAATAATGATGTATAGTTCCTCATTGCATGATGTATATAGTTCCTCATTGATATGAACAATGATTCATTGATGTGAAAGAACTATTTGTCATTTAAACCAGCAACTGGATCATGAAATAATCCCGTAGATACACTATAAAACAATGCCATTATTTATTAAAATACTTAAGTAAATACTTAAGTGGTAGTCCCTGTGGAATCCAGTGAAGTTAGGCATGCATGTAAGTAGTAGTTGAATCTGGTTCCCAAAACACACATTCAGGTCATAATTCAGCATGTGACCAAGTATTACTTAACTTTGATGTTTAGTGAATGTTTCAGGCCTGTGCTGAAGGGACCACAGATTTTGATTTATTCCCATACTTAAGAACAAATATTATCATAAATTCCTGTTGATGAGCTGATCTTAGCTCTTAAGGTGGAGGTAATCATATAGAGCGAATTATTGCCAAGAGTGAATGATTTTGGATAGTAAAATGACATTGCATGATAACATTTGGATTTTTATCATCATTTACTGGACAGTTAAGATATACACATAACTTCATATAAGACTTCATACTTACTTGCTTTGTGTCAGGTCAACGACAATGAGATCTTTTTCCAAAAGCACAACTACAGCATAGGGTTCTTGAAATTCTGTAAGTGAAGAATCAAGTATAAAAGACATGGACTTCTCCTATTAGTCATTTTAAACAAGCAAGTCTCATTTACATACTAAACAAGTTTTGACGTACAAATACTAGACATATCCACTAACTAGACATATCTGCAAACTAGGGCCAGACAGGAACTGAGAAATGACTTTGGGGCAGTATTGCTGATCAACATACATAGCAGAAATTGAAATGGCATATTATAACATGCCATCATGATGGTATATTGGAAGTAAAGAAACAGAATATGAAAATTTTGTGTGTATCACTGCATTGCTGAATCCAATTATTATACAGAAAAATGTATTTTTGCTGTCCGGTAGTAATACTTCTACCGTGTACAACTGTACTTCAAAAACAGATTGTGAACAGCTGGTCCAGTCCACTTGATGATACACAATACCCTCACTTCCAAAGCAATTCCAAAGGCATATTCCAAAGGCATCCTGCAAGTCTGCTGTGTTCAATTCAGATACTGACATGCTTCTTCCTCCTGTACACTCTTTAGGTTATATTGTCTGTTTTTTATTTAATGCTTTTTTTGTTTATCATAAAAACCCAATGAAAATGAAAATGACAAATAAATACTTCCCTTGACGCATAGGGTGCATCACTTTACATAGCATAAAAGTTATTTTAAAAAATATAAATGTGAAATGACAGCTCCCTTTTCAACAGCAGCAAACCATTCCAGTATGTGCAAGCTCAGAGTACAGTTTTCAGATGGCTGATGCCAAAAGGCTGAGTAAATTGACAGCAACTGATTTACCTTCCTTTCAGACCAGCTATGAATGCACATTACTTGTGGCCTGGCTTTATACAAGGCTATGAATAGCACAGGTTAACCAAAATTTTTAAATACTAGTGTGTGAGGAGTGCTACAAAATCTTAATACTGGGAAGTGTCACTGAATTTTGACACAGTTAAATGACAGCCCAAACTAACTTTGATTACTGAAAATTAAATTTTTGCATGACATTGAAATAAATATACAGTTTATCTTCACTAAGTGTTTTTAATACGTACTTGATTTAGCTACATATATAAGATTTATTTTACTTTTCTGCTTGAGGGCTTAAAATGCTAAACTTAGTTTCTTTTTGACTTACAGCTTAGTTTACTTTCTGGAGTTTTCTGTGAATGTACTTCAGAATATGGCAGCCCCACAATATGCAGCAAAACACTTTTAAGAGCTCAATTCAGGTGGAAGTGTAAGAACTTTTTTGCAGATAAGTGATAGTTTAATCTTCAATAAAATAGCAATCTGTAGATTTTCAGTCTCATGAAAAATGCCAGAAATATAACCACATATGTTTGATTAATAGCAGTATTTCCTCATACTAGCCCATGTATTTCAAGCTTATCTCTGGAGATTTACGTATGTTTTATTGTCCACTGATTACTTGCTTCCTATATTGAGAATGCAAACAAGTTCCAGTTACTTTCAGTGATGTGGTTTTCTTGAGATGGAGACAACTGTGAGAATGGAAGTCCCTGGAATGGAATTAAGGTTTGAGATAAGATCTCTTCATTTATATTTTCCATAACTGTGTTTTGCTTAATAAACTCACCATTTGGATATGGGGTTTCACAAAGAGTTAAAAAATCAACTATAGGGTGATCCATTTCAAGAACTGTAATTGCTTTCCCATGCATGATTGTTAAACTGGGTCTTCGACAAGCCTTATCATATGACAATCCACCAGAAAATATCACAAATGGTTCACTGTATTAAAAAAAACCCACAGTAATTATAAGTTTACATAGTACATACAAGTTTACATTATAGGTTTAGTACCTTTAAGTAGTAATAATAAATAGCTTTGTAAAAAGAAAGAGGGAAAGATTCTAAAAGGACTTTAACTCAGGAATGTAACATTGCATTAATTACAGAATTAACAACATACCTGTTTTTACATGTCTTATACTCTACTTTGAGAATTGGTTTACAAGATTCAGGTTTTTTTCCATCTCTCTGAATTTTTCCTAAGGAAAGAAAGAAGATGAAAACTGTATTAAAACATCGCGATAATAGAAATATCAAACTAAAACATACACATTGAAGCAACTGTATCAGCAGTAAGAGAATGGAACGTTAAAGCTACATAACATCATGAGTATTGGCTCCTATTTCCATAAGATATACATTTTGTCTAAATTAATTACATTTATTATGGCTTTATGTTTGTATTGCCACATACATCTAAAGGACCATAGACTACACTTCAAAGACATCCAAAAACCATGCAGATTACTGAGAAGGATGAGACTTAACTAATAATGAATTAATTTGATCAAATGTATACCTTTTTCCTGAACACATTATGACCATAAACAGCTTAATTTTTCCCTAAGTCATTCTTAGACTGACTCAATTCCTTTTGTTGACAAAATGTTACATCCTCTGGAGTGTAACTGGTTGAGTGATAAAATTAAATGAAGCATACAACTGACATTCATGGGTTCTTAGTTAATTATGACTCAGTACTTTCTTCCAGTCAGAGAAAAGTCACTTGTAAACCAAACAAAATAACAGTTTTGGCTTTGCTACTTTGGAAAGCCTGTGTTTGCTTTCGACAATAACCTGTTTGGAAGATACAGTGTAGATGAAGCCAGACTTTTCTGAGGTGCACAGTGACATGACAGGAGGCAAAGGACTCAAGTTGTGACATGGGAAATTCTGGTTAGATATCAGCAAAAACCCGTGTACCATGAAGATCATTAAATACTGGAAGATGTTGCCCAGAGAGGTTGTGCAATTTGTTGTTGGAAGTGTTCCCTGAGCTAACTGATCTAATCAGGCCTGCTTTGAGCTGGGCCTTAGACTAGATGACCTCTGAGAGGTCCCTTCTGACATGAAGTACAATTCTATGACTAAAAATTAGGAAATTTAAGAAAATGCTAAAACTTTTCTGGGCTACATAGATCTTGCCTTCTGCTTTTTCCTCCCTCTCCACCCAGTCAGGCTATTTAACCTCATTTACAGGAAACAATGGCATATAAAGTCCCAGCCATAAAATATACAGCCATTTCTTAATATGGCTCCTTTAAATTCTTCATTGCAGTGACTTGGGAAGCCTTGTACCATCTCCATAACAAGCAACACATTATTGTACAAGTGTCTTGTACAAAATGTATTACTTCTTGTAAAAACTGCATATACAAGCACATAAGTACAAAATAGAAAAGTGAAAATACCATAGCCTGAGGGTGTGAAAGACTAGCAGTAGACTATCAAGATTAATTGGACAAAAGACAACATTAGAGCAATATTACCCAGTAAGACCTATTTATGACATCAATTTAAAAAAAAAAAAAAGTTTGATCAAAATTACTCTCTGATTTTTATAATACTTTGCAGCTACTTTGCAGATTAAAATATTTATGCAAGAAGCAACTCTGGATCTAGGCTACAATAAAAAATGAAATAAACATAGATATTCGCAAACAGCATGGAGAATATTCTCTTGTTTCTTAGTTATACATTTTAAATATCAAAATTACCATGTGGAATTGTGGTCTGGAATGGTCTGTTAGGACTTTTCAGATTCCATAGGGTCAAGCTGCCATCAGAGTGACTGCACATGAACTGTTTCCCTTCATGATGCCAAGCAACAGAATGAATAGCCTACAGAAATGAAAGAAGAACTTGAGACTAAAATGGAATATAGTGTTTACATTAATGATATTTTAATGTATGACTTTGGATTATATTAATCTAATTGTGTATCAACAGTTGGATGGTTCTTGCTTGCCTAATGTCCATTACCAGGACTTTTTAGTAACCAATGGCTTTAATCTACTACTAGACAAGCAAAACAATTCATTATAAATGCTAACATAACACAAGAATGTAATAAAGCCTGTACTGAATCAGACCTTCAAAAATTGAAGGAACAGAGTATTACGGTAAAAGATCAAGGGACATACAGTGCAATTGCAATATGTCTGATAGCTCTCCTTAGAAGTATTTAAACTGGCAAATGTACAAGGAATTCTGCGTGACAAGTTTTACAAGTAATGTACAACACATGCCACAGTCCCCAGAGGAATATTTAGGAAAAGTAGAAATAGTACTCTGTTCTTGAATCATTTCCCCCCCCATATACTTAAGTTTCAGAGCAAGTACAGAAGTCTGGGATGTTTAGTGTAAAAACAAGATCACTAAAGAGACCAGAATTGTTTCATTCATATAGGAAATTAGCAAAACAATGATGTAAGATAATTTGGAACAGAGGAATATTGCACTCCTATATACACAATGCAAGTACCATGTGATGAATGTTATGTATACCAAAAAATAACAATTAATAGACCATTCTTAGTATTTCGTGCATAATTAGTGGAACTGACTGAAAACACCCATAACTACGTCAAACAAGCTGAAAGGATAAAGGTGTAAGTCCTTCATTTTCACTGGTATGTGCTGGAAAATCTGACAAAACAAAATATTGCTTCATTAACTATACCACAGTTTCTTACACACTCCCCTCAGAAGCACAAACTCACAGAATTTTCCCTTGAATCCATTTCCCTTCCAGAAATGTTAGCTGCCAAATAGGAGAATTCACAATGTGGTTTTATGCAAATGTATCTGAAAAAGACCTGGTTTTGAATGCAGTTTAATAAATTTCCATTTTTGCAACCTGGGAAATGCTAAAGCCTTGCATGCACTTAGAATTGCATATGGCCATTTACCTGATTTATTCATATCACTTTAAAATCATGGCTGGGTATTCATAAGTCAGCATTGGAGTTGTTCATATCAATTTTGTTTAAGCTGACAAGAGATAAACCTAAGTGCTACTGGTCACTATTCAAAACTCCCTGTTGGTCTTCCTCGTTTAATAAGTATATTGATTGCTATGGCTGGTAACGACTCATGGTCTGGAGGGAATATCAGAAGAAACCAATGAAAAGGCTGTGACCCTTTCCCAAAACTTTACTCAGCTCCTGAGGCAGGACAGCATAGCCACAAATGAGCCTTTGCATTAAGATGACTCAGAAGTTTTAACAGGAGTCTCACATGCCTTGTATATGAATGCTTTGCTAATACACGAGTAAGTGAGTCATGCCAATAAAGACTCAACAGAGCTGAACAAAGTGAACTCTAGATATTTATCTTCAAATGATATGAGGATCACTCAAACTTCTACCTACCAGGGGGGCTGGCACACAATTCCTCTTAAAGACCTGTAAGATACCAAACTATAACTGAAGCAACAAAACACCAAAAGATGGTTCATACAGAGTCCAATGCCATAGCCCTCAGGTAGTGAGAACCTGAGATCTGTGGGGAGCGCTGCTTCGCTTACATTGAAGGCATGTCTGTCCTCCTGCACATAATTCTGACATGAACTCATTCATGCCTGCCATCATGCCAAATTTGAATCTGCTTTTGATGTGTTATCACACAGAGAAACGTTTCACATGGTTACAGTTGCTAACAGTGTCTGAGCAGGAGCTAGTAACCAGCAGCTGAAAATTGTACCAAGCTGCTTGTTAAACTGCCTCTCAGCTGCTTGGTGCCACCTGCCAGCACAAATCTCCTGTTGAGTGGTGCTGAGGAGGAATGCTCCTGTCACAGACAGTTGGCATAGCAGCAACTCAAACTCACCTGTCAGACTTTGTCCTGAAACAGGCAAGAAATACTTAGAATTGCTTTTCAGGGTCTCAGCTGGGAGTCATGCCTAATACTGAAAGGTGGTACTCAACAAGTCCCTAATTTTCTCTCTGCTAGAATATGTCTCATGTTCTGATCCACTTCTTTAGCATCCACACAAAAAAGGAGCAGCTATTTGCTTAGAACAGGAGTTCACCATGGTGGGTGACTCATGTGAATGTTCACACAGTGTATGCACATAAAGCATATCACTCCAGATTGGGTATGTTTCTCCTTTTGCAATACCCACAGTGGGTGCATACATATTCTATCTTCTCTCATACTCAGCATGTACTAAAATTAAGCATGCTCAACACCATTTCAGTTCCTTCCCAACCACAAACCTCCTCCACTGAGAAGAACTAATAGGGACTCTAGGACCACTTTTAACCATATTTTGAACAAGCACCATACTCATCCCATTGCTTGAATCTTACTATTAAGGACCATTACAGAAAGGGCCACATCAGATTTGATACTTCCATAATGACATAGTGCTTGTTACAGGAGGGAGATGTCATTTGGCAAATGTCTCTGTGAAATCTGCAGCTTCATTTTGAAGATATGTTCTAATGAAAGATGATGACTATGCTTCAGGAAGCTCTGAATATGTGTTGACACAACCTGTCAAACTTTTAAACAGTCTGCATATGAAGACTGCTGGGTTTTTCAGGTCTGCCAACTATCAACAATTACTTGCACATCCTTTGAAGGATCTGGCTTGCTTATGTGCTCTCTTTTTATACCAATTGATGGAAATAAACTTTTGAAGTAATTTATAAAAGGGATTGCAAGGAAAGTCTTTTATAGAGGGCATCATATAGGAGCATTGATTGAAAGGGCCTGAATATCTCATACATATCACCACTGAGAAGATGACAATCATCATCACACAAAGAAACAATTTTGCAGCTGATATCTTGAAGAGCTGATGCAAGATTCTTTAGCAGCAGGTTCAAGTTCCACTCTGGCACCAGGTGTTTCACAAGCAAGAACATTTTAGTCTCCTGAGAAACTTTGACACTGTAGAGAAGAATACACAGAAATTCCTTGTGCCAGGAGTTGATGAACGGAGGCAGCCTCTAAACTGGTCATCAGTGGGGCTAAAAGAGAGACAGGACTACTTCTAGCTCTGGTGACTAAAATGTAACTATCAGGAAGAAGTTTTTAAGGGGAAGATACAGGCTTACAACAACACCAAGCAGAGAAGTTGCAAATAATGCAACTTGTAAAGCTTTTTCCATCCTTGGTGAGAACTTCTCTCATTTGAAATGAGCAGACATGTTTTATCTATGAAAGGTTTCCAGCCTTCAAGATACGCAGCATGATGAAGATGCAGTAAGGAATGCAGCTGTAAATGCTGGAATTGAACAGGTCTGTGAACAGGGGCAGAGTCTTCAGCTGCACCACTTACAAGCTATTAGGTTGTCTCAGTGAGCTGTTTATTCTAGGAGCAATGTGTCCATTACATTAATATGGACAGCAAGGAAAATGAAAGACCATACTTCTGCAAGTACTCGACAGATCCTGCTAATATTGCAGGAAAGAACTCACTTCCCTGTCATAACATTACACATATTCTGAGAAGATGTCTGCAACATATCTTGTATCCATATCTGCAAGTCTCATGTGATGTGAATCATCACACTGATATGCCATGCAGCCTAGAAAAGATAGGCAAGATTTCACAGCGGTGATGTCCTAGTGGACTGAGAACTATTATCTCTTGATGATCCTTTTGTTAGCCAACTGTTTAAGCGTGCATATAAATAGGACCTATTCTGAGTGTCCAGTAATTCTAAGACCTCAATTAAAAAAACCAGTATTCAATATAGTGAAAAATTGAATGGAAGAGACCTTTTAACAATGGTTCTCACTGACAATGAAATGAAAGTATTTCTTGTGGCTGTATGAAAAGAAATATCTTTAAGTTCATGAGATATGGAACTATTCCTCTCTATAACAATTGAATGTCAGCAGATACAGTCCCCATCTTGAACTTAAAAAAGAAGAATATTTAGATTTGTAGACAGACAATCAGTTACCAGCCTCTTTTCCTCTTCTGTATCAAAAAATATCTACTGTTAACTTCTCACTCCTGTGCTGCACAGTGACAGGTTCTACAGCTCTGAATAACAACAGAGAGCCTCCTTCTCAACAGCCAGTCTGAGAAGATTGAAATCCAATGCTGTCAAGGGTAACACAGAAGAAATCCAGTTGAGGCTTGATCCTGTGAAAGGACAAGTATTTGGATGGAGTCCTGAGGGTGCTGACATTTATTTTGAGTGGCATTACCAAGCTGGACAGCTGTCTGAAGAAGATTACAGAGAAGAAAGAACTTGTCTTGGTGATGAGCACTCACAGTTGATTCAAAGACAAGAAAATAAGCTGTTTCTCACAGTACACACCAAGTGCACCCTTAATGGAGAAGCCTGGTGCCAGGGGAATTTTTGATACTGAACAGAAATATCTCCTCACTCATAAGCCAGAAAAGATCATGCTATCTGATGATCCTTAAAGACGCCAGAAGAGGAAGTGGTGTTAGATGAGATTTCCAGTTCTTTCACCATCAAATAAGGCGACTACATTAGTTTCAAAACTGGTGCTAAATAAAGCATAATGATAGTAAGAAAAATAAGGCTGGATTAATTTCACTCAGACCCCATTCAAAGAGGTACTTCGGTATTCAATGACGATACAGCACCTTTACAGCAATTTATCTGAGACCTCACAGATACACTGCAATTGCGACTGGGTGGCTCAGCATCAGAACAATGATACCAAAAGATTGGTCAGATGTCATGGGGCACAGAGGCTTTGCATCAAGTCCAGATAGAATGGTGAAGGGGAGCAAGAACAATGTTTTCTGGACTGTGATCTTAGGTGACCAATCTGTAAAAAGAAGCTGAGGTTTCAAACTTGGTTGCCAAATACCAAGTGGCACATGCCTAACTAGTCATTTGTGACTCCCAAAAGCTATATAACCCAGGATTTAAAAAGGAACCCTTTGTAGGGGCTCCCTAGGGGAATCCTAGCAGATCTGGAACATTATCAGTCTGGAGCCTGAAAGTCTGGAATAAAGTACAATGGCTAGTCACACAACCCTTTTAAAGACAAAACAAGAGTCTTGCAACTATTTCAGTAGATGATAGCAAGTCATCATAAGTTGTACAAAGTGGAGTAATGACACAGCAAGTAACCACTGAGAAGGAAAGCATATGACTGATTAAAAAGGCCAAGAAAGTTCCTGAGGACAGTACTGAAAAATGGGGAACAACTAAATTGTATGAGAAATTTTCAATGCCCAATGGACTCTACCTCAACAAGAAAAAAAAAAAAAAAAAAAGAAACAGTATTATGAAGATCCTGGTTTATGTTGTCTCATTCTGAGTACGAGAGGACAGTGAGTGAACAGACACCCACCTCCCACACCCCCGCCAGGAGACTTGTAAAAGGAAAAAGTTGTCCACAGCCTTAAGTAATAGAATAGGTGCAATTTCACAACAGTATGCACAGGCAGACTGTCACTTAGAGACAATTTAGTTGGCATGTCTTGAAGCTTAAGTGCTCGTCTGTTTAAACTCCAAATTACCCTGTCCTTTAGAACATTTGCTATGTGGATGCTCAGAATCTTAACCTTGAAGCTCAGTGCAGTGTTAATGTGTCTGTGAAAACAGGCCTGAAATAGAGCAGGATTCAGATATATTCAGATTACTTTTTAGAGTGAAAATAAATGCATATTCACCTTACATGTAATAAGGTGGCAAGATGAAGAAGGAAAGAGAACTACAGGGAAACAATTACTGCCTGGATCACTTCAAAGAAAATGGCCTTTTCTACCTTCAGTTGTAGTTGCATTCACATTCATCCATGGTGAAGTTTACAGGAGGGCTGGCAGAACAAAGGATGTTTTTTCCTGGGGCTAGTACTAAAAACATAATAACTAGGAATATATCTATTTTTGAAACAGCCTGTTTATTGATACAAGAACTGCATCTGTGTTTGATACAATCTGCTTACAAACAACAACAGGCATTTGTCTGATAAAACCATGAGAATACAATTTTGAAAAACTGTAATCAGATCTTGAGTACTAGGTAGTATCAATAACTCTACAAAATAATTTGTATTCTATTCTAATTAATGTTCTAGTAATACTAAAGATAGCAATACTAAAGAGAGTAAAGATAATTATGTAATTCCTAATATAGCTATATCTCAGGTCAGCTCATTACTAAACTCTGTTCAACTGAGGATCCACACACAGAAGCTGATGAACTTGTCAGAATCAAGGGGAAGAGACTCCGTGTTGTAGTACACTCACAAGTGCCTAACTCATTAGAACTACAGATTTCAGGTTTTGATTTCTATGGTCAATAACTTGATCAAAAGCATACCACAAACAGTATTTCCAGAACAAGAGATACGACAAACTGCTGAATAACAGTTTTTCTCAATTAAGGGAAACTGCTTACCTCATCGTAATAAGCTCTCAGATCAGCTCTTTTAGATCGTAAGTCCCACAGTACTACAGTCCCATTTTCATAGCCTATCAATAGCTGGAGAAGGGAAAGAAACACAATTATACTTTCAGATTCAAAAGGTATATACAAATATTGAAGAACTTTGTGGTTTCAAGAGATTTTGTAAAAAGTAAATAAGCACTATAAAACGAAAAGCCAAACTGATGTGCACCATTGTAGTTTGCACTACATGTAATGCCTAGCTTTCAATTTATCTTTCAGTATAAATTACTTCTCATTACTGACAACTTAAGTTTTAATATGGAAGAAAAAATGTGCTTCATACTCCTTTTTTTTTCTTCGTTTTTGTTTGTTTGTTTGTTTGTTTGTTTGTTTTTTCAAGATCATGTGCCTGGACAGTCTTCACAATTGTGTATCTGCTGAGAAAATAAAACTGTAGCATGTTCCTCTCGGTTCTTACCTTCCTTGCCCCTGTTTGGAGGGAAAACAGTTTGACACCTAAGAGATCACTTAAATAACTTCAAATTAAAGAGTCACCAGATTAAACTCTCATTCAGCTGCATATATTCCTTCAATTTCTGCTTTCTACTGCTTTAAAATATTTTGAAGAACTCCCTTTGCAGAGAATAGATTGCTTGCTTTCCTCGAAATTGAAAATAAATTAAGTGGTATGCCAATTTTTACTTCTTCTAGAACTGGCATGTCATATCATCATGTACACCTGAGAAATACCAGCAAAGAAGATTTGTCAAAAGGTGAAAGAGAAGAAAAATGATGCTCAGGAGAAAAGCAAGAATGAACACAATCCTTTCTCCTTGTCTCTACTGAAAATAACTGAATTACTGATTGGGCACTGTGTTGAGTACTCTTCATTTGAACACAATGAATTTCAGATCTTATGGAAGATATGAAGTCTGGCCTACTTAGGGTCCTGGAAACTGCTTCCCATAGAGCCTGTCTTCCTGAGAATCTCTCCTGGACGTGAAGACTGGGAATGACCAAACTGACAGACTTACACATTTTTGCTATGAAATATTTTATACAATTGACAGTGATAACTGCAGTTGTTCTTTGTCCATAAACATGTGGATCACAGAATGCAGGCAAGGATTTACAGTTTCTGTATTAAGAATTTGAGCAGAAGAATGATGAGATTGTCTTTTAGTCTGTGAGACCTTACCAGCATCTTTGCCATCACTCACTTCAGCTTGCATAAATCATAAAAATGAAACTTGGCTGGACTGCTAAACAAAACATCCCTTTGCTTCCAAGTTGAATATAATTGATATATCAATACTGCTATAAAAGAGTCTAGGAATACTCTCATTCCTACTAGATATGGTTCTTTATATTGCCAGGAGAATATTCATTATGTGGAGATGTATTACCTAATCTAGGAATGATTTATATTTAGTATATTTAATACCTGAATATGAACAGTATCTAATTACTCCAGAATTCTGCTCCTGAAAAAAAATCAAACTGGCCTGGAGAACTTCCAGAATATTTATCATTTTGCTCTGGATGGGTCCATATGGGATTCTGTGGCAGAGTAAATGTGAAAAGACATCCTGTTCAGAAAGAATGCAGCTAACTGGATAGCACTTGTGTCAGGATGCCATATGGTATTCTGGGATAATAGATTACCATTGAGAGAGTGAACAAAGAAGCATCTTACTGCAACTGCTTTTGCTGTTAGTGTAGTGATCCTAAATGGAAGACGAATGTATATCCAGGTGTTAGTGATTCACATAGCAGTTCACCTGAGTAGGTGCAGGCCTGTGCTGTGCTGCACATAGCACTTGGCTGTCAGGCCTGTGTCGTACTGCACGTATACCTTGGCCACAAGACAAACCTTGCTGTCTAATTGTAAAGAAGCAGCCAGCAGGCAGCTCCCACTTGGTAAGGGTGATTACAGGACATTTGTGACCTTGCCTTTTTCTTACTGTAAGGCAGTATAGTATGTTTTCATATGACTATCCTTTTGCTTGACAGTAGAAATGAGTAGAATAATAACAAAAAATAAAAATAAAAAAATAATTTTGAAATCTCTGAAGACCAAAATGCTAGCAAACCTCTTCACAGAGGGGACCAGCACAGTGTGCTGTGCCCTTATTGGAGGTCCATCCAATGCTGCACAACTTGAGGTTCCCACCCTCTGAAGGAACGTAAGATCGTCTTCTTTTTCACATTAACTCCAATAAACGATATTTTAATCAGTATGTTGTGGAGTCTGAGTGCCTTCCTTACTGTTATCATAACAAGCACTTGCACCAGTGCATTACAGCTGGGTACCAAAACAGTTGAATTCAGTTCGTATTTGCCAGTACTCTTTTCACCTCAGCTTTTGTACAAATATATTCAGGAAACTGAAGGAATAGAAAAGCATTTAGTATGTGACCCTGTTTCATTATAAGCCTTTCTCCCGGGTGAAACAGGCTTGTCTTTTGATTTTTATCACTCTCTTTTGAAAAGATAATTACTAATTAAAGATAATTACTTTCGCTCCAGATAATTACTAAAAGGTTAAACACCTTCTATCGGCAACAGCATTTCACCTGATCTATTGCTGAAATGCTTAATGCACAACAGCACTACTGAATTGCAAGATACAAAGCATTGCAATTTCAGGGAAGAAGTTAAAAGATAAACAGGTTTGCTGCATAGCCGGGAATTTCTCTCTCTCTCTTTGCTCAGGTGGCAGCCATGCTGCTAAACCACTACTACTGTGGTATGACACTAAAGTCAGAATTCCAACTGGGCAAATGTGGTTAGTCTCAGTATATGTATGATGCTCTGAACTCTGATCCGTTTGAAGCATAGGAAACTCAAATATTCGCACTCCTCTTGGCCATAGCGTGCACCTGGAACAAGCTCTATGTCTGTAATATTTAACTAGAGAAAAAATAAAACATCCATAAATGCAGTTGAAGGAGAAAACCTAGACGAAGGAAAAAATTACATCTAAAAAGAGTCAAGGGAGTAAAACCCCAAAGATTTCTCTTCAACTTGTGTTTCCTGGCACCTTATTTAATTACTCATGCTTAATTAGGTAAAGAATCGTGCAGAAGGCTGGATAGAATTTGAAGGAGGGAGGAGCTGGAGCCCGGGCAAGACCTTCCTTGTCTAGTGGAGTTGCTCCACATTTTGACTTAACAAATCCTTCTTCATGAAATGCTTTTGATGGTGATGTTTTAGGGAGATTTCTCCTTTACAATCAATTAATTTCATCCTGGTACATGCTAGCCAGCCCTTTACTCATCCTGGTAACACAAAACAGCTGGGAGGAAAAAAACAAGCCTGCCAAATGCACGCTGTAGTTAGGTGTTATTAGATCTTAGAACACAGACGCGGGGATCAGAAGTTTAGTCTACCAGCTAATAATTAATACCATTAAACCTTTTCTTATTCAGCTTTCTCCAGTTGCAGGGAAACTGCAGATCATTACAGTTAATGTCTTCTCCTGTGTCAGCAAGAAAAATCATGTTTGCTACAGATCTGCCACTTAAAAATGTCTGTGCACTTCAGTCTGTTCCTAATGTACACTTATTCATTGATTTGGCAGACAGTTATAATTCATGGACTTAATCACTAGGTCCCCAAATTGTTCTTAAGTGACACATTAAATGCCCAAATTCTCTTTGTTGTCTGTCTTCCAGCCACAGCGGGCTAGATTCATAAAAGAGACTGTCTCTAAAGTCTGCCTTGATAGTTTGCGTGGAGGACACTCTGGAAAAATTTTGAATGGCAGAAATCTTCTGTAATTACATTCACTTTTTTCACACAGAAAAACTGGTCATCAGTCAAAACTGGAACTTTTAGGAATTTAAAGAATTTTTAAAAGATAAATATACAGTCAGCACACAAATTTTCCTGGCTTTCAAAAAGAGATGTTATGATTGTTCTAGATTTGGAAATATTTATCTGTGTTTTAGGATTCTAAAAACACTCCGTGCCCATAGAAGAATGCTCCTTATTTACTTCAGTGAAACATGCTCGGATCGGTAAACAACATTGTGATATCCCAGAGAAGGATATACCACTGCACCCTTGCAGAGTACAATACCCTTGTACTTGTAGAGTACAAGAATATCTGTATTTTGTACAATGTTTATGACTGATTTGTATCCACTGTTTAATTCCTGAAACATAGGTAAAGAACACTTTCTTCTGCCCCCCCCCCCCCGAAGTGATGTGAGGAATCTGAGATCTCCCCTACCAACACTTCTTGGTGGTCTTTGGTTAACTTGAAGCTGAAGAGCTAAGCGGAGTATGTAGAACTATCTTGAAACAGCTCTATTACCTAAGAACAACTCTGCTAAATTAAACAAACAGCATCTTGTACTTAAATGACCAAGAGCAAATACCAAAGAACAATATGTGAGAAGGGCAAGTACTTTTATCATACTCTCACATATTCTCTCAGCCTAAGTAATTTTCTCATTCAGAGACAGCCAACTCTTCAACTAGACATGATTCTGTATAACCTCAACTTTAATAACCTTTTAGGAAAATTCAGCGAACTTCTTCAGTAACCCTCAAACTGATTTCTCTTGTGTTAACTTTTCTAGTCTCCCTTGTGGCCAATATACATTTTCAGCACTCACGGCATTTGGAAAAGTTTTATAGCTTCTACCCATTGCAAATTTGAAGAAGAACTTAATTACCTTGCTTGGAATCTGACTTTTGTCAGCTTCATTTGATATCTTTTTAGGTTTTGTATTGAAAGAGATCACAAACTGTCTCTACCCTCTTTATAACAATTATGATTTTCAAACTCGGAATCACTATCAGCTCTTTTCCACAATGAATTGTGCTGTCTCACTTAGCTCATATAAAAAACCTTGCGCCTTCTCCGAATTTCTTTTAGCACAATTATGTTCTTTTTGAGATAAAAGAACAAATATTATACTCAGTATTCAGCAGGCAAGTCACCCGTGCATTTAGGCAATAGCCCTCTTTTGTTCTCTGTTCTTCTCCAGATAATACCTAATTTTGATTTTCTTTGTTGGTCACTACCAAGCATTGAGCTGACATTTTCATTGAACTCTCAATCATCACTCGAAGCTCTTGATACCAAACAGTAATAAACAGCTCAGACCCATTGTTTTACACATAAAGTCAGAAATATTTTCCTACACACATATCACTTCCCATCATTTACACTGAATCCTTACAAAAGAGAGTGTTTAATCTGCCATTTTACTGCTGAGTTGCTCAGCCTCCTAAAGACCAGCAATCCTGATCACATCACTCCTTATTCTCTTTTCTAGGTTGTTTATGACTACGCTGAACAGCAAAAGTCCCAGAAGTTGGGTTTTTTTTTTTCTTTTTCCTCATTCTGAAGAAAGATTGTTTTATCTTTCATTCTTTCAACCAAAGTTTAATGTGACTTAGTTGAAAAATTTTTTCTCTACTGTTGGATTTTTTGATCTAGGGCTATGTCTTTTGATTTAGTGCTTAGATGTTCTCTTAAATCTGTCTGTACCTTTTACCGATATCTTCTCGTAAACATCAAGCACTACCAATTCCACATTCTGCAAATCTGCAAGTATTTTGTTAGCACCAATTTGTTCTGTACACCACTCTCAATCTATCAATGATATAAGCAGATGCACTGGGATGGTTTCAGTATGGCTTACATTTTCTACTCTTTCTCCCCATAAATTACCAATGTTTGTTTTTCATAGGGATCCATCTGATTTTGCGGTTGCTGTTAGTATGCTAGTACCTCATCAGTGCCTAGATGTCTCCAGTGTGCCCTCTGAGCAACAAGCAATCGTATTTCCAAGCAAGTTCACCTCTAACTCACTCTACCAGGATCTTTTCATCTTCTCTTTTTCTGATGAAGTCAAAATATTTTAGGTTTCTGTTTGGACACAGTGCATGACATTCCTGTAAGAATTCCTGTTCACTCACAAGACATTTTTTTTTCTTTTGCTATCACATCCTTTTTCCCTACATGGTGTGCTTTAGGTAGGTCATCAGTAGTTTCTGTTGTGGCCAGCAAACGAGAGTTATGCCTCGTCAATACACCTTTATTTTTTATCAGGTATTTTGCCATAGATAGTTAAATAGCATTTCTTGATTGCTTCCGGTTTGAGGCTAAAACACTATGCTTCATAGCATTTAAGTAATTCATGTATTCTAAATTGCTTGATCTATTGTGATTCTTCCAAAGAGGCTTAGAGATCCAGTCTAACTGGTTGGAGGGCTGGCTGGCAAGTGCATCATTTGCACATAGTTCACCTTGCAATATGGATAAGTCTGAGGATGGATAATGCAAATGAAATTCAGATGTAGACATCAGTGTTTTTCTAGGTACCCAGATTCATTTCAGCATAATGTCTCCCATATCAGCATCAGAAATTCAAACTGCTGCTAGTTTCCAATAATCATCAGCTGTTATGTGAGGCACACTGTCAAATAGATACACTATTTGTAAGATGCAGTCCTTTATAAGTACACACTAAAATGCAATTGGCAGAAGTGATCAGAAATGATGAGATAGTTAAATGCCCCTTCCACACAGGCAAAATGCTCAAAAATTCAGTAGCAACACACATAAGAAAAAAGCTCTAATAAAATTGGTATTCTGGCAACCGAATTTCATTTTGGAAAAGCTACCATACAAATAAAGCCAACTCTGATTTTGACTCCTGATGGTATCAATCACAACCCTAATGCTCTGACTGTATGTTTGCTTCCACTTGTTGACAGCTCTTTGTTATTCTCAACTCTATTCACAAACAGCAGCAAGTTCCAAATGTAGATTACTATTGTTATTATTCTTGTATAAGAAAAGACTACTTATCTTATGAAAAATTACTATCATGCCTTCATAATAGCATGTTTATCCAAGTACTGAAGTCATGATACAGTTTTTAGTCAATTCTTACTTAAGGAAAGTCAAGTTTGTTTAATCAGAAATAAGTTTGATTTGCTATAGGTTTCAAAGTAGAGTATGTTGTCTTTATCACGGTTTTTTACTCATTAAAATTTACTCATTACAAAGAAATTCTTTTCTTAAAAACTGTAAAGTAGTAAAAGTGACATTGCAAATATAGAAAGAAAGCAGGTGATAAAATTAGTGAGTAAGCAAAAAGAAAGAGCTATCAAGGCAAATAAAGGCTATGAAATGTTTTATACCATTAGTTGTACTCACTTTTCCCTCATCTCTTGGGCTGTCACTTAAATGTACCACTGGCCCAGGGTGAGTCTTTGTGGATCTGCAAGACAAAAATAAATTCAAATCTGTGAAGGTTTTTTGTATGAAGAACTACATGGTTACCTTAAATTCTAAGTGTGTTAACAGAAACCTCCAATGGTTTAAAAGTCATTCTAAAAAGCCCAACAGGGGAAGGTAACTATCTGAAAGTTTTCCACATCTTTTCATGTTCTCCTCTATTTCATTTTTGCCAGTATTGGCAAAGATTCTCCTCTGTTGATGAATCCTTTCTTCTATTTCTTTAAAAATCTCACTGTTCCTCCTATTACATTATTTCCCCCTCTCTTATTTCTAAGGCTTTTTTGCCTTTTCTATTCTACACTCTCTCTCTTTCTGCCCTCTCTCCTCACTTGCTCAATTTCAAGGGTAATCTGCCAAAGATTTGCAAAGTCTTCACTGGATTAATTTCAAATACTGATAACAAGACTCACCAAGTTTGAATCTCATTAATAAAAGGGCTTCAGTAATCTCACCTACACTATTCTATCAGGTAGCTGCTTAGCATTACTGCAGAGGGGGTTCAGAAATGGAGCATCTTGCCTTTGTCTATTCTGTAATGCTTTATGACATCTTCAGACCAACTAATACAGTTACACCCACAATGCAATGAATGTTCAGTGAGGCTCCTCAGTCAATAAGACCCATTCCATGAGTCTTCATAGGCATCTATAAAGATTACTTATTGTTCTTGCTGTCCCCTGTCTTTTTGTAGCATATACCAACAAAGTAGGATGTGATTTCATATAGGGACTGCTGCTTAAGTCATTGATGTCCAGCACCTGACAGCAAATGCAAATCATAGGAAATTGAATGGACAGATGAAGATTTTTCAACTATCATCTTTTCTGACCAGACCTTTAGACCCTGACAGTCATACAGAGCAAGAAGACAAAGCTTCAGACTATTTGAATGCCTGCACAGAACAGGATCTTTCTTCTGTCTAGGTTCTGGGGTCAGAGCACATGTCCCTTGGAGTTCAGATTAGCTTTTAGACTTGCGTGGCTGGTCTTGGATCACCAAAGGTCACCAGGAAAAAAAAATATGGCAGAGATTGGCAGGGCCCATAAAGCTAAGAATTGATCTGGAAGCCATACCTAAAACTACCTAGGCTCCAAGTTTTAAAACAATCTACAAGAGAATTAAAGAAACAAACTAAAAAAAGGTTCTCTAGTCAAACTGCTCTAAGGATTTTCCTAAATGAACAGTGTTGCTCTTTCTTTGGATCAAATACTGCACTATAGCAAAACTGGACTCTGTTCTACCAGGTCAGACTCCAAATCAAGATTGAGAGTGGTATGCAAAAACTCCCAGGCAACTCAATGTATGCCTTGTTCCCAGGCAAACATTAAAATACTGTGGAGTAATCCATATCCTCAGAGATTCTTCCTTCCCAAAACACTATGCTCCAACACTCTTAAAAGCATTAACACTTTCCTCTGGCCTCTATTTTTTGCCTGTAGAATGTTTTCAATATTCAGCTATTTGGTTATGCACCAAAGCTGGGCCAAAGCAGAGTGGCAAAGACCTTCTCTGACATTTACCTACGAGCTAAACACAACGAAAAATTACTCCAGACATCCTTAGACCTTCCAAACTAAGTTCATTCCAGGCCAAAGAGAGAGAAAACTTCAAGTCACCTAAAGGTCAGACAACCTTCCAAGACTATACCCCACCCCTTACATATGTTTTAACATTACTTCTAGCTGCATATACAAAGCTAGTGGCAATGTGGCAAGCCCCTTCACTGGTGAACCTTGTCTATTAGATGATGCCATAGCACCATCTTCAGCTTTGGCAGATCATGTTTCCAAAAATATATGCAGCAATGGTACTTTTCTACATGAGGTCTTGGTGAGAATGGCTTCAACAAGAGCATTTTGCAACATATCCCAGCACAGAAGTGAGATCAGCAGTAAAGCAGTGGACGGCTGGTTTATGGAGTAATATTTTATATAGAATGTCTTTAATGGTGCCAGCAGCAAGTACCTATTTGGCTTGAGACATGGCACACAACAATTTTTGCAAAGATGCAGTTAGCGGGAGATCTGGCTGTCATTCCTATCCAGGCCAACTCCCCAGAGGGGCCCCCTCTGGCTGAGCTTCTGTTTCTGAGTAATCTGTACTAGAATAAAAAAATAATTTCCACAACACCGTACCTTGGAGTAGGCAGGGTAGGTAGGCAGGCAGTGATGGGGAACTGAGGGGTGAGAGGAAGACATTTGCAAGCAGTGCTTAGACCACATGCATCTTGTACATCAGTCCTCAGGGAGTGAATATGAATGACATCTTGGGACATTCTAGGCTGGTTTGAACTTTGTTTCTGACATAGGTTCACCTATCTGAACTGGTCAGAGTATGTTGATAGAAAGAACTACTCCTGTTTGGGGTACATGCTGCCTGTGCCATGATGGCCAAAGAAGAAAGGATAAGAATAAGAGGAAAAACAGAGAAGAGGCAACATAAGAAATTTTACTTTTTAGCCAGATAAGAACCACTGACAGATGACAGAAGAGGGAGCAGAGCCAAGCAAACATAACTAAGTTGGCAACAGACAAAATGGTGGAAGGAGCACATGCAAGCTAACAAGACATACTGGTTTTTGTGGTTATCCCAGCCCATTGAACCAACCAGTACCCAAGCTGGGTTGCTTGGCCATACCAACATTGGTACTCAACCAGAACTATTGGCAAAATCGCGGCAGATGGAGGGATAAAGGGAAAGAGAATACTGTCTTCTAAGCTAAAGGTTGAGCCCATCTGGGCTGCTCTTTGTACCTATCAATTTTAAGTCAAGAATAATTTAGATAAATCTGTGCAAACACTATTTTCTTTTTAAGATACATATGTCATTGCTTATCAAAGAATGTATCCATTTGTCTTTGGGTAGAAGCAAACTCTTACATGAGCTGTAGTCACTCTATGTTACATCTAACTTTAGGCTAATTATACTTTTGCTCTCACACAAACTAGTTGTTCCTCTGTAAAAGGTATAAAACTTTCTTTTACTACCAGTCTTATTTTTATCTTATATTCTTGCAGGGGCATAGCATCAGATTTCCATGCTAAGACCTCAGCTAAAAGGGGAAACCTTGACTAATACAATACATTTTCCTACCTTCTCCATTTCTCTCTTGAATCTATTGTAAATGACAGAGAATCCTGGGATTTATTACATTGTAATAATTTTTTTTTTTTTTTGCTTTTCAGGATATTAGGTACTTTTTGTTTCTTTTAGGGGTATTATCTTTCCATTATTAGGTTCCTAGCTATTTCTTTAGTTTTGTTGAGTAAGAGCTTCATATATATTATCAGCAAAGTTGATAACAAACACAGAAGTCTGTGCACTAAATGTATGAGATTTTATTTTTCCTCATTCTCTTTTCTCTATATTTAAGTATTATTTTAATATTTACATTATCTTACTCCTCATTATTTTAATAGTTTAGTTGCTTGTCAGGTATGTCACTCCATGAAAAGACTCAATGAACCCTTGTTTTGCTTTCATATGCATACCACTAGTCTTTGGTTCTGTTCTTGTTACCTCTTTTATGTCAAATATTGGATGTAGGTGTCAAGGTGTTGACAGTGAGGAGTTACAGAGGGAAGGGTCTCTGTGAGGAGCAGTCAGGGCTGCGCTGTGCAGGACACAGTTGTCTCCAGCCGGCTCCAATGGACCCACCGCAGGGCATGCCCCTCAGCCAAGAGGGTGGCACCTCTGAGAAAGCGTGTGCAAGAAAGGGCAAAGAACACTGCACAGGCAGAGAGGAAAGAAGTGTGAGAAACAGCCCTCCAAGCACCAAGGTCAGCAAAGGAGGAAGGGAGGAGGTGTTCCAAGCACCAGAACAGAAATTCTTCTGCTGCTCATGGAGAGGACCATGCCAGAGCAGATAGTTCCCCTGCAGCCTGCGAAGGATCCCATGCTACAGCAGGTGGATTTTTCCTGAAGGAACTGCAGCCTGTGGAGAGCCCACACTGGAGCAGGTTTATCCTGAAGGATGGCAGCCTGTGGAAGGATCCACGCTGGAGCAGGGGAAAAGTGTGAGGAGGAAGGAGCAGCGGAGAGGAGCTGTAATGGACCAACCACAACCCCCATTCCCCATCTCCTTGCACTGCTCAGGGGGCAGGAGGGGGAGGAGGTAGAGGAATTGGGAATAAAGGAGTGAATTTGAGCCTAGGAAAAACAGGGCTTTGGGGAAATTTGGTTTAGTTTTTGCCTTTGTTTCTCATCATTCTACTCTATTTTAACTGGCAATAAATTCAATTAATTTTCTCCAAGTCAAGTCTGGTTTGCCCATTGACAATAATTGGTAAGTGATCTCCCTGTCTTTATCTTGACCCATGAACTTTTCCATCTTATTTTCTTTCCCTGTCCTGTTGAGGAAGAGGACTGAGAAAGCAGCTATGTGGGGGTCTCACAAGCAGCCTGGGTCCACCCACCACAAATACCTTGGTCGCTTAACAGCTGCCAGCTTCGATTCTACATAAGAGGAAACAGAGAGTCTATTGAGTTTGGCAGTCATTATGACTACTCTGTCAGGAAACGAGAAAGGATCTTTCTCAAATAGTTGTATATCCTAAAACTCATTTCAGATGTGCCATCGCAGATAAGATCACACAGAGTTTCTGGGGCAATGACAACAGGTGTACCTGAAGCATTTTGGAATTGTAGAGACTACTCTCTGCCAGCCCTCCTGAGCTACCTTTCTGGGGCTCCAAGAAACATTGGGGGTTTTAATACATATCAAGTAAAGTATTTGCATCAAACCTGATTCCTCTTTGGACTAAACAATAAGGAATATTCACAAGGTGCAGAACAAAGCTTTTGGGTTGGTTTGGGATGGGACATGCACAGTCCTATCCAGGGGGAGATGTTTCGGGGAGGATACAAAGTAACTGATACAAAATAACACAAGTTCAGATGGAGCAGGGAAGAAAACTGTGCATGAAAGGGTCGTAACTTTCTCCATTCAGCAGTCTTTTGGTTGTTGCTCTGAACCTGGCCTATCGCTGGATACAGAAGAAGAGACATGATACATCTTCTCTGGCAATACATCTTGCTTGCTTCTCCTGAGGTGATCTTGTCTCTTTCCTAGTGCAGGACTGTGGCTAGGAACCCAAAGATAATAATTTGCACCACACTAAGACCAGGAATAGTCTGCCAAAGGCAGATCATTGCTTTACTTCTTGCATCTTCTTGTTTCCTCAAGGAAAGTATGTATAAATAGAAATAATAGCAATGTTTTTGGAGCCCTGGAAAAGTGCTCCTTGTAAAATGAGTGCCAGGCATTAGGCTCTACCATCAATTTCTCCTAAGGGTAGACATCATGACTGCACTACAAGTAGGGTTAAATGAAGCATTTATTTAGTTAACTATATTATATCAATAATATTAGTTTACAGAACTCATGAAACACTATCAGAGCTACAGATACAGTAATTACTACTTTCATACAGGAAATTATACTGCATGTGGAAATGTCTACATACAAAAAGATTTTGCCTCATGAAGCTTTAGCATATATAAAATATTCTGTTTCTCCTCATTGCTATTACAGTAGAGTTGTCAAGGAGACTGAAAAGTTGTATGCTGTTATTGTGGAACAGCCTAAAAAGAAAGAAAAACACTCCTGAATTACATTAAAAGCAAATGCAGAGATCCAACAGCTCCTGGAAAGAATGAAGATGTGCTGGGAAACCAACCACATTTGAAGCTATCGTGAATAAAACACACTACTGTTGATGCCAGATACTTGTGTATAGGCATTCCTTCAAGCTGGCTTTAGGAGACTGTGAAAAAACTAACTAGATCCTATCCCTATTCCCAGAAAGGGGAAAATAAGGAAGAAAGAGTAGGTGAAAATAAGGCATAAGTGAAGTATTTGAGCAGAGAATTCTTCATTCCTAAATACTAGCTGGGGTACAGCTGAGAATGACTGAGCAAATAAAAGCTTTGAAAAGACATGAAAAGCATAAAACAGCAAGCCAAGTCCATACACAGCAGAAAGAGAAGAAAAAAAAAAGGTCAAGTCCAAAAAATATCAGCGATGATTTGCAGTTAAAAATTCCTGAAGCAAAAGCTACCTTCAGCTGAGCAAGAAGAAACTATGAGCTAATGATACAAAAGTTTACAACATTTCACAGCCTTCATTGACCTTAAAGCCCACAAGAACAGACTGCAGAAGAATTGAAAAATGTAACGCAGGGTTCCCATGACACCTTTACAGAACTAGAAGCTTGTGAAGTGATACTTTGAGCTGGTTTGCACTTCATCAGAAGTTATTCCTGACAGCAGCAAGAGGTATTCATTTGGTTGATGTGTGTTCATTTGGGGAGATGAGAGAGCTGATGTGCTCTAAGACTTGACTCTTGCTCAGAAGAACAGGACTGAAATGAAGAAACCATTCACTGTAAAATAGGAGTCTTCAAAACTCATAAGGATGGAAGCTTTTATTTAATGATTTTATTCTAAAATTAGAAAACTTGAAAAGAAGTCTTCAGCAATGTTATAATTTGGACCCAGAAAAATGTGGAAAATACATAGATGATGTATTCCTCCATCATTCTGGGAAGTTTTATGCACTCTAAGAAAAAGAGTGACTTACATACTATTGTAAGAACTTCAACTATGAAGATAATCTTTAAAGCAGGTAAAGTATGACAAAATCATGAATCAAACAATGAGAAAACAATTTTCCTTTTGAAAAAAATTAGCTTGCACAACTACAGAAACACTGTAATGATTTCTGAGAAGAAAGAAAATCTGGTAGTAGAAAGTGGTAAAAGGAGTTAGGACAGGAAAAAAGAAACAAAAAATATCTGTATTAGTCACTGTTACAAAGTTGGAGATGACTGAATGAGACACTGCTGAGAAATGCATGTGCATAAGCAGATACTTCTCTAGCACCAGCAGTCAGACATCTTCCACAGTTCTGCTTTCCACAAAGAGGCAGTGCACCAGAGATTGTAAGACTTTCTTTTTATTGGTAGAGTCACAGAGAAATTTAAAAGGATGAGTAAGTTAGATACATCATTCACATACTGTGGATCAAAGCTGGGAATCGGAGTAAGAATCAGTTCAACCTCAAGATGCAACTCTGAGTCTTAGACACATCTAAAATGTCTGGCAACTGGCACTTTCTCTGTACTAGGAATGATTTCCATTTGTGTCTGAGTACAGAGGGGGTAGAAGTTGCTCCTAGACTGCTGCTACTCCTCCGGTGTGCCACTTCCCTTCAGTGCTGTGGAACTGCTGCCTCTGAGACACATCTAGGAGATGGAGCTGGGCAAGGAAAGGGCTAAGAAAGGAAAGACCAAGTTATGGCTCTGTCATAACTGTTTTCCAATTTGCCCAATTCTTTGATAGTCCAAATCCCATAAATTTTGACAAGTTTTAGTTATTCATTCATTAGTCAGGTGTTCAAACCCTAGAATCTGCATGCTTGGGAAGGGGGCAGATTTCTCATTTTTGGAGTTTAGTGAACTCATATCAAGATCTCCCTTCCCTTCTCAACACCAGATGACCTTCCAAAATGTATATCCTGCAGGCTGAGAAAATTAATCTAACTGTAGTTGGAGTAAATGGAGACACGCTAGGCTTATTGACTATTTTCCCCTTCCAGATTTGTTTCCAAACATTTTGAAAGAAAAGAGAGACACTGCTTATTAGAGAGCAGAAAACCAAACAGTGTCATGAGCCCCAAACTTTTCTGGCAAAGGAGTAACTCTCCTACATGACAGAGAAATAACAAGTGAAAAAGTTTTGAGTTATTCTTCATTCTTAGCTGAAAAGATGCTTCAGTGTGGTCCGAGGTAGTGACAAAGCCTGAGATGATAGAAATGGCTGAGACAAGAATTGCTAGAGAAAATGCTCCTAAAAATTCCCCTATGCTAATGTTCTTTCTCAGCTCTGGACAAGGCCAGGTCCACTGAAACCTAGTGCACGCAATTTATAAAGCAATTTTTCCTGTACATTCTAGAAGCAGTTATGCCTCAGTACTGAAAATAATCTCAAACAAACAAACAAAAAAAATCATGTTTCCTTTGCATTATTTAACTATTCAGGCCTTAATTTCTCCCTAATATAAGATACTGTTTAAGTAACCTGGATGTCCTTCCTGTATGAGAGGACAATAATTCCTATGCTAAAACAGGTATTGCATCCATCTTTTTGACATATATCTCCACTAGATGCTTCTGAACAGATCATAATGAGAAAACCCCTATACTCCAAAATACAGTGCTCTACAGATCTTTCAGTATGTTTTGATACAAAAGTAGGCAACAAAATCACAAATGGTAACAAGCTTTCAAGAAAAAGAACACCAAAAAAACAAACCCAAAGCCAACTTTGTAAGTCAAAGTAGCCATGCAGGACAAGGATTTATTGCATCATATGCAAAGTCTAAAAATGTTACATCCAAATCTGTTTCTCCTTCAATTCTTTAAACTACTAACCCTCTTCACCTCAGTCTTTCTCTGCAACAGAATCACTGTTAGAAAAAAAATTTTTGCAGTCATTGGATGGGCCTCACTGACTGACAATGTGGGTTTGTTTTTTTCCTGAGGGTGAGAGTTATGTTCTCTGGAATGAATTAATCTCAAGAAGTGTGATTAAACTCTTTGTGGGGTTGAAACCTTGGTAAATCCATGAACAGACTAAAATGAATTGTTGGAATGTATTTTCTATGATCCATATTTTTTTCACCTATGCAATAACATTTATTATTTACTGAGCAATGTCATCATGACCTTAGAGGGACAAACTCAGTCCATTAAGAAAGTCTAGAATACAACTTGTAGGTGTTTTCCAAAGGGGGAAATAACAACACAGGCATGCCAAACTCTTCAGGTTACCTTACCCATAGTGTTAGCAATGTATATGGAGGCCCTCTTCAACTATATTCTGAAAAACTAAGAGAACTGGAATTTCAGATAGGTTTTTTTTTGTTTGTTTTGGTTTTTTGTTTGTTTGTTTTTTCACTCTCACAAATTGAGCTGTAATCTGGCTTTACCTTTACTTATATATAATATATAGTTTAACATTCCAAAGTCAAAGCATTTCAAGTTTTTCAAAAAATAACCAGTTCAATCTTATATTGGTTTTCACTGTAAAGCCTTGAAATCTTAATGACAACTGAGTTAAATCCACGTTATGAAAATTCATGGAGATTTCATTAGAAGTAGGTACAAGTCAGTGAAAAATGAGGAGGGATTTTGAAAGAAAGTCAAATTATCTTGGTGGACTTAGTCTGCAATTTTAGAAACTGGATGAGAGTTGCACAAAGAGGGAAGAACTCTCCTTCAGGCTTGTTTGTACAGATGACACACAAATCTAGCACACTCAAAATTCTATTTATAAACCCTCAATCTAAACTGAGGACTTGAATATAGTAGCAGAACAATCACTTTTACTGGGCTTTCCTTGCCCATAAATTTGACACAAGTATACTTGCACAGAAGATAAACCTTCTCCTTCCAAGCTTTATAGAGAACAGTAACATACACAAATTAATTCCACACTCTGAAATGATATAATCTATCTCAGAATGAAAAACAATGTTATGAGCACTATTACCTCTTACATTGTTCATGGTAAGGCTGAAGCTGTTCCTGAAGTTTTACATACATATGTTTTCCTATTTTCTTGCATCTTTGAAAGTACCTAACATCAACAGACCCTAAGAGTCTATAAAGCTCTGAACAACCTGGTCTCATAGCTGATCTAATTACAAGCAGGAATTTGGTTTAGAAAATTCCAGAGAGGCCTTCCAACATGAATTATCGTATTATTCTATAATACTAAAATGGGAAATTATGTGAAGATTGTGTGAAAATAATGTGAAGATGAAAAAATATAATCAAATAAGGACATATCAATGGCCCAAAATAAAACTGTTCTCTCAAAAATATGTCTCAGTGCAATACTAAAGGAAAGTCCACTACCATAAGCCCATTCTCATGAAGTACACTTAGAGTTTATAACATTCCCTTTAAAAGCTAATCTAAGTTACATTTTTCCTGCAAGAAAGTAATAGTGCTGGAAGAGACATCATAGTTTGTTAGAGTTTGAATTACTTTACTGAGAAAAGTCACCTAGTTTCAACTACAGCAGTGTTTACAGCATCTGTTAAAGGTGGCTGCTGTGGCAAACATCACCATTATCCCTACCAGCCTCTTACCCTAATACAGAGAAATTAATCTGGAGACATACAGGATTCCCTGTCTACCTGTGTAATACAGGCGGCAACAACAACTTCCTCGATTCCATATCAAGAATTAGACGATGAGATGGAATGGAGACAATACAGACACCTTAGACTAGATACCACTTATGGGGATCAAGTTATACTTGTAAAATAGAACTAAAAGCAGTAATGCATGAATGAATACCTGTGCTCAACTGCCACCAGAACAGTACATGGCAAACTAGCTTTTTGTGAGAAGAAACTATTATGGTAACCACATAGCATCTCCAAGTACTTGAGGTGACAAGGCCTATCTGTATTATGTTGTCATTACCTTTCACAACTTATGGAAGAAAAAAATTGGGAAATCTAGCTATACTCCTGCCTAGGCAATACAAAGATAGAAGCAGCTGCTTGTTTACTAAAAAGTTCTAGAGAGGTATCTTCTTGCACAGCATCTAGCCTATCTCAACAACTCAGTACTGAAACTTGTTAGGAAGCAGCCCTTATTTCCCACATACTTTTCATTGAAGAGTGGCATTATTCTATTCTTTTCTCATGAAAAAGGTCAGTTGTAGTCATTAAAAAAAAAAACAAAACCAAACCATTATCCAAAAGAATTTTGAAAGAATTAGGAAGTGAAACTTGGTGGGTTCCATTTCATAAAAAAACTTTCAGATTTACTTCCACACAGAATAGAAACATCCTTATGTCTGGAAGCAAGAAAATTCCAAATGCACACAAAACAAAAATGTGTTTTCAAAAGCTCAAAGGGGTTATCTACTCAATATAGTATATACAGCATTTTAAAATATAGGAATCAAAAACCCCTCTAATATGTCAACATCACCAAAGCAAAGTGAGAAAGAAAAAATAGCTAAGACACATTCATTTTGATGACTTCTTCAGGTGGAAAGTATTGATTGAGGTTTTGATTAAACCTCATTTTTCAGCAGGAATTTTTCAGCCAAAACTACTGAGCAGAGCTGAATGAAGTCTTACAAAGGCAGGACAAACAAACATTCCAAAATTGAGAACTGGACAAAAGATTTACCAGCAGACTTTCTGAATCCTTGCTTTTATCTCCTTTGAAGATAAAATTAGATTTTTATGACTATGCCTATGAAGTCTGGTAGGGGCAAAGGGGAAGACAGAAAACAAGGCATCAGTTTTGTCAACCCGGGAGACGTGGTGATTAGTGAAAGTCAGTAATAATAGAGGGGGGGGAAAAAAAGGTAAAGGGGAGAATTTTGGAGAAAAGTTGTTGCTATCAATGTCATCTCTGCTTGAGACAGAGAGCTAGATTTATCACTGTAGGCCTGTAGCCCTGTTCTTAGATATTGTCCTCTTGGTTCACTGAGCTTGGTGAATTTCAGTTTACTACCAGAGAGAGGTTACAGATTCCTCACAACATGAAGCATATGTCTCAGAAACTCCATGAAATACTATGAGTTTGCCTGCAGTAGTTCCTCTTGCTGGAACATCACAGAGGAAACAGCAGAGAAATAACTTTTCATTTCTCTTCACGCTTTTACTTGCAGGAAACATAGATTTATCCCAGTCAGATTTTTATACATCTCCCTCCATTTCATACCCGTGACACAGGCAGCTGTGTTAGCCTGTCAGAGAACTGTCATTTAACAGACACTCATTACCTTTCCTATCACTTCATTAGGTTTTGATGAGCCTGATTTAACTTTGAAATTAGCCCGCTCTTGAGCAGGAGGCATGGTCTAGAGACTTCCAGTTGCTTCTCATCTAAATGATTCTACAGGTCAATGAAGACAAGTTCTCCATAAAGTCTTAGGGCCAATATACTCCATTATTCTTTTCATAGGATGTTTGGAGGAGATGGTGATCAAGCTACCCTCATTAAAAGAGCAAAATCTGAATTTGTGAGATTAATGATTATCTGCATTACATAGAATCATTTAGATTGGAAAAGACCCTTAAGATCATCAAGTCTAACCGTTAACTTAACACTGCCAAGTCCACCACTAAACCATGTCCCTAAGTGGTCACCTCCAGGGACGGTGACTCAACCACTGCCCTGGGCAGCCTGTTCCAATGATTGACAACTCTTTCAGTGAAGAAATTTTTCCTGATATCTAATCTAAACCGCCCCTGGCACAACTTGAGGCCATCTCCTCTCAGCCTATCACTTGCTACTTGGGAGAAGAGACCAACACCCACCTGGCTACAGCCTCCTTTCACATAGTTGTAGAGAGCAGTAAGTTCTCCCCTTAGCCTCCTTTTCTCCAGGCTAAACAACCCCAGTTCCCTCAGACGCTCCTCACAGGACTTGTGCTCTAGATCCTCATTGCCCTTCTTTGGACACGCTCCAGTACCTCAATGTCTTTCTCATAGCGCGGGGCCCAAAACTGAACACAATAGTCAAGGTGCGACCTCACCAGTGCCAAGTACAAGGGGATGATCACTTCCCTAGTCCTACGGGTCACACTATTTCTGATACAAGCCAGGATGCTGTTGGCCTTCTTGGCCACCTGGGCACACTGCTGGCTCATATTCAGTCAGCTATTGACCAACACCCCCAGGTCCCTTTCCACCAGGCAGCTTTCCAGCCACACTTCCCCAAGCCTGTAGCGTTCCATGGGGTTGTTGTGACCCAAGTGCAGGACCTGGAACGTGGCCTTGTGGAACCTCATACGGTTGGCCTCAGCCCATTGGCCCAGCCTGTCCAGATCCCTTTGTAGAGCCTTCCTGCCCTCAATCAGATCAACGCTTCTGCCCAACGTGGTGTTGTCTGCAAACTTACTGAGGGTTCCTATTTTATGGAACTTCATAGTTAAACAGACTGCCAAATAACTATTTTTTTTTTACATAAAACATAATTACATGGTCTCTCTCATAAATCTGAATTCCTAATGTCCTGTAACAAAACAGTTAATATTGCACATGCATTCATTAAAAGGTTTTCAAAAGATTTGTTAATATTTGTAAAAACAAATGATTCTTAAAAATTAATCTTAAGAGAGCTACAAAATTGACCATAGACACAAATGCAAAAAAGTCTGCACTTACAGTTCTATTGCCTTGTTCCACATGATAACGTATCCAGAAAGAATGAAGGACTCAATATTTACAATGTGTGTATTTCCCCTCTCTGTTCCAACATAAAGCCATTTACTCTGGAAAGGTAGATGGCAGTAAGTAATCCTGGAAAGGAAGAACAAAAAAGTGACTGAATAGTGTATCAGCAATATTTTTTAACACTTTTGCAGATGAAATAATTGTTCCTTCCATTTTATAACTTCAGAAAAGCCTGCCCAACAGGTTCAGCATTTTGAAGAATGTGCAGGTTTTGGGGGTCATCTCCAGAAAAATCACAAAAGAGAACATGAAACAAAACAGAACCATCCTGCCTGCTTATACTAAGGGCAGGAAAAAAAGAGTCGTATCACTTGAGCACTGAACTAATTCATGTTATCTCCATGAGTAAGTAAATTGCACTATGATACTATCCAAGACTCTCACATTAGGCTTTCTTATTTCCTTTCTTAGAATAAGCAATTTTTCCACTTCAACAAACGGAAGTTAATGGAAATCAGCAGGATTAATGTTTTGTACAACAGAAGTGTAACACTGTCATTCACACAAGAAAACATTCACTTTATTTGCTATCTGGGCGTGTAGGGCAGTAGATAAGAGCATTACCAAGTGCAGTTAAGTACAGTATCATAGACATACAGTGAATCCTACACTCATGTCATTCTTACACAGTGATTAACCAGTGCTGTACTAGCTTGGAAAGATGTCATGACAGTTTCTCATGATAATATATGAAAGTTTTCACAGATGATGAATCAGTAGATTCAATTTTCTTTGATAATATAGTTATTATATTGATATTACGTACATTCAAGCAAAACTAAATCTATAAGAAATAAAAAAATCCCCTTGCTGCTAAAATATAATGGAATGCATGCTACTACAGAGACTGAAACTTAACCTAATCTTATGGCATATCCTCAGAGATTTTGACAAAAAGCAGGTATGCCATGCATTGTTATATTTATCATTCAGCTCCACAAGCAGGCTATTTCTAGCTTTTATATACAAACTTCATTAAATAGCTATGCAATAATTTTTATCCTTAACACATTCTCCCCCTCCCAAATGTATAAACAGTATTTAAGAACATACATATTTCAATTCTTTATTCTTATGGTACATCAATCTTTCTGAATTAATTATAAAGGAATGGGAGGGGTGCTGGCTATTGTCCAGTAATTCGGCCCTCTCAATGATGTGAAGTTGTCTGAGCCGAACATTTGCCACCCTTTGAATTAAAGGATTTGTTTAATATTTATACAAATTTCACATACTTTCTGTAATTGTTCCCTGTAAGATACTCTCAACAAACAAAAAGATTCCAAACAGATTCTACACAGTATTTGGATAGTTCTGCAGTTTTCCAAGTATCTAATCATGTGTCAGAACATTTAACATTGAATGCATTCAAGTGAGCAAAATTTTTTTGGCCTTATTTATCACACTGGATTGAACACAGTTGAAATATGCAGTCTTCACATTCTAATTTATGGGGAAAAATAGCACTGAATCATGGATCCAGAATGAGGTTTACTCTTCACAGAAATCTTGTTTTGTTGATTCAAGTGAGACTTAAGTATGATGTAGCCTTTGTGCAATCCATCTGTACAGGGTTAAATTTTACCATTAGCTGTCTAATTTTGGCAATAATTCCACTGCCTTTAGTGGAAAGAGAACCAAGTTTTTCAAGAGAATTGCTTTGAGAATGGGAATTACAGTTTAGCATGCGTAACTGAAAATGCCTTCCAGCAGCAACTTAGTACTTACATTGTAGGTGCAGTCAGATCGACAAATACCTGACAGAAAATACTGCAGAAGGTGTATGCCACCTACATAATCCTTGCTGGAGTTAAACCTATTGGCTGTGGCCCTGTTTTTCAGTTGGGATAGAGGTAATTTTCCAAGAAGCTAGGAGGGGACACAGTCAGGACAGCTGACCCAAACTAGCCAAAGGGATATTCCATACCATATGGCATCATGCTCAGTATATAAGGGGCAGGGAATGAGGGGGTGTAGGGGGGACTGGCCGGGGAGGAGAGACTGCTGCTCTGGGACCAGCTGGGCATTGGGTTCCGGGCAGTGAGCACATTGCATTGTGTATCACCTGCTTTGCAGATTCTTTTATTAGTATTGTCATTATTTTTCCTCTTCCTTTGCTGTCCCAATAAACTGTCCTTATCTCAACCCATGAGTTTTAGCTTTTTCTTCCAATTGTCCTCCACATCTCACAAGGATGTGAGCAAGCAGCTGCAGGGTGCTTAGGTGCCAGCTGGGGCTAAACCACGACAGCTTTATTGTTCTGTTCATAATAGATGCAAAGAACAATTTGCCCTTTTCAGTTTG
Source organism: Aramus guarauna (assembly GCA_013400195.1). NCBI lineage: Eukaryota > Metazoa > Chordata > Aves > Gruiformes > Aramidae > Aramus > Aramus guarauna. The sequence continues at coordinate 198,233 of VXBL01002901.1, read as the reverse complement.
TAGGTTTACAAATGTGAAGCTGGTTATGACATTTTTCTTGACCCTTCTCCTTAAAGTAAACAACTCCATTTCTTTTGCTTTCTCTTCAGATGCATCATTTGCTACACTTCTGGTTAGATTCATATTTAGTCCAATTTTTTTTTTTTTTTTTTTTATTTATTTCTTGTGTTTCTGTACTAGATCTACTTTTCTTTCTCGCACTCCAGAATAGATGCATGCTCTGTTAGGTCCCAGCTCATGCAAAACCTCCTTACTCCCTGGTTGATAAATCCTCTTAACCACTTCACATTGATGTTCATTCAGCACTTGGTTGTAGTAAACTGTTAAATTCCAGGAAGAGAAAATTTTTGTGACTTTGAAAGAGTTGAAAATGTATCTGTCTAGTGACTGACAAATAACTCATGAGTTGCAAAGTGAACCCTAGTTGACTTTAATGCTGCTACTCCAAATTCTTGCAGTTGTGTCATCAGACTAAGCAGGTTCAAGTCCACCTAGGACCATACTGATTTTCAATATGCTGATAAATCATAGAATCATGGAATGGTTTGAGTTGGAAGGGACCTCAAAGCCCATCTAGTTCCAACCCCCCTGCCATGGGCAGGGACACCCTCCACTAGACCACGTTGCCCAAAGCCCCATCCAACCTGGCCTTGAACACTTCCAGGGAGGGGGCATCCACAGCTTCTCTGGGCAACCTGTTCCAGTGCCTCACCACCCTCACAGTAAAGAATTTCTTGCTCATATCTAATCTAAATCTACCTTCTTTTAGTTTAAAACCGTTGCTCCTTGTCCTATCGCTCCATGCCCTTGTAAACAGTCCCTCTCCAGCTTTCTTGTAGGCCCCCTTTAGGTACTGGAAGGCTGCTATAAGGTCTCCCCGGAGCCTTCTCTTCTCCAGGCTGAACAACCCCAACTCTCTCAGCCTGACTTCACAGGAGAGGTGCTCCAGCCCTCTGATCATCTTCGTGGCCCTCCTCTGGACTTGCTCCAACAGTTCCTTCTCTCTTGTACTGGGGACCCCAGAGCTGGACACAGTACTCCAAGTGGGGTCTCACAAGCACAGAGCAGAGGGGCAGAATCATCTCCCTTGGCCTGCTGGTCACACTCCTTTTGATGTGGCCCGGGATATGGTTGGCTTTCTGGGCTACAAGCTCACATTTCTGGGTCATGTTGAGCTTCTCATCCACCAAAGTCCTTCTCCTCAGGGCTGCTCTGTTCACAAGCCAATAGAGTGTACTGCAGAAAGCTTTGTCTCCAAAGCACAAGACTGAATCCAATACCCTGATTATGAATAAAGTCTCAAAAATCACCTCAGACACAATATGAGGCTGTTTTGGTCTGTGTTTTTTTCCTTTTTGAAATTTGCTTCTGGTTTATGACGTTTCGCATGTACTGCCACAACAACTATCAGACTAAATGGGTGTCTAATTTCCCAGCTACTGCGTGTTCTCCATTTGCTCGCCTTGGGTATAAAATTTCAAGAACACAATGTTTCAAGAGCAACGTACTACAGTAAGAGAAAAATCAGACTAAAGTACTAACCACTGGCCATCAGTTATTAGACTTACTTTCCTGCTGGCCTATCTGAACTCCCAGGCACCAATATCTACTAGGCCTGGATATATAGTATGAAGGACCAGAATAGAATTAGGCCTTGCTAAAGAATGAAGAAAATTACCACAAATTTTACTGTTTTCTTAAGCTCAGCTATTTCTTCTTAAATAGTTTAATTTTGTTCTGATAGATTTATGAGACAGCCAGATAAGAAAGTATTCTGCATGTTCTTTCTTCCACAATGAAAACTACCCTACGAGTCTTTATTGTTTACCCAAACTGTTATTACACATTATCAAATACCACCTTTTACAATATATAAGCTTATAAGAAAATGCTATTCCCTTAAAGACAATTCAAATATGTAACAAACATATTAGAGCATCGGGATTACTAGGCATTTTGATACAATACGTTGTTAGGCTTCACCAAACAAAGCCACATGATTTTCATATTCTCAGAAAAGTATGCACTGCTCTGGAGTAGTTTTCTTTTACATTATGTAAATTAAATGCAAACTGCTTCATGTATTATTGACTTTTCACATTTACAGAAAATAGTAACTTGACTTTGAGGCTTGAAAGCTTTGAAACAAGCCTCAGATTTTTAACGAACATCTTACATTTAAGCAAATACTGAAATTACATAACGATTTCTTCAAGAGAAAACAATGAAGTTTCATACTGTATTTTTCATTGTGGATGAAAGGTATCCCTCTATTAGTCATATATTCCACAAGCAAATTAAGATGTCCTTTGATGCCGTTACAAAGAACAGTCAATTAGCCAGAAAGACAGACAGACTATTTTTCTACTTAAGAAGATAGGGGTTGTAGAGATTTATGCCAGTATGAAGCGCTTCTACCAAAATTTAATCAGGTTGTCAATCTGATTGAAATAACATGGAACCCAATTAAATGGAGACCTGGGAATTTGCTCAATGTTGATCACTTACAGAAGTCAGCCAGAAATGTGGATATTAAACATTCTTAGCAGCAAACCACAATATGAATCTCATTTATCATTATAAGAAATAATAAAAACCATGGACTCATACCAAAAAACGTGTTCTTATGTTGCCAAAATGGCCTCAAACATTACATCAGCTTTCCAATGTATTCAAAGCATAAACCAGATATAAAATGTAATTTTAAAAAAATCAATAGGTGCCAAATAAAACACCTCAGTCAAAATTTATTAAACAAAACTCTTTAGAAAAAGTCCTGAAAACATTTCTAAAATTATGTAAGCAGTATAACAGAGATAATGGAATAACTTAAAGACGCATTGTCAAAAAATTGAACCTCATTTTAGAAATGAATACATTCTGACTAGCAAATCTTTAAAAGGTATATTTTGCAGAAAATCACAACACTCTAAAGTCTAGCAACTCTTGACCAAAAGAAATCTCTATAATTTAGACCGCTACATTCTCTGAAATACTAGTAAAAACTCTCAAATGGCTTAAAATCATCTTTATTACACTAATCATATTGCTCTAAGAAAAAGAAAAGATAATTTTGAGAACACTTCCTTCTGCTTCTGCTTTGTTAATTTTGTTTTTCTGCTTTTAGTATGGAAAATTTCCTGGAATGCTATTTCTGGTGGAGAGTGGGGAGAGGTGCGGAAAGGGGGAGAATAAATTGCATTTTTGTCAAAATGATGAACAGTTTTTCCAATTTAATTATTTAATTGTTCATTCCTTGACATCAAAACTGCAACTAAATTTATAATATGCCTTTTCCTGTTATACAGATATGGACAAGCATAGAACACCTATAGCCCTTATGCCCAGCACTGACTGGCAGAAGGGTTCAGTTTCTCTATGTTCCTGCAAAAGACAAACATCAGCTTGAACTCCTTCTCAGAATCATACCAAAATAAACTACGTTGTCCAGGCACTCAGAAAAAAAGTCAAAATCTCACAAATTTACAGGAGAAGAGGAAGATGAAATGGCACTAAGTTGGGAACGTGAGTAGCTGACAGAAAGCAAGCCCAGTAGCTGCAAGGCATGCCAGCCATGGTCCTGGCCCAGCCACCTTCTCTCAGTGACTACTAAGTTGCAGCCACTGTCTTATACCCAATTTACAGTGCTTTGTCTCAGTATGGATGAGTTCATCTGCTGAGAAAGTTGATCAGCTTCTCAAGAAGGTTATGCATATCAGAAGTGTACCTTTTCATTAGAGTGATTTACGCTCCCCTCCCAGCTCAAGGAATCTTCTCCAGCATCCTCTGGTGCTTTCAGTACTCTCCACTAATTTATGTTACTTACCTCAGCTGGTCATCACCACAAGCTCTTCTCTTGGCACTGCCACCTGATAGACTGGCCATTCCCCTGGTACTAGCCAATGACTGGCTGATGTTCTGTCCGGTCCTCTTTCAAAGTAGATCTTTTTAGACAGGAATCTGTGGCCTGTATAGCCCTCAATGAATATTCACAACAGAGGAAAAACACTAGATAAGCCCTTCTCTTCCTTCTCAATGTCTGCAGGATTTCTTCTCCCCCAGAAGGAAAACTATAGCTGTTGAGGGTGCTTGGTGTCTTTGTATACAGTCGCCTTCTTCCTCTATCATCAAGCACAAATTATTTCCACCCAACTCTTTTTTGGTATTTTTGGTATTTTTGAACAAAAGTAATATGAAAAGTCCTTGCTGACATATGAGGAAGACCAGACTCATCTAGTGCCCCTCCTTCTCCAGTGGTTGAAAGCAGGCTGGCCTTTCTGAAGGAGCTTCTGGCTAGCCAGTATTCTCAGAAAGTGTAGGGTTGCTTTTTTGTCAGTTCACAAGGGAATATTATAGCTGAAATTATTGCTTTAAGTCATGAAATGCATACAAGAACATTTAGACATATATTCAGGCAAAGTAATTTGTAGCTGACCTGAACTGTCAAAACAGAAGCACAGGCTAAACCTATAGACAATGAAGAAAAGGAGTTGTCTCCAGCAGATCAAGCAAAGGATGTAAATTATAAGCTATTTGGCTTCTGGAGGTATTTACTCTTCTCCCCGGACTATATATAAATTTGGAGCTTATTAGCTCTGTAAGACATGTAGAAGCCATGTAGAATCGCAGCAACCCATGCAGTTTGCCTTCCAGATCATGTGATGTATTTGCAGCAGATGGTTGTGCATTTCCCCAGAGAGATGTGAGCTGGGTCTCTGCATAGTAAAGGTAACAGTGTTTCCCCTACAACATGGACGGTTTGAGTGATTATATACCAGGAAGTCCTACGAAGGCAGAAATCCAAGATGAACCCTATTATTAGGATTTCCAATGTTTAATTTAAAATTTTAGTTTAATCTACTTAAAGCATACGCACAGTCTCTAGGGCTGACGTACAAGTACAGGAAATAGTTTAAATTACTAACTGGCATGACTAAGATTCAAATGAAATATATAGCAGTTCGATCCATCTGGACAGTTTTTCGTTTCAGGGTCCTGGTGATACTACATCACAACATGAAAGTTTCTCCTATTCAAACTAGATTGTCCACATACCACACAAGAGATTTCAAAAATTTATAGTACACACACACACGTGGATCCTAGCAGACAGTGAATGAACAAAACATTCCTTTGAGACTGATTCTTGTGGTCCACCTGTTTCTTAAAAGTGTGATTTAGTTTTAATTTAAGAAAAATCTTGTGTTTCACCTAAATTTTCCGCTAGCATCATAAGTCAACACTTCTTTTGAATTAAAATCAATCGGTCCTTCTTATTTTATGTTTTAATTACTTATATAGAAGGAAGTGGAGCTGAAACACATTGTGCATAAATTGCATTGGATCCTGCAGATAGTGATAACAAAGGCACTGGAATATTGAACTCCACTGTTATTTAGGGATATCTCAACACCAGAGGAATATTAAGGTAAATTATATTCTCAAAATACTGCATGAACATTTCCATCTCTGGATTTTTTCCAGTTGAGTGTTATACAGACTGCTTAAATATTCTTTGTTGTTTTAAGACTATAGTGCATACACTACAATTAAAGTTTATGACAGAACTGAGTAGATGAAGAATATCTAACAAAGACTGTAATAATTAGAACTTAGTTCTATTTTTCCATCAAATTAGTCAGGAGCTGAATGCGACTATTCTGTGTGTAACTACTCAGTGCATCATATCTAGCAAGAAATTCTAGGTTATTAATGAAAGTTACAAACTATTTACAATTCAACACTGTGAAACAAGTCACCATTTAGCTCATATGCTGCTGTGCTCATTTCCTGACTGAACTATCAATACCTGCAAACAGTAGGACCACTTGAAGACATTACTTAAGCTTACTCCTCTTAAAGTGGTCTGTAGAGATCAATATTTCAAAGAAAGAGACATTAAAATTAATTGTTTTACATGAGGCAATCCAATACATGTTCTTTACAAAGGAACATGAATGAAATATGGAGTCAAAGCAGCAGTAACAGTTACTTTCTACTGCTATACATCTGTTTGCCAGCGTCCCTTCCAAGTGTGGTATCTCAGATTATTCAGCTTATCCAAGCAGTTCACAAAACAGTTCTACTTGTCATTATTTCATATCACTTTAGCTACAAGTATTCATTATGGTCATTATTTGTACAACAGTGATAACTGAATCTGTAGACTGTAATATAAGAAACAAACATTTGGGACTCCTCTCTTCTGCTTAACACAGGCCATAGGATTTGTTCAAATTAATTACTGCTTGAGCTAGAACAATTTACTAAAAGATACCTTTCTTGATTTAAAGAATTTCAATGATGGAATATTCCCTACAAATGCTGAGGTACAACAAATCAGGATTCCATCTCTAAATTAGTATTTCAGTATAAATACATCCTAAGCAAAGTATTCTTCTAGCTATTTGTGAATGTGCTGTATATAATTAACAGACACCCCTCCTTCCCACTTCTATAAATTCTACTTGGAAAAAGTTAAGAAAATGTTTTGACTTTATAGATCCATTGGGTCAAATAGGCTTACATAGTGCTGTACAAACAGTTATCTGTTTCAACAAAACAAAAAAGCTTATGCAGCTATTCTCCTTGCAAATTAGATGTGTCACCTGGTGGTCCACTGCTGCTTTCAAAATGTTTACGATACATGGGGTCCCTTACCTGAAATATTATACATATACCAGCTACAAGAATAAGAAAGAGGAATACAGGAAGCAGAAAAAAAATTGTAAAATTTTAAGAAATGTAGTTGACAAACTATTTCTTTCTCAAGATATTTTGGTTTTGTCCCTAGCTGCGTTTCTTTTTTCTTTGGATCTACTGGCACATTCTGAAGCATCCTGATTTTTAGAAATTAGGACTGATTATTAATCTTCTACAGTGTTAAAAACTAAAATATAAAGTGCAAAACAAAGCACTATCAATAGTATATTAAATTCCTCATTTTCCTTCTTTCCTATTAAAACAAAATAGAGTAAAAGTAGGCCATTCCTGTTTCTTCAAAAGCCAGAAGTTCCTGTGCAAAACTTTTGGACAGGTGAAATAACCCTATAAGCCTAAAATTAGGCCCATTCTTAATTTGTGTTTTGGGTTTACATGGCAAGGTTTTAGTAGTGGGGGGGCACAGGGATGGCTTCTATGAAAAGCTACTGGAAGGTTCCCCCATGTCCAACAGAGCCAATGCCAGCTGGCTCCAAGATGGACCTGCCACTGGCCAAGGCCAAGCCCATCAGTGATGGTGGTAGGGCCTCTGCGATAACAGAGTTAAGAAGGGGGAAAAAATCCACCAGGAGCAAATGCAGCCAAAAAGAGGAGTGAGAAGATGTGAGAACAACAGTGCTGCAGACACCCAGGTCAGTGCAGAAGGAAGGGGAGGAGGTGCTCCAGGCAACGGAGCAGGGATTCCCCTGCAGCCCCTAGAGACGACCATGGTGAGGCAGGCTGTCCCCCTGCAGCCCATGGAGGCCCATGGTGGAGCAGATATCCACCTGCAGCCCATGAGGCACCCCACGCCGGAACAGGTGGAGACACCTGAAAGAGTCTGTGACCCCATGGGAAGCCTGCGCTGGAGCAGACTCCTGGCAGGACCTGTGGCCCCGTGGAGAGAGGAGCCCACACAGGAGCAGGTTTTCTGGCAGGACTTGTGACCCCATGGGGGACCCACGCTGGAGCAGTCTGCTCCTGAAGGACTGCACCCCGTGGAAGGAACCCACACTGGAGCAGTGCATGAAGAACTGCAGCCCTTGGGAAGGACTCACATTGGAGAAGTTGGTGGAGGACTGTCTCCTATGGGAGGGACCCCACACTGGAGCAGGGGCAGAGTGTGAGGAGTCCTCCCCCTGAGGAGGAAGGAGCAGCAGAGACAACATGAGATGAACTGACCGCAACCCCTGTTCCCCATCCCCCTGTGCTGCTGGGGGAGAAGGTAGAGAAATTGGGAGTGAAGTTGAGTCTGGGAAGAAGGAAGGGGTGGGAGGAAGGTGCTTTTGATATTTGGGTTTTTTTCTCACTATCCTAATTTAATAAATGGTAATAAATTAATTTAATTTTCTTGAGTTGAGTCTGTTTTGCCCATGATGGTAACTGGTGAATGATCTCTCCCTGTCCTTATCTTGACCCACAAGCCTTTCATTATATTTTCTCTCCCGAGTCCAGATGAGGAGAGGAGTTGTAACGGTAGGATAGAGGCCGTGAAACAAAAGCTATAGAACCAGTTTGAGATAATTTGTAATTACCAGTTTGTAACCAAGGTAACAGGTAATGGAGCTAACTGACCATGGCAAGGTACAATGTTGCTATGTTCCATGAACCGTCCCTACCAAACTGAACAATAGGTTTGGAGATATTAATCTTATGAAGTAAGCCGTTATGGACAGGTGCGTCCACAGAAAGGACACTGCGCATGCCCGCAAGAAGAGGGTCATCCAGGGGACATGGGTGCACGACCACTGACGACCACCAGAGACCCCTTGAGGACCACCGACTCAAATCACTGAGCATGTGTGATGGGGAGGAGAATATGTAAATGAATTCCAAGAAATGATTATCATGGGACTGCCTTTTCTGAGAAAAACAATGAATATGCATATTTTGATCCTACATAACCTGTGTGTTGGTGATCACCTGGCATGCACGTTGTGTTGAGCATTCCATAAATACTTAAGACACAGATGCTTATGTTAACTACACAAAACATTAGTGTAGCAACTATACGTTAACATAAATTATTTACAAGCAGTTAACTCAAACTTGAATGAGCCTAGAACAAATTAGAAAAAGCATGTTCGAAAACATTAGATACATTGCATTTTATTAGATTAGTAAACCTGGAGATCTCCCTTGAATAAAGACTGAATTTATGTATTTAAATAAAACCTTATGAAGTTATCATGAGCACTTTACAAGGACACTCAATGTATACAGCATACAACAGGTCCTTTGTTTTTTACCAGTTTTATTTCTTATTACTAACCTTCTTTCTACTCCAAAAAAGATCATCCTGGCCTGTTCAACACTCCATAACACATATGAAAAGACAGCTGCACCAATAATACAAGACACAAGCATTTAAATTCACGCCCTCCGTATCTCAATGGCTATCTGCCTTAGCAGCAGCACCACATCATGTTAACTGGCATTACTGGAGCTCCAGAACAACTTAAAAGTCACTCTCGAAATCCCAGTGTGGAAGGGGATGACAAGTTTTGTAGCCTGTGCTACTAATAATTTGTTTAATCTTCAGGATTACAGAAAATAACTTTCCTTCCTCTTGGACAAATGCACAGCAAAAAGACACCCTCTTTTGTCAACTCCCTTTTACAGTTTTGACTGTAAAGTCATTGGGATGTCTTACATGTGGGAGCAGGATCACTGCCAATGACAGTGGCATATTCTCCCTGGCTAGATCTGTAGTATTACACAGCAGTAATGCAGTGGATTGAACAAGTGTAACATGTAGACTTTCACCCAAAAGACAAGGAAATTACATGGAAATTTGCTTCCTTAAAAAGAAAAAAAGATGCTGGAAGAAACCAGCATACTTTTCATTGGCTTCCAATTTGTTTCTGATGCCAGCTCAAGGTCATTAGACAACAAAAATGGAATAAATGTCCCACAAAACCAGTGAAGTGACTAAATTAATGAAACAGAGTTGGCAAACAGAGTCTTGCTTTCTTCTTTAGGAGAAAGACAGTGTACATGATTTTTCTCTTGTCTACTGGCTTGTGAAATCACTATTTCTTATTTATAGTGCTTAACCTTCAAAGAAATTAATGGAGAGCAAGTGAAGTAAAAATGGAGTTCTAATACCGAGCATAGTGACAGTGATGGGCAATACAGACCACAGTAAGAGCCACTGACTTTCTTAGCAATAAAGAAAGCCAAAAAAATCAAAGGATGGAAGAAGGAGATATGCTCTCATAAGAGAAAGTTTTTGATTTATTTCTTTCGTTGATTTTGTAGCAGCTATATTTAAAAAAAACAACAACAAAACAAACAAAAAAAAAACACTGTACCCGAGGGTAGAGCTTCTCTCATCCTTTCACCCAACACTGAAGCTATAAATCAAAAATGCAGGTTTTGCTTCCCAATCTCATAGTTTCAAAAAGGTAAATTGGGACTGAGCTCAAAGTTGAAAGGTTGAAAGTTGTCTTTTGCTAACATAGCTGTTAGAAAAGTAAACTACAGATACACAAGTATTTCATCCCCTGCTTGCCTCAACATACACAAATCTGCTTATCATACATTCTTACTATAATGAGTTTTAAACCTATTTTATATCAATATTGATCAAGCTATTTTGAATGACTCTTTCAGATTGAAATACTGAAATTGACTTCAAAGTAAAAAAAAAAAATTCATTTTTACACGTGTATACTTTTTCCTGTGTATACACAGCTTTTTTCTTAACAGCTTCCATCAATTAAAATCATGTAGACTTATTGGAGACCAGCTGTTCTCATTTGTAATGCTTCAGTAGACAGGGACTCTGTGATTAACGGTCCTTGTTTTTCTGCAATTTGCAGTCTCTCTTATCTTGCTGCTCATGTACTGTTTAATGAGATAATCTCAACACTGACATTACTAGCTCTATTTCTGATTTACTGGAATAATGCCCAGAGTTTATTGTGACAGAAGGAAAAGTATCCTAAATCATTGCATTGGATTCTGCTTGAAGCTACCATGTGCCTGGGCAGGAAAGGGGTGGTGTGGTTTCCAAGAAACAAATGACTTACTGCAACAGAATGGGTGCATGTTCTTCACTGCTTCAACATATGGCTGGAAATCTACTGCAACAAAAGGTCACAGGACAGATCTGAACAGGACTATGAAAGATGTCTCAAAACTGAAATTTGAAAACTTCAAAATATAAACCCACAGAATTCCCATAACTATACTATAGCTGTAGCGAGCTAAAAATTCCCACTGATAACGTAATACTGTTTATGCTGTCTGAACTTGTTTAAATTTTAAAAGACATCTTTTTTAGCTCTTGTCTAATATGAGTATGTATGATTTGAAGTAGATGATGCATATTTGTATTACAGTATTGGACTTCTCATTTGTTATGACTAAAGCTGCAAAACACTGTTGTTCAATGTATGGCTGCGTGCATATATTAAATTTTGCTATCCAAACCTGGCCTTAGAGTAATCTGGCAACACAGCTGCTATGTGAAAACAACATGTTACTCTGTTTTTTCTCAAGAAAGCAGAGATCTACTGACAAACATGCTTTATTTGCTACAAAGCATTAGAAACAACAAGCACACTGCTTAGTCCATGAGCTAAAGTTTTGCAGCACACAGCAACATTATGTCTACAGCTAAGAACTAAAGGATTTTTTCTGAGGAAAGAAAGCAACACGCAAGTTATTCAGGCAGACAATCAGAGGTGGCCAGGTAACATAAAAAAAAGTAATTCAGAATGTGTATACTGTGCTAATGTTACTGCATATTTTAAAGTCTCATTATGGAAGTAGAGGCTTTATGTACAGACCTGTGTAAAAATAGATTTTAAATATCATAAGCAGCTCTATTTGCCTTCAGATAAGGTGTTTAGCAAACAGGTGTAAAAAAAGATACTGTGGCATAATGCATTTAAGGACATATTTAATTGAAATGAAACTGAAAATAATAATATTGGCAGAACCCCAGTGGACTAAGAATTACTTTGGGGAGAGACTGTGAAAGACACCATTAAAAAAAGAACACAGATTCTTAAATTCAAGGTTGGATCTGAATATAAACAGAGATCTTTTTAATATTCTAGAATGAAAAATATGACCAGGACTTCTGTAATTATATGAGAGTTTATTGCATCATGTACAGATTAGAAAACAAGTATTTCTAATAATTGTAGGGTCTAGATATTCTTGGAAATGCCAACCAAGACACTTCTCTAATAAACAGTCAATGAATCAATAAAAGGTGACGTTATTTTAGAATAACATATATCCCGGTGTAATTTAAGCACAGAGAAACCAAACTGGTTTTAAACTTGCCAGCTTAAGTTCTTGCAGAACTTTCTCTGCAGTGGCACCATCTAGGATTGCATTATAACACACACACCCCACCCCACCCCCACCCCCCCCGAACGTAAGCATGAAAAAATTAAACCAGATAGAAATAAAGTTAAGCTGTGTTGTCCTCTGTGTTGCTATGACTGCAATGTTAGTAATAACTGCTCAAATATACTTAAAAATATACACTAAGGTTTTGAGTTTCAAAAGGACAAATTTTGAAAAGTTATGGCAAAATAGGGAAGGTAGGTTTACCAAAAGGTACGCTATTCCAGAATATTCCAACTGTAGGAAATCTAGCATATGTCAAAATTAAATACAGCATTTATATTAAAAAAAATAAAAAATCACAATATACTTCTGGTTTTAATGTCTATTTTCCACTTGATTTTACTGAAAAAGAAATATTTTACTGGATATTTGAGGGATTCTCAAGTATTAGTCGTCTTGGTTCTAACGCTAATGAAATCTCTTAGGGACACAACATTACAGAGGAAGGACAATCTGCATGAGTGCAAGAAATAGAATGAAATTTAAAATACAAAGGGCAAGGCCTCAAACTTCACAGAATAAGAACTTCCACTTTAGGCTTGGAACCTATGATACAGAAGTGATGGAAAAAGATAATTTCAATCTCGCTTGTCTTGCTTTGCTTCCGCTCTTAAAGGATTGCAGTGCAAAGCAGCACATTCCCTGCTAGCTAGATATACATCAGTGAAGAAGTGTTATGGGTGTATTAGTCAATCACAGCAAGCCCACAAGCACTGATAAGATGAAGCCATGTGAAAGGAAGATGTTATTATGGTATGCATGAGTAAACATATTCCTCCAGAGATTACAAAAGAAAATGGTAATGTCCATGCCCACAGCACAGATGGGACCCTATCTAGAGTATCTTTCCTTGCCTAATCATCAGCTGAGTGAGAATATGAGAAGACAGGCCAAAGAAAAAGGGAATAAAGACACAAATTTATAAAGGAAAACACAGAAAATTGATTTTTGTAGTAAAAAAAAAGAAGGAAAAAAGCAGATTATGAATAGATGTGAATGAGCTGTTTAACTGCAAATACNTATGATTCTATTCTATGATTAACTGCAAATATGAGAGACAAAATATTTAAAACGCATGAAAATGTGGAGACCAGAATATCAGAATACATGGGTATAAAAGTGCCATAAAAATAAATTTCATCTTGAAGCCAGAAGGTTTCTTGCCATCAGAAGGACAAAATAAGCATGGAACAATTTTCTGTAATAGGAGCAGCAGTGGACTTAAGCTTGAATAGTTACACGATAGTGTCACGATCTTGACCGGGAGGCCATTGCATGCAGAGGAGTTAGTGATCCACATAGCACTTAACCTGAGCAGGAGCAAGCCTGTGCTGGGCTGATGTACACGGTGGCCTTCAGGCTTGGAACAGAGAAGCCTCATGCAGCTCCAACTTGGTGCCTGCACCATCTGCGTGGCCTTGCCTTTATCTAACAGTGCAGCAGGAAGTTTTAGTGTGAATGTCCTTTCTGTCTGAGAGTAGCAGTAATGAATACAGCTGTTTTCTTATCAGAAAAATCCTACAATAACTTGAAGGACCAAAAGGGGATAACCCTATCTACGGATGGGGTCTGCCCAGCTTGCTGGCTGGAGGCCTCTCTGATGCCGCACAACTCGGGGTTCCCAGCATCTACAGGGATGTAAGATTATCTATACTATTCTCTAGTACTTGATAGTGCTAGCTCTAATAAACAGCATTTTGAATGATACCTTACAGAGTCAGAGTGCCTTTCGTATGGGATCATAAGGGACCAGCACCTCTATGCAAAACATAGCCAGCTTGTTCATTATGTAAAAGGAGTTACAGGAGTTGTCTGGTCTGCAACTACAGGGAACTAGACTGAGGAGCTCCCTTCAGCTCCAATCCACTAGAAGGTCCACATATTTAAGATCTATTAAAAAGAAAATCTTAGAGATTATGTGAATTTTCATTCCACTTTAGTGGAATTCCATAATCTCATAAATCTATCAAATCAAAACTGCTGATTCTTGGTATCAACAAGCTAATCTATATTTTGTATTTTTGCTCTTTGTTGATTGTTTAGCTAATGCATGTTGAAGAAAATAAACCAAAATACTTTGCTAGACTTCTTTTAATGACCAAGACATTCATCATTTCAACTAGGTTGCAGTCTGCCTTTCCAGGACGAGCGTATGGCTCTTAATGATCCTACAGGTCAAGTGTACTAAAAAGTTTTGCATAACATGATGCAAGACCTGAAAGAAAGAATGTAATGTTGTAAGGTTTTTTGTTTGTTTGTTTTTGTTTGTTTGTTTTTTTAAACAGAGAAGGCAGAAGTGTGTGGTAACTACATGACCATAACTTGGGTCAGTCTCACTGGAGAGACTTTGTATCCAGTCTTCTGTCCTTCTGAAGTGACATTTGACAAAGTTTGCTTTCCTGCCCTGCAATACTAAGGCTCAGCCCTATAGACCAGAAATGTTCTTTATGAGCTTCAGGAATCTTTCCAAGTTCAGTAATTGCATTCAAACAACATTAATTTGTTATTGAAATCACTGAGCATCATTCTTTCGAAAGTGACAAATGCTGATGCAACACATTTAATATTTACCTTACATGGTTGAGGTCTGTGCTGTCTTCACACTTGACAATACACTCTTCATAAGATGAAAAAAAAGAATCTGCACAAGGAAGTTTTGTAAAAACTTTTTCAACATGTGGAAACAAATGCCAATCACGAGCATGCCTTCTTTTGCTTTCCTCAGTTTTTCCCATCATCAACCTCAGAAAGTTTAAATCCTTTCCACAAACCATCTCTCAGTGTAAAAGGTAGGCAGGATTGTATGGTGAAATATCACTTCGTATCTGAATTCTGTAGTTCTTTTGAACAGCTAAATGCTCCACCAGACCATGTAATCAGAATCTATTTTGTGGTATAGCATGGCTGTGCAACTGCACTGAGCCTATGAACTACTTTTCATGCTTAATGACAGACCTCTGACTAATTTGAAAGTATATAAACAATACAGAGTTTGCACTTATACAATACTAACCAGGAGGTTCGTTTATGAGTGGGCAATTGCAGGAATTCTTTGAACGGCCAATGAGACATAATCTTAGTAACTCACAAGTCCCTAACACACATGTAAACAGATGCAGGTACTGCTGAGACAGCACAGACAGTCACCAGTATTAATTCAATAGTGTTTTGCTGTCACTTAGATGAGGTGAACTCTTAACAACAGAGGATACAAAATCCTGCAAAGATACAGCAAGACAGATAGACAAAGATACAGCTGCTCTCAGGAAAGAATATAGACCAACACACAAAAGAAAAGTCACCAGATCCAAAACCAGCCATTTTTTCTCCTTGCTTCCAAGTGTTGCAGTAACAGTCTCAAGCATCTTGTTCAAATACTGCAAAATCTCTGATATAAGAGTCAAGTTTCTGATTAACAGTACGTGACAGCTAACTGAGATCATTGCTTTAAAGGTCACCCACTTAAAAGGCTCCTCTTCCTCTGTGCCAGCATGCCCATAACACTAAAGAAAGCGTTCCAGACCAGAGGCCCAAAGCCAGTTATACAGATTTGGTCACCTGCTGATTCCTCTGCAGAAGGGCACTTACAGTACTGGTACGGCATCAGTACACAGCACTTGCAGGTGGATTTAAAGACCCAACAGAACTTGTACACTGTGTTCATGCATTCCGAGTACAAGTCAGTGGATAAAACTGTTGTAGGGCTGTTGGCTCACTTGTAAGATGCCCGTCAGCACTGGCTAAAAGAAGAGGATAGCTATCCGACATGTCAGTCAACACAACTGAATTAGCTGAGCTTCAGAATAAATGATGAACCCTATTCATATGTGAAACTAATGCATGTAGGCCTACAGGACTTTGATTTCACACTGTAATCCTTGCTGGTTTTTCCTGCCCCAGTTGCACTAATCTTAAACAGGAAAACTATGTAAACTGCTGTATATTTAAAGCTATACTTGCTGAAGTCTGCTCTGTCTGTATTAAAAAAAAAATAAATAAGGCCTATAATAGTTTTCAGTGGTTTAGCTTAATCTTAATGTTCCTTGCAGCAGATAGAGACAGTGCCTAGTTCTAGTAGCTGAGTTATTTATTTTGCCTAAAACGTCTACTAAAGATGAATCTGGCATCTCCTATGACATGAAAGAAGGAAAAAGAGGGACTAACATAAGGAAAATCACCATAATGTTACCCTTCAAAAGTACTGAAAAGATTCTTATGGAGTGTTTCCAGAGGTTAAAAAGTTTTATCTGTGCTTCCTATTTGTAAATGGAACAGAAAATCATATATTATCAACCATATGATACTGTCAAGTCAAGCACGTGTTTGAGTAACCATGTTATCATTTCAGCTCTTGGCATGGGGCTGACTGCTGAAATACATTACTTACATATCTATTTTCTTGAAGATCCTTAATGCATTGCATTACATTCCAATCATAGCAATAGAAATTTAAGATGATAACCTTATATTTTGGTACAAGGCAAAACCATAATTTGCTAAAAAGTCCAGGGTGTTACACTGTAGAATAAAAATATCAGTTTGCCATTACGTCTCATTCTTCAGTGTTCCTTCTACACTTGCTCCAAAGAGACACTTAGTAAAGGAGCAGTGAATTATCAGAGACAAGTTACTATTGTTAATGTTGCATCAGCATATCCCAGAATTATTTGAGCAGTGCTACAGTCTTCTAGGAGATAGCTTGTCACCAAGAACATACCACATAAAATCGGTCACAAAAGGCAAATTAGTTTAACAACAGGTCAGAAGAAGAAAAACATAAATCTGGAGAGGTTGCAAACTATGACCTAATGGCTACAAAAGTGCATTTTGTTAGTGAAATATTATTCACAAACAATTTGGTGTCTTAATACCGAATGCTACAGGATAAGTGAAAGATAACCAGTGTGCTGCAAATCTATTTACAAACAAGATTTGTGTTTGTATTTAAGAGTTCTTTGCTCTTTACATCTATGTTGTTACCAACATCTGAAAAAAGAACAAACATGGTTTTGACTTTTGCAGGAGGGAATATATATACACACGCTTGGGGAAATTTGACTCAAGTAGGTGCATAAACATATACATAAACACTGCTAAGAGCAGATTTCAGTCCATTACCCTGCAATCTTAAGTGTCAAGAAACAGAAGCAAAATGCAAATTAAACATTTCAACAATATGAAGACTGATGCACTGAATGATAGCAAAGACTTAAATAGCATTGATCCATCTAACAATCTAACAGCTGCATGGTTCATGCATCAAATATTCTAAAAACTCAGAATAAACTGATTCTACATGAAAGCTAATTAATTGAAGTCAAATTAATCAAGAATCTGGACTAACACAATGATCTTCCTCATCAAAAGCAGATAAAATATTAGAATTTCAAGTAATTAAGTGCATTATAGTGTATCACTTCATGAAATAAATCTGCCAATTGTTCAGAAAATATCTAAACCAAACAGTGTAACAAGAAGGCAAATATACTATATGAATAAAATTGCAATTTTTATAAATCCTCAAGAGAGACAGGCAAATAAGAGAATTTGAAGCAGCAACATGCTCCATTTTCATAGGTAAACTGCATCTGAATAATTAAGCGTTTGGCTCCGTAATAACTGTCTAAATCTAAAATTAAATTATAAGTGGTTTTCTTGTAAGAACTAGCCTTTGACTGTCTAAACACTTCCATGTACAGCCTTTTTCAATACCTGTTTTCTGAAAACATGCATCAGTATTTTAAAACCTATTCTCTGTCAACAAGCATTTCTCCCCATTTAAGAAATATCAAAACCAGCTCATTCGTTGGGTCACAAACTTAAAACAAGAGAAACTAAATAATCTTTCTCTCTACAGTATGATTTTTGCTTTCCCTTAATCTCTCCCTGCAAGAGGAGAGGGTGAAAATATTTTTATTTTTTTGTACTGTTCCAACAGTAAAGACAACATTAATTTTTGGAAGACAGACCTTTGAATTTCTTGAAGAAAATCAATTTTGATCTTACTGCTTTATCATCCTCCCAAATTCCCTTTACATTCATTTTGCCGTAAATTTCTTACAGCTAAGGCAACCATTATTTGCTATTTCTCTGAGCATCACAGAATTCGTAACTTCAGTGCTCAAACACAGAAAGTATATTCAGAAAAAAAATGGAAGCTCTATTTTAGACTTAACTCTGTTAAGCATATATACAGAGAATTATACACATACATATATATTACATATATATACAGGCATATGTAATATTCCAGATTAATGAGAGGGTTAATGAGGGTTTTAGCCTTATGTTTTTGCTACTTAACCAGAAGTTTATGCTGAATTTTACATACTAAATGTGTAATCAAGCTTAGAAAACTGAAAGTTTTCTAAACCCCCAAAAGCTTACGGCAGTTCTAGAGAACCCTGAGAAGACAAAGGCCTGCCTACAAAGTTATTTTTTCATACTTACTGAAAACTTCTTTAATTTAAAAGTGGGCCTACTTTTTTGACAATATTATATAGCAGTGTATCAGGATATTTACCTCATAGTCTTTGAAGTGCTAATAAAAATCATTTAAATGGAACTGATTGTACCAGTTGCTCAAAATATGCATAAAAGAACTAATAGTATTTTTTTTACTCACAACTTACAAGACTTTGGTAAAAGGCAGTATAGCTAGCTATGCATTTGTTACAAATAACTACATTCTCAGATCCTTTTTAAACCTCAGTTCAAAAATGTCATTACACAAAATTTGGTTTTATGCCAAGGTTTCTAGTATTCTGAATAACTTGCTTCCAAATATTTTGCCCAATGTTTTAGGCTGTCAGAAGAAAAAGAAAATATAGGTAAATGTGATAACAAATGTTTTGCTCTCAGCAAAGCCCACATGTGGGTGAGTTGATTTTATCAAGAAATTCTGATAAAATTCTGACCAAGATAGCACATGCCTCTCTGAAGAGAATGACAGGCAAACAGACACTGGATTCTTACAAGTATTGATTCCCTAGGTTGTATGGAAGGTTGCTGCCTAGGAGAGCTAGACCAAGGTGTAGTGGAATAACTTCTACAATATTTAGATTTATCACTGACAAGTTGTGGATAACGTACCTAGTTGATGAGAATATCAAGATACAAATTTTTCAACATATGTAGAATGATGACTTACTGTCAAGAAGTAGCTTGTACATATAATTTTTCTTTTTCAACCTCCCTCATGCAGTCCCAAACCACCTGATATACTTTTGCTACAGGTTACAAACACTCTGGAATTAGGATGTATATTTTCTAAATTATTACATAGTATTTCCCACAACAAAACTTGCAACTTGGTGACATTTAAGTGCAAAGATGATGTGTATCTGAATAATAAATGACAAAGAAAAAGTCTGTTTCCATAATAATTTTCAGGTTTGCGGCAGCTAAAGCTTTAATGAGCCTGTTTACTTCATAGATCTGGCAAAGTACTGATATCTTTCACCACTGCACAAGCAAATATATAAATATCTAAAAGAAGTTGCTGCACCTCAAGAAACACATCACTTAAACTTCCAGTCAAAACCATAGTATGNAAGTTGCTGCACCTCAAGAAACACTGAATATATAGACTAAGAGAATTACAACATCACTTAAACTTCCAGTCAAAACCATAGTATGTATTATAACTATGTTTTCAAATTTAAAAAAAAAAATAAAAAAAAAAAAAAAAAAATCTCGATCCCAAAGATGAAGTACAGAATATCTGTATTGCTCAAGGACTCACAAAAAAAACCCCCAACTGCTACACTTAAATACTGAACCTTGTTCTTCTGACTACTGACCTAATTCCTTAATGGAAACACAGGCCTTTTCCTTATTATATTAAGGAAATGCTACACATGTAGCATTCAAGTTCCATAATATTGTAGCAGGTTTTACTTGGGTGACTAAATGTAGATTAGAGTGCTGGGCTTCTGTTTCAGTTTGAAAATTATAATCACTCATTTAATCTATTATCAGTAGGGATTTCTAAAATTTAGTACTGATAAAGTAAAATTTACATAAACAGTCTCTGATTCATTTGTGGCATTTACCATAGTTTCCCACATTCATAATTTATTTCTGCTAAAATTCCCGTATTTTACAAAAATAAAACGCTTTCAAGGTAGAGAAAAGTATTATTTCCCTGACATAGCCAGCTGAGGTACTCTGGCTAGTACTGAACAGCAGATTAGCTGAAAGGATCACCATCCTTGTGTCTGGTCTTAAGAAAAACAAACACATTACTGTTCACATCGGCTCATAAAAATAGCAGATAAAATGAAAAACATTTTGACGAAAAGTAAACAATTTTTCTAGTTTGAGAAGGCTGCAGAAAGAGATAGTGAAGTTTTTATTCTGTGGAAACAAGACACACAAAGGAGGAAAAAATTGCAAGACAAAACTATATTCTCCTTTAGAAAGGCAAACTAGTAAGCATGGTTTATTAGAATCTGGAAAGCAAGTTTGGTTGGTTTTTTTATTATGAGATTTTTATTTTGTGTCATATAGTCTTACCTTTCTCTGTTAAATTTCAGAGAATGTAGGATAGCTGGTCGTTTCTGTCGGAGATTCCACAAATGAAGTGCATCATCTGCACTTGCACTGACCAAAGCACCCTAAAGCAGACACAAAATACAGCACAACATATTACTTTTCTGCAGATTCTCTTATATTCTAAAGTGATGCTTACTGTTAATGATCTACCTGTAGAAAATGATATAGTTTATGCAAAATGGTTGCTTTGTTCTAGAAAAAATATATTCTATCATAAATAACAGTCAATTTGAATTGATCTGGTAAATGTAAATATTTGATTTAGTACAAGATCAGCCAAAGTTAAATAAAAATTCCATCAATTTAAAATACAAATTAAAGCTTTCTACCAAGGTTATACATGTGAACTCTCACATATTTCTACATAAACACAGAGATTAACAAAAAGGAGGACAGACAACACTTTAAAAAGGTGAGTGCGAAGAACATAACGGAAGGAAAAAGGGATTAGTGCACACCCATACACACAAGCAACAGTGCCAAGCTCTGTCATATCAAGACAATAGAAGTTTCAAAACCAGAACAGTGAAAAGAAGATGCAGATAAGAGAGTAGGGACAGGTAGCAGAGGGAGAGGACCTCAGAAAAACTAAGAGATGTAGACAAAAGGACAGTGTCTTTATCACAATCAGACATACTCTGAAGACTGGTCCTGCTTCTGGTGCCCCAAAAATGGACATCTTCCAAGGTCCAGACCTTTATCTGCCTGCACAGCTTGAAGTGAACTTATTCTACCTCCTCCTTACTATCTTTCTCCTTACCATGGAACAGTGATGCCATGTGAAAATAGACTGCAGAGGAAGCTCTCTACTGCTGCTGCGGTGGTTTACTACATTTACACCTCAGATCCAGTCTAGTACAAAGGATCTATACCTGTGTATTACTATGGCTGAGAGGAACTAGATATTGCCAAAACAGAAGGCCATGCATAATTCTGAGAAAGGGCAAGAATGTAACTGAAAGATCAGATCATATGAACTACGACTGACCAATAAGCTTCTCTTTTTGCATCTTCGATTTCCTTCCTAATCCTAGAAAGTGTTCTTTTCAATGTTGACACATGCGAATGAAATTTATGAAGGTGAGAATTCTCTAATACAGTGTAATCTATGCTTTAATTCTCATCTCCCGAACAGTTTGGGCCAATGTCAGAGAGAAGCTCCACCACAGAAATCAAATTACTCCTATTAGGGGTTCTGCTGGTCACCTAAACAAAAGAAAGAACACTGATCCAAGCCTTGGCCTCCCTGTTTTCATCCCTGCCTTCCTCTAAAGTATTCCACTGGACTAAAGTTTCAGTCCTCCCTCCTCAGTTTCTGTGGTTTGGGTACTTTCACCAAACAGGTGTAGAAAAAAAAGAAATATTTCCCAGGTTTAAAAAACCCACAAAACTAAAACTCTTTCCTTGAGAAGCTCTCATGAGAAGATCTCCATGCTTAGAAAGAGGACTTGAAACTGTCAGCAGTATTTTCTTATATCATGGGAGAAAATTAATTAAAACTGAACTATGACTAGCTTATACTCTGGCCAAGTTATAAGGTTCTAAAAAAAACAAAAACAAAACCCAACAGATTTATATGCTCCAGAAACTCTTCTTGCCTATTACCATCTCCAGAGATCTTCTGCACAGAGCATGGTATAATCTGTCACTGTTTTTTCATGTTATCTAAACTTGATTTTGACAAATAATTTACAAAAAATAAACACACTTATTTTTGCAATTGCTTTTCCTTGCTTCAAGTAGTAGCATATCCCCAGCTATTGAGTTTTCAGCCAATAATCATCAACATATTTCCATAGAAAGTCT
Organism: Aramus guarauna; assembly: GCA_013400195.1. Classification (NCBI taxonomy): domain Eukaryota; kingdom Metazoa; phylum Chordata; class Aves; order Gruiformes; family Aramidae; genus Aramus; species Aramus guarauna. Next base: position 175,802 of record VXBL01002901.1, on the reverse strand, counting down.
TAGCTCATTTATTAATTTCTATTTGAAACAGGACTGTACAGTATATTTAATAATTTCATGGATTTTACACCTACCTGCAGACATTCATATATTGACTGCCTTTTGTTCAGTACTTCATACTGATGCATATGAAGGTAATACTTTTCCTCGGGATGTACGCCACTTACTTGTTGGCACAGTTTGTCAATGTGAAAAGTTATATCGCTCAGTTACAATACACTAATTGACTTATTCAACTAAATTTATACTGAAGAATCAGAGTAAATATGTCCTTACCTCATTGATTAAGAACTGGAGCTGCAGGACTGCAGCACCACTTTCATGTTGGCAGTAGCAATCAACACCAGGTCTGCCCAATCTGTTGCCATCAAAGTCAAGGATTCTAACATTCCTGTTATCACCAGAAGTAAAGAGGAAAAAAAAAGAACTACCAATTAAACTCTAATTAACCTTTAATTAACCTCAATTCTTCTTGCTTTCTGTAAAACAAAAGAATTCATGCTGACTTTCCACTGTTCTAATTAAAGTACCAACATCGTCAGGCTGAAACACGTGCAATTGTGAGTGATCTGTTCTTGCCCGGGTTTTTTTGCCTGTTAAATAAAGTACATGAATTAACACAAAAATTCAGCTGGATGCATCTTAAATTTCTTTTTATGCATTATTGGTTCACATAACACATGAATGTATCTGATTTTTGTACTAATCAAGACATTATAAAATTAATAATTTAGGACTAAGGTCAGTAACACAGTTCTGTAGCAGGCTTTCTTTTTTAAATCTGAGAAAATACTTTTTAGAGTGAGTCATTTAACACTTACATAAAAGCTCACATGTAACTATTGCTCTCTGTCTCATCAACAGAAGCATAATGCAGTGCCATGCAGAGTTACCTCAGTCTAGCTACCTTCCTGGTCCAATCCCCAGTACCAGTGAAACCACAGTTACACTGCTGCTGGTGACCCAGCTAGTTCACTTGGCATCAACATCGACACACCGCTTTGCAGCAGTATCTTGTTGTCCAGATAGATCATGAATGTAGCTTTCTAGCTGTTCCCTTTCAGTCTTTTTCTCTGCATGCTAAATCACCATCTCCCTAACTTAGATGATGGCCTTTCCCATCTGAGTCAGGAGACTTTAACGAGAAACTACTGTTCCAGAAAATTACCAAAGATAAAAAGTAAAACAAGAGAAGAATATGAAATGTATTATTAGAAACCATACTGTACGGAACAGGTGAAACACCTCCATATATATTCAAGACATCAAGATTATGATCAGAAATAAGATTTTACAACATAAACCCCTATCTACTTGTTATATATGATCATATTAGCATATTGTAAAATCATGAACAAAAATGCCAACTCTCCACCTATACTGCAGGTAAACGTTAGAATCTTTACTTCCCCTTTCACAGGTGAAGAGACTTGCGGTAAACTATTCTAAAATTGGCCTCAGGGAAGTAAAGACCATAGATTAGCAAATTTGAGGGTTAAAACTTTAGAGTATTAAGTACTCATTTTTCCAGTGGTTAAACAGTAGTTTAATGGAGACCACTGACCTTGAGAGACCTGAGCTCTACTCCTGACTTTGCCAACTGGTCTACTGGACAACCCCAGCGAAAAAAAAAGTATCTTTTCATCCCCGTGCCTTCATTTCCCTATTTGTAAGCAGGAGATAGTGTTTTACAAAAGAATACAATACCTCCTTTGACAGTAATCTCAGTGTAGTAATGGTATCTACAGATGAAAAGCTGTGTATAAAACATCATAACAACATTACAGGACAGCAGGTAGAGAAAAAACTTAAGTATTTGCCACTTGTTCCCAAACTGTAGTCCTGAACATGATCATAACCAAAACAATAATAAAAACCTGTGCATCATTTAAACAAACTATTTAAAATGGACAATAAAGATATATGGTAGTCTAGGATATTTTTTAAGGGTTGATGGTAATCCTCTGGTCCATTTTGAATGACTGCTCTGTGGCACTCTATATTGTTCCCCACTACTTGTTGCAAGGTGAGAGGAAGCCAGACTAGTGCCAAAACCAACCAATCTACCAGCCCACTGGGGATTTCAAACTGAGTGGTAGTTTTAACAGGCAGGTGTTTTCCCTTTAACTTGAACTTTATATTCAGTATAAACACTGAATGGGGCTAGCCAATTATAGTCCTTAACGAAAATTACACTAGCACTGCCCTGATTAAGTGGCTGTCACCCTTCAGCATCAGTATTATGTTAAGTCAGTTTTCTAGGAAACATCCTAACAAAGTAGATTATTTCTTTCAGCATATTCCACACAAACATAACCCTCTCCAATAATTCACATTTATTTGCATACGTGTTCACCCTCAAATACTTCACAAATTACTAAAATAAGAGGGAAATTGTGCCGTCTGCTTCAGTCTGGCCAATTGCCCTGAAGTAAGGACTGATGCTTAAATAGCAGCATTATCACTGACTGATGGTGGTTTTCAAACATGGTGAGGTCCTTCCAGCAGAAGGAGCTGAAGAGATACGATGACTTGGCACGTGTTCTTGGCATTTTAGCCCATCTTCTGCAAATTCTGTGCTTTGCTGCCAAGCATGGAGAAGTACAACCTTGTCTCATCAATTTTTTTCATACCAGTGTACTCTACCAGGACATACAGCAGAAGTAGCTATAATACAGGCTTTGGACTGAATGTATTCTTTTACTTTTGCTTTTTTTTATTAAATAATGACTCTGCTATCAGGGAGAGTGGAATATCTCTGAAGATATTAAAAAGGAGGACTAATACAGACACATCTGAATACCTCAAAATAGATATCATGGGTTTCAAGGATAAAAGCCAGTCACTATCTTTTCTCTCTCATCAGAATGCTGGATCTCCCAGGGGCCATCATAGACATGCCAGTTTATCTTCATTTATACATAAAAAGGAAAAAGATGAAAACTAAGTCTGGATGTCTGTTGGGATCCAAAGTGAAACAAGTAGAATCAGAATTATGTGCATCAAGCAGTGAATGTGTGACAGTAATAGCATTCTAACAGAGCAATGTTCTTTCTGAAAACATTTAATCCTAGTTTTAAGATCTATATGTGTGAAATAGGATATTTTGCTCTGTATTCACTTGTATGCGACAGGTTTTCATAGACTATTTCAACATCCTATTATTCCAAAGCTTATTATTTTGACCAAATAATAATAACAGAAAAATAATAATCATAAAAAAAATCAGTTGTTAGGACACCTAATTTTAAGTACTTGAATTCAGCTTCCAAGATGCAGACTTCCATGGCAGTATAATTCCTTCCAGTACCTGAAGGGGCCTCCAGGATAGATGGAAAGCAACTGTTTATCAAGGACTGTAGTGACAGGACAAGGGGTAATGGGTTTAAACTGAAGGAGGGGAGATTTAGATTAGATGTTAGAAAGAAATTCTTCCTTGTGAGGGTGGTGAGGCACTGGAACAGGCTGCCCAGAGAGGTTATGGAGGCTCCATCTCTGGAAGTGTTTAAGACCAGGATGGGGCTTTGGGCTGCCTGGTCTAGTGGAGGGTGTCCCTGCCCATGGCTGGGGGGTTGGAAATAGATGATCTTTGAGGTCCTTTCCAACCCAAACCATTCTATGATTCTGTGATAATACATTATTAACAAAGAATTTATGCTTTCATGTCTTGGACCATTCCATCACAAGTTAAAGAAAATTTCCATTTCCCAATATTACAACTCGATTCAGATTTCCTCTCCAAATCTTTTTGGTCATTTGTGTAAAGGTCAGTTAGTATTTATGTGATATTCTCACATCATACCCATACTCACTGTATCTTGAATGCCTGATGTCAGAGCACATGCATATGAGGATATGTTTTACTGGAAACCAAAGTTGCCAGTGAATAATTACATACATAGGAGAGGTATCAATGGGCAAAGCTTCTCATAAGCATGATCTATGACCAAACCTTCCACAATATCCCACAACTTTCTTATTCCATGACTCATTTTTAATATGTGATACATACAGACCTGATGTGTCTCATTCTTCTCAGAAGTGAGTACTAATGCAAACCAAAGACTTGAAAGTTTTGTGTGTTCGCTGAGAACCAAAAGTGCAGATATTTTAGAACTGACTCCTAGAGTTGAGACCACTGTTACCTGCAGCAGGTATTTAACTTTTTATGACCAGAACGTCCAGAGGTAAGACATGTTTTTCTTCATTAAGATGGGTGACTCTTTAGTAGTGTCAGATCCAAGTGTTTTTGGATTAAATCTTTTTGCAATAACAAGGACTGCAGTCTGATTTGTTCCTCCTTGCAAGGCAGAGGAACTGAAGACATGGTATCATAAAAGAGCTCCTGCCAAGGCATGCCAAGCAGCTAACAAATATGCCCTGTCAAGTAAAAACTGTTAAATTACATATGGCACCTTTTTCAAAACCAAAACTCTTCCGCAGAAGAAAATGACATCAAGCTATGTAAATAAGCAACTGCATCTTTTTTCCCGACTGCTTAACTGACTTCTTCCATGACTAAAAACAATCTATGTACAGAAATGAACACTAAAGTAAGGGGTTATAAGTATTAAACAGAAATCATGATCTCACATCCACTGGTTTATTAAAAGACACACACAGAAATTGACAACATCCATTTATAGCCTCTCCTTTAAAATATTTGAGAATTGTGGGGTGCTGCAGAAGTAGCATTGCTGCTTGAAGGAGTCCTGTCATCTGATCTACACTCACTGGTACACGTCTGAGTAGGACTATGCAGCATCCTAAGAGCAGATGTTTGTGGGCTGGTGTTACTCCATTATATAAACCAACTGTAAAATTGATTTAGTGTGTAACTTGAATATAGGACTGCTTTTTCTTGCAGAAGACCTATTCCACTGAGTTGAGTGATTTATCAGTTTAAAAAGCACCAGCATATTTAACTAAATAATTCAGTAATAGAATGGTCAAAGGATTCATCCACACCATAAACTAACTGAAACAACCAGAAGGTTAGTCAGTTATATTTGTGTCACAGAATGGATTTTGTCAAAAGATAACAATTATGAAAACATCATCTTCATCACCTAGATTTGCAGTTCTGAACACAGCTACTTTCAGTTCCTGGAATAACATCGTTTTACAGCTACTTCGTGGAATTTCTGTAAGTCTCACATACATTAATTTTCTGTCTACTAAGGAGAGTGCATATTCTGGTACAAATAAATGCCACAGTCCTAGGTTTTGCACCTGCAATGGGCTTCAAACTGAGGGTTTTTTCTCTTTTCATGAGATATTTTATCTTCATTTAAACATTTCAAACAGCAGAGAATCCATGATTTCTGAAGTATATTGCTGCAGTGTTTAGTTATCCTGACTGTTAAGGATGTCATGCTATATGTAGAATCAATACATTTATCTTCAGTTTCAAGCCTTTGGATCTCATTATGCCCTTCCATGCTAAATTAAATAACTTTCTATTAGCAGAAATTGCCTATTTTAAAACTGTGATCAAGCCGTATCTTTTGTATAAATAAAACCAAAAACCCCTGAGCTCCTTCATTCTCATGTCACACAGCAGTTTTGTTAGCTTTTGAACAGCTTTATGTTTTTTCTTACATTTTTTAGAATTTGTTCTCAACTTCTTTCAAGTATCAAAAAACAGAGCCACATATCAAGTTGGTCATGGTTTCTTCAATACAATGTAAAAATGTATACAGCATTTTATTATTCCTTAAATTCAATATATTTTTTAATATGTGCGTGTGACACCTCTTAATTACCTTAGCAAATCAGGAAATCATATTGTTTATGGTTTTTGAGACTTCTCCATTGCTTTGCAAAAAATAAGCACTCCCCTACCAAGTTTCATTCTGTTAACTACATGTAGATGAGCTCACCAAATCCCTTAAAAAGGACATGCAACCTAATCCTAGCTTTATGGTCTTTGATTTGCTGTGGATTCACTGGACACTGCTTCATGAAAAAATAACTCTTAGTGGGTTTTGTTTTAAACACAGAAGGAGTCAGTTTTACAATGAACTTCATTATGTCTTGAGTTCATTCAGCTATTTAAATAAAGAGCTCTTTTTTTTTTACCCTCCAGTATGAAAAGGTGAAAAACTGCTGCACTTGGCTGCTTTCTTAGCATGCTAAACGTGATGTGTTTTATAAATAGAGACAAACATTTTTGGCACCAATAAGCATGAACTTTTGTTCTACAATGACCTTTGTCTTGTTTATTTTTCTCGACATAGATTTTTCTGTTCATGCATGCGAATTACATAAGAGTCAATCTCAGGAACAGTTAAATATCCATTAGGATATATACAAGCTGAAAAATATGCTTTGGGCAACTTTGATTTCTTCCAGGTTAAAGAACTTATAGATAGCTTGTATTTAATGACAAGTCTCTATATATAGACTACAGTTGGATAGCTGAATGAATGCTATTAAAAATACGACCATTTATTCAAGTAAAATGCAAATTCACATCAACACTATTCACAATTTTTTGATTTCTATGAATTTGGAAGCTATTTTATTTCCCAGAATATCTACAGATCCCACAAGCATTACTGACACTCATAGGGCTGTATAGTTTCATCTCTTTGTGAGACTACCTTCCAAGATCTTTGTCATTTTCAGAACCATCTGTTCCAGAAACAGAGTACAAATACAATCATCATGTGATTGAACTCAATCAACCCTAAACCTGAAATAGCAAATTGTGAAAAGCAGATACTCAGAGGTAATGACTCTAGCAAATAACATGTAGGTGAGTAATTTCATATTCCATTTGTGGAATATGAATATTTTTCAATTTCCATTTGTGTATATACATATGTATATATATATAAAAATAATTAACAGAAACCACCTTGCTCTACCACCACTAGCTGGTGCAACTTACCTTGTCGTGGTGTGGTGGCTTGCGTGCCCTGTCCGGCCAGACTAAAATGTTGCACCCTGGCCCTCCAGGTTGGGGGTTTTGTTTTGGGCTAACAACCCAATCATGTAAAAAACAAAATCTGTTACAGAAATTGCAACAACACTATCCCACCAGGTTCAGTGGCATAGTGTTGTTGCAGCCCTATGCTCCTCGAGGAGTAACAAGGACCAAACAACAACAACCTTGCTCTAAATTCACCTCCAGCCATTGAGTTACTAGTCTGTAAAAGCTCCACATTGCCAGGCAGCCACCCTGAAAGCTCTATGTTTTGAGATTGTACTTCTTGCAGTAGTAAGAAACACCATTAAGAGTCTGCATTTACAGTGGGCTTCCTCCTTTTTTTTTTCTGTGGTCATAAACCTCAGCAAGCTCACTGACACATACAGATGAAAACAAGAAAGGCAACAACACGTGAAAACTGAAATCTGTGGAAGTGCATGAAGAGTGTATTGATATTCACAGGGGCTGTTGTTTCAGAGAAATTTCCAAATGCAGACACATTTAGTCAAAGGGGAACATATCTGTAAAGCTTGTTTACAAACACACCCTGTAAAAAGCTATGGAGAGCATAAGCTGACAGAGAATAATACTCTTGTCCTAATGAACCCTAGAGGTTATGGAAAACTGAACTGAGCCATAAATGAAAAGTCTGTGTATTTTGGAACATCTGAAAGTCACTTTAACATATCCAAGAGCCTGCACAACAACATATAGAAGTATAGATAAAAAAATTGATAACATGACTGTGTTTTATTCAATTCACTGCCTTTTAGGAGGACTATGCAAAGTATACCATTTGCTAGCCATCTGTACACACTGGGCACAGATGGTAGCCTAACATACTCTCTCTTACAAAAGAAATCATACAGGTAGATTTAACTCAGCCATTTTTCATTTTTTTCTTCTCAGCCATCAGATATTAATATTTAACAGACTATTTGCTCCATGTATATCTGTACACCCAGAATACACATAACACATGCAGATTACAGCATGTGCAGTTACTGATAACAAATGCATCCATGTACAATGATTTTATACTAAAACCCACTGCATTTAAAAGTTAAGTGCAAATGTTTGTTAGTATTTGTATTATCCCTGCTTGTACACTGTACCACCAGATTTGTTGATAACAGGTTTGGAGAAGGTTTTAGGAAGTTTTGTTTGTGCTCTTCAAGCAAAAAATGGAAGATTATCTATATCAACTCTACATAATATTTTCCTACGGCACAGATTTCTTTATGTGGTTGTTGAGTTTTTAGCAGTTTGTAACAGTGATCACAAGGTGCTGATTTTCTTCATAGCTGTCAGTTGTGAAGACAAACAGGTGACAACAGAAGATAGAATGAAAAGTGATCACATAATAAGTCATAAAAAGGTCAAAAGACCTGTCAAACTAAAGATATCTAAAAATAAAAGGCATTTTCCCAAATATTAATTCCTTCTGTAGCTGCTATGGAAAATTATATAACTAAATTATATATATAACTAAAATAATATATTAATCCTTCATCCATGTCAAGGCAGAGCTTGACAATACACATTGAGTGTTCTCTTTTAAACAGAGACAGCAATTAGCTGTTCCTGGAAATCTTTACAAGAAGACTGCATGTTTTCCCAAATGCAGTATTTTTCCCAGCCCCAACCACTGGACTAGGAATAACGTGATGAAGGTCCTATGGCCAATTCTGTAGTCTGCAGGACAAGAGGACAGATGATTAAATGATGTTGTCTTCTTATCTGAAAGTGTTTCACTATTTACTTTGTCTAATACAGATACAGGGAAAAAAACCTTCTTTGTTCAGCGGTGTTAGAATAATTAACAGTTGCCCCCATTAATTCTGACTAATTCTTTACGCCAGGTACTTCATAGCAATGAGTCCCATACAACCACGGTTCTGTGTTTCATGAGCAATTATGGAGTTTTAAGATGAGCTCTGCAGTGCACACTGTTGTCTTACTCACAGTTTGGTCAAAGTAGAAGCAATCAAAAGCACATATATGACTACTTAACATGGGTCATTTTGTGCTCAGTCCTGCAATGAGAATGTCCTGGATTTTACTCTTATTGGGTACTAAGATCCCCCCAAAACTACATTGCTTAGGCTTATCAACAAATCAACATAGAACTGAAACAATTACTTAAAAATTTCTCCTGAAAAGGTGAGATAATTCCCTACTTCTCAAAAAATTTATGAGCGTCTCAGCAAAAAGACATTCAATAGGAAGTCCTGTAAGCACAAAATAAATGCTTTCTACAATCAACCTGTTTTCTTTCAGAGTTAAATTCACAATTATATGCAGAGCCTAAATCAACCTACTAAACAAAAAAATTCCCAGAATTAATTTTAAGAAATTTAGTCCCTGAATATCTCCAGATCACTAGCTATCAGGACAGAGTTAATCAGTTATGAAAGTTAGGTGATTGTCCAATAACAGATCGTTCGTAGAGCTTGTATTCTGATTCACATATTCACTCTGATTCACATATTTACTCTAAGAACTCAACGTTATAAATCAAATCAAATCAAATCAAATCAAATCAAATCATCATTCTGTTAACTTTTCTGATTATACTGGAATAAGCAGCAAGGTATACTGTACAAAGTGGACTGATGATCCCCAGTGATGATACATTTTCAGTCTTATTCAGTAGTACGTCACAAATTTCCATGTGTAACATCACAGAACACTTTTTTTGAAACTAAGAATCTAATTATCCATATCCTTGGAGAGATATATTATGCAAAGGCACTTTAGTCAGACCAAAATGCACTAATACACAGGTACTAATGCATTGAGAAAGACAGTACCTGATCTTGACTCAGGCTTTGTAAGTGGTAAGTGGTTTAGAGGTTCATTTGCTTGATTGTTTGAACATTTCCATTGTCCTGAGGAATGAGCTCTGTAACATCACTATGCCAAAAGAAATACTTACTTTAAAAGACATTTCAGTGTTTATCCAACTATAAGATAATGTAGATGCTGAGGTCATACATCACATTCTTGTTAGGCAGTGCAGTGCTGCCTAAAATATTAAATAGTTTTATGACTTAACAGGAAACTGCTCACAGCTTGTTAGTCAGTTTATAAGCAATTCCTCAAATTCATCAGCTGCATCAGCTCTATCATCATCTGTTTAGTATTGGATGATTCCAGGAGGTCTCTGGTATAACCCAAAAAATACTTCACAAAGACTTATTAAAAGGAGGTTCAATTTGTTAAATCAGGCAGTAATTCCTGCCCCAGAAAAACAGACAAGTGACATTTCTATAAATTTCAGTTAAGCTGTATTAATACTCAGCACTTTTGTGAATCAATATACTTATTTTTGACACTTAATCTAATCTAGAATTTCATTTGTTAGGCAAAAATAGATGTTTAAAACACACAAGAACTTACATGCTATCAATAGATGTCAAAACTTGCAATGAAGCTACTCAAGTTTGAATAAATACAATTTGAAAAAAATTAAGAATTTAAGAAAATTTAATTTAGAGTTTGGCAAAATTTCATTGAACTATCAGGTGGGTTTTTTTTCCTTAGGCTTAATTGAATATAAAGGATACTGTAAATGTACCTATGTCAAAAGGCATTCCAAATATCAGACAGCCAACCTGAAAGAGTTTTGCTTTCTATTATTGTAAACCTAAAGGGTTTTTTTTAAGCAAAGTTTTGAGCAGCAAATTATATGGAAGACACATTACTCTTTTTCTAGTGCAAGATATAGGTTAAATTTTATCTACATTTCATCACTCTTATAATTCTTCTGATTCACATAATCATTCTATCAGATTTTTAAATAAAGTACACTATGGATCACAGCTAATCAGCCCTTCCATTCAAATTACATGAGAGAGGTACGCAGCAGCTAGTTAAACTGTATTTCAGGAAGCTCTTTTGGTGTAAATGAGTATAAACCATGATTTTGCCATTTCAAACAGACATTTGTAGATTTTGTTGTACAAACTATGTTCATGTTTGATGCCAACTGTATTAAGCATTTATGTTTTATTTTGCATTAAAATTTATAGTCACATTGGTTAACATGGGTTAAAACATGAGTAAGTTTTGAAAGCAGAGTTGGTGGATACTGAATAACTTCCAAAGAGCATTATCATTTTAAGAAAAGCATGATTACTTCTGGGAATAAAACAGGACACAGCAGAAATCTCTCAGGATCCCAGTTTTTCCATGCCAATTACTGAAAGTCTGCATGTTTCAGTGAAGCAGGACACTGTTTCAAAACTTACCATAATAATACAGTATTAGTTTCAGAATAACCCAATTCTAGATCTTGTTGAACAAGAATCAAAAGGGATCAAAACTACTTTTACACTTCCTTGGCAATCCACATTAAAAGGCTCTGCCTCCCTCCAAGGGATTATTCTTTACAAAATTTGAGAGAACTGAAACACTACTGTCATAGCTGAAGCAGAGCTCTCATGCTGAGGCTCCGCCAGGTAACTGACAGCAAGATGGTGCTAGTGGAGGTGGTGGCTTCCAATAATCCAAATCCCTCTCTACAGGATGAAGAGAGCCAGCAGAGACTGTTGAGGCTGCATGACTATCAATCCAGCCCTGTTTTACCATTGCTATAATCTTTGGCAAGATCTACAGGTTTTGTTATCTACTTCAGGAAGTAGATCTGCAGTAATAGCTGCAGCTCCAGCATAGCACAATATGAAACACTACCAGGCTCCCCATATATATTTATTACAGAAGCCTTTGTTGGACAGGACCATAATATATTTGGTAAATCAGCTCAAAAAACTAAATCAGACTGTAAAAAACAAGTGCACACACACATGTACAAACACACTGGGATAGAGAGAAATGTTTCAAAGGGGCAGGGGGGAAAATATGAAGATAACAAGGAAAAAAAGGATATAGCTGATCAGTGCTTGCAAGAGGCAGAAGAATGAGATCATTCCTACCAGAAAGTCACTGACTCAGCACAGGACCATCAAAACTTCGTAATGTAAAAAGAATTTAAAAATTAAGGAATGGTAGTAGAACAAAGAGTTTACTTTCTGACATACTCCAGACTAAAAAAAAGAGGAAAAAAAGAAAAACCCTAAACAAAAATTAAACCCCCAGTTTTCTTCAATAAAGAAGTCTTATGTTGTGATTTTTATACTTTGGAATGATTCGGAATCTTCACAGAGTAGGTAAACAGATTCAGAGTTTAGGTTTGCACAAGGAAATGCCAGTATCTGTATGGATAAAGCAGAAACTGTACAAGAAGGTCTTGTGAGAATACTTATGTATTAGAACAAGCATTGACAAGATGTACTTGCAGCTACAACAAGGCTTGGAGGCTTTCTTGTCCAAATTTGCTGATGGATTTCTCTTAAAGATGAGATAAACTCATATTCTAATGTGTGATAAAATTGTAAGGCCATAGCTTGGATAAAATTACATAGTTTACATATATTACATTAAAACACTAACTTGTAACATGAAAACCTGAACCAATTAGTAAGTAAATGGAAAGAGAAGAAATGCCTCTGAAAGCAATTATGTCAAACTAACCACGTTTAAAGACAAATGTTTATTGTCACTGGGTCTCCCTGCTCCTCTCTGCCAAAGACAGGCATCAGAACTTGAAACTGATATGTGTCTACAACAGTTACTTTCCAGCAAATTAAGCTATGATTATGTAGAATATGTACATTCAATATCTATACTCATTTTTCCGCAAGAATATGAAAATCTCACAAAAAGTCCTCTGCTGTTGTACCCTACGGTGAAATATTCTTTTCTAGATTTGGATTTGCCAATGAGTACCGCTCTATATACATAGAAGAGGTTAATTCCTAAATCAGACCTTCGCTATTTGACTTAGTGTACCATTTTTCTTGTGGCTTGATTTCAATTTTGTTTGTTTTGAAACAATCAGCTGTTGGGAAGGACTAGCTTTAGCCTATAAACAAACATTTCCCATGCCAATCCTGTCAAGAATAAGATAACTGTAAATTCACCGCACCAAAGCTTTTCCTGGGACTAAGATCTGCATTTCCCTGACTACAAAGAGTTAGATGGTATTGGTTGCTCAGTGTGATTTCTAGGATCCCATAACAAAATTATGATTCTTTTTTTTCTTTTTTCTTTTTTTTAAATTAAGGCATGCACACCAAATCAGATTTTAAATCCAATTCAAAAAAACATTTATATTTCCCACAGTCTGTTCTAATGTTCAGCATCCATATTCATTGCACACTAATCATCTGACAGACAACTTATTAATGGTACTGTAAAATGATAGTGATAGTATCAGAATTAAGTGGTCCCTCTGACATAAAAAAAGAATATATCCAACAATATTTATCAAACAGCAATTAAAGTCTCTGAATGCTTTATGTACCTAATAACTCAAATATATACTATAGATTTCATACCTTTTAATTTTGCAAATCAATAAAACGTTAAAGTCTCACAATTTAAAATTGAGCTTACTGTAGACAATAGAAAAGGTTGTCTATCAGCTTTAGGAGGATTAATTTTTTCACTGGCAATCCACATTCTAACATTAGAATCAAGGCTTACAAATCAAGCTATTCCTTTTCTTTACTAGCTCGTGACAGTAGATACTTGTAATTTTCTTTCATTTCTTCTGAATTACAACTCTGCAATGAGGGTACATACAATCTGCCTGCTGACTCCAACTACTACAGTGATTTTCTTCCATCTGGAAAGTACAAGCACTTCTTCTGTTCATTATATACACATTGTATATTATTTCCCTGCTATATGTGTTTGTTAATGAATAGGATCCAGAAATAAAAATGTGGTAAGAAATTAATTTACAATGCTAAATTTCATATCTTCTCTATTCTGGCTATTCTGCCACATTACAATTGTAGCCTGTGGTGGGTGAAAGAGGAAAAGAGCTTTTGATACTTAGAGATCCATGGGGGAAGGTTTTTGTTGTTGTTGTTGTTGTTCCTTGCGGTTTTGAGAAGGTATTATTTTTAAGTAATACAGGTAATACTCTAAATTTCTGTCAAGTTCAAGACATTCATGCTTGTGGATGACCAATGCATTATGCATCCTACTTTACCTAACAGAGAGTCCAGGTCACCAGCTTTAATGCATTCTACTGCAAAATTTTTAAAACTCTGTTTCCTGTAACAGACATTATCTTTGGATACAAAAATAAAATACTCAGAGGCTGGCCATATTTGTCCCACAATGATATCCCCAGCAATACTGTTCCTCTAGCGCAATGCAGGTGCCACAGTCGGACCCTGGTTTCACTGCTCTGCAGCCTACTAAAGAAACTCATCAAATGCAGGAAAAGGTGAAGAGCAAAGCTACTGTAATTGTTTACTAGCAAAGGCCTGGTAGAAATACATGTGGCAAAGCATTTAACAGGGCAGCTCCTGCTTTGGTTTAAGCCTTCTTTGAGTCAGATACCACAAATTTCAAGTTCTGTACCAAGGTGCTTTGCACGTCAAAGTGTCCTGCATTAATTTAGGTTTGTTTTGACATTATTTTTGCAAGACAGATTATGAAACTTTTACAGATTCATACTTAATTTGCCAAGGTTCTCTTGCTTTTTTTTAGCCCTGAATTTATTTCAGATCACTGTGTAATATATCATGTTATTATAAATGGTACAACTAGTCAATTATTGATTGTCTAACCAACGGTCTTACTATAACATCCTTTCATCATCAGTTCTTTTCTGTTTTCAGCTTTACAAATCATACTAGAATTGCTGGATTAGCACTAAAACAGTCAGAAGGAAAAAAACAAACAAAACATTAGACAAAGTACTAAAAAAAGATTACTCTGATATTAAATTTTTAGAACTAAATTCTCTGATAGTTAATGGAGAAAAAAGCAAATTTTCTTGGTTGTTGGAGCATGAAGAGATCTAGTCTGACCTCTTGTATTACCTCAATGAACGCAATACTGCTTGTTTAACAGAAGTCTGTTTTCCAGAAAGGCAATAAAGTTTAAGATTTCAAGAAATGAAGACCTTATGACTTTCCTTGGTAATTCATTTCAAAGACTAACTACACATATTGCTAAAAATATTAAGGCAATTTGTCAGACTTTAATTTCAAGCCACTAATACATTTTTCTGTTAACTTAGAAAACCTCTTAAGTAGCCATTTTATTCCTGTGAAAGGACATGTACCAAGCAGTAAAACCATCATTCAGTCTTCTTTTTAATAAACTAAATCAGACTGAGATCCTCAAGTCTCTCATTACAACATACTTCTTCCAGCTAAATCATTTTTGTATCTCTCCTGTAAATCTATCAAGATTTCTACATTCACACTCCCAAAAAACAAAAAGAGAAGGCAAGCAAAAGAGAGAGAAAACAGTGAAAGCTTCCCTAACAGGCACTGCCTTCTTGTTACCTAGTCCTTACCTAGATCTCAGAGACTGGTGATCTGTATCTCCACTACAAGAAATACTCCAACAATCAGTGCAGAATTAAACTAGTAATACGGTAGCAGTCAACTGTTAAACTTCAGTACCAATTACACACACTCCTGTTGGTAAGGCAATTAACCAATTCTCTAAATAATAACCCTTACATTAAGGTACAGAATCATAAATGGAGAGGTATATCATTTATTCACTTCTCAAGAAAATAAGGCATGCATTCCGCTTCTTCACAGGAAATAATTTATTAATTTTATCTTTATCTAAATTACCAACTGCTTCATGAGAAGACAGCCTTGTCTCTGAAGATGAAATAATCTACTGGCCTTTTTCTGCAGTTGCTTAAAAAAGATCTCCCAAAATTGTCATCTTTAAGTCCAGGGGCAGTGAGTATGCCCCAGATCAGAAAAAGTAAATACAAACTCCTTCTCTTTGCACCTTCTTTTCAGGTGAAGATTAGACTGAGCTGTGATGTGGTATGGCAGGTATGAAGTCTTCAGTATGTAAACCACAGCTGCTGCTACTCACAAAAATCCTGGAGCTTCTGAGATGGTTTGGGCTGCCACCTATAATCAGACTTGTGTGCTTCCTAACCAGGAAGACTGCCAGAAAAGTAATGGTCTGTGGCTAGTTGGTACAATCAAAGTCTCTGCTATTGTGCAGCAGGGAGAGACAGACTGCCAGCTAAATTTTTAGGACACTTTGGGAACATTTCTGTCCAAGTAACAGATTTCTCAACGTTAATTATTTTGCTGTCTCCTCCTCCTCTCCCTTGCCCTAGCTTCTAAAACACCATGTGATTTAAAAGACAGGTAGACCTTTCTAAATTATAGAGTCTCTTGTGCTCAAAATAGCAGTTATCTCAGCTGTCAGACTTCTATTGTATTCAAAACTGGACTTGTAACTAGAGAAAAATCCCAGTGTCACCTCCAGACCAAAGGTAACGAAAAACATCTACCCAGTCCTAAAGCAGGTTCTCAGAGTATGGTCATTCTCTATAGAATTAATCTACTAGCTACAGATTTCTACTAAATTGTTTGATGGCACCATTCAAGGTATTGTATTCAACCTGTAAGGCCTTAGCTAATCTGGAAACTTATTAATGAAACATTAATGAAAATACTTTTAGCCTTACAGTGTTGTCAAGCACCAAAAAGAAGTTGAGGAATGCCTTTCTCAACTCTTAATAGCACCTCTCATTTTGAGGGTTAATCTTTTCGTAGTTCACGAATGTGGCTTAGAAGTTCCCTTTTTTTCTTTAGCACTGAGAAAGAAACAGAGAAACCCCACAATTATTATTGTATCATTAAAGAACTACATAAAACTCCTTTTGTTTCAAAGACAGCACATAAACCTTTAAAAATAAGCATTTTGCTATACACTAAAAAATTAGTATCTCCCAAGCACAACAGTATGATTCTTCAAAAGTGAGACATTAACAACCGTGACTGATTTTTCATTAGATACAGAGTTCTCACCTAGTACTGCTAATTCCCTGGCTTTCACTAACAAATTAAGATAACATATAAAATAACGGAAATAATTTCTCAGACTTCAGATAAAATGTTTCCGATTCTTTAACTATATAAACTGCATTACTACAAAAAAAAAAATCTGAGGAAAATTTCAGATGGACAAAAAATAACACAGATCATGTTAGGTCAGCAACAGCCTACAATACACACTCCCTATTTTGAAGTTAGACTATTTTCTGTAGTCCTTCTAAATATCATCATACCTCATACGGCATGAAAGCATACATGTATTCTGTAAGTTAACGTCATTTGATTGTTGACCAGCACAAACACAGCATTCAGAAGAGACTGAAAAACTTTTTTTATAGTATACATTTCAATTGACTGCTTTTTTTTTTTAGAAAAAAGAAAGATCAAGAAAGATCACTTTTTCAGAGTAAAACACTCTTAATCCAGCAACTAGTCCTTGTAATAACTTATGAAAAAGTACACTTGAAATGACTTGTCACCTCACACTTAAATTAGTTCTCCAAGCGCTGCTGTGTGATACGGGGTCTGATAGGGAATCTGTTCCAGGTGCGCATAATAAAAAGGTCACCAAAGCAGAAATTGCTACAATCTGTGAAGACTCTGCTTGGGGACAAATACTGCTAGACTTAGAGACTAATTTGTTTAAAAGTCTGAAACTGTAGGGAACTCAGAACAAGCCTGAAGACAATTTTGTAATCATGAAAGGTAAGGAAGAGCAGGAGTTCTGGTCCTTCAGGCCACGTTTGCCTTTAGCAAGAAGATGAAGGAACAGAAGGAGGTAGCCACTGAGTAGGAAGAGAAGATCTATTAAATCATGCAAAGCTACCCTCAGACTGCAGAAAAGAAAGACTTACATTTGTGGAAAGCACAAAGCATTGCTTCAGTCATTTCCCCAGAGTGGAGGGAGAGAACACAACTTAGCCTTGTCTCTGTTCTTCCTGCAAATTTCCCATCCAGAACACATGAGAAGCATTGCCCCTTGTCCCCACCATGATCATGCATTACAGCAGAACTGCCTACTCCTTTCTGCCCAAGCAGATGAACCTCAGAGCTCCCTGAGGGCACAGAATTGCTGACATTCTCAGGGCAACCAAAAAAAAGGGAAAGGAAGAAAACAGACTTGTTGGGAGTGAGGTAGCTCCAGATACAAATTAACGAGAAGAAACCTCCACACTGTACATTTGCAAAGTAGGCACATTAACCCTATACAGTCTCTCTTTAGCACCTACAGAAGATCTCCGCTTTGGCATCTGCTACAGCCACCTGTGCACCAAGCTCCTGCAAGTTATGTCTCCCACTCCCTACTCTTCCTCCCACCCACTCCCCTCCCGCCCCTGCAGCCGGAAACTTCCCTTAGCTGAGAGGGCTCAGCAACATACGAGAGACACAACCTTTCCCGCAGGGATCCAGCCAGGAAGGAAGGTAGATGGAACCACCACAAGTTAAATGGAAGACTCCTCTTTCAGCTGTCCAATACAATCATTTACCAAAATACAACCAAGCAAGCAAAAGTGATTACAACTGTTGGTTTAGGAATAAAAAAGATGTCTCTTAGACATTGCTGGTGCAACAGAATTAGAAGTGAGAGTGAACTAGAGCATTCTGTTTGGAAGATAAACTGACCAACCAAAGGGTTGCGGCATTGTTGCTTTACTCCAAGAGGTCTCTGTTGAACTGTGCTCCAGTACTCTAAAATTTGAGCCAAATAGTTTGGGGATAGTATAGTTCACCAAAGTGCCAACTCCAGGTGCGCTTGACCTCCTAGAGCTGCTAGAGGACCTGCCTATTGCTACAATGTGTTGCTGTGTTGCTGTCAGTCAGCGCTTTCCCCATGAGGCTATCAAAGAGAAGCAAAATACTTTTGTGACAAAAAGCTTGCTCCAAATTCTGACCTGTTGATACAGACTGCGTCTTCGTGAGACAATTTCTCTTGAACCTGTACAGAGTCTGAGCACATTTTGCACACTGAATAGAAGCTGTCATTAATAGAAGTGATACAGGGAACAGAAGTCACCTACGCTGTTCTTGGCAAACTTGTCAGTGATGAATATGCTGCCACAAGGAGGAAGATGATACTATGGTCATGCTATGCCTGTTGGCTGGTTATACCTACCTCATACATAACGTGTGCTATACCTATGGGGGACTCCACACTTACTGTTATTCAAAACATGTATGGGACTTCTTAGAAATTAATAATTTTTGGGATTTGGGATCTGGAAAAAACTTGGGGAAGCATACAGGATATTTTTTTAAGATACAGTTATGTCTTTCCAACAGTTATTTTCGTTGTCACATGATATTTGTATGGTATTGCATTATTCCCATGATTAATAAGCTATTTTTTTAAATGTATCAGCTATATAGCAGTTTATTATTTTTAGTTGCTTTAATAAAAAGTGATGCAGTAAAGCTCTGCAGATGGCTGTACATAGTTTCATCACTACAATATTTGGGATATATAAATATGCATAAAAGCATGTTATATGTTGTTAACATACTGTTTTGATTTCTTTATTTTATTTCACAGACTCTGAAAGAATCAGACTGACTAAATATACTTATCCTCAAAGAACACCTCCGATAGTTATTTTATATTATTAAAACCTAGGATTTTTTTCTGACCTCCATATTTTGAGGTTTTGTTTTCAGCTGGCTGAGATTTTTTCCAGAAAGGTATTTTCTACCCTTCACAAATTATGTGTCCGGAGGTAAAACAAGAGATTTCATCAAATTCTACAGATGTCTATTTAATTTGAATTGTTTTTACATACATATAGCTTTCAATCTATCAAACCATCTCTCTTATTCTATATGCAGAACACTATAGGTCAATAGAGCTTATATATACATACATATAAATAAAATAGATACATACACATATTTGTGTATAATGTGTATATATGTTAGAACATTCAATTTTCAGTGACAAAAGATTTCTGGCCAGATTCCTATGAAAGGCTAAACTCTCATTCCCTTTGAGGTACCTGTGAGGCACCAAAAATCAGTACAACAAGGTTTGACACATGAAATCTATACATAGTATGTTACACAAACAAGGTAGAAAAACCAGCAATATTTTGAAAATTCAAGACTATTTTACTAAAACACATGTAAGTGTATAAAAGGAAAATACAGTCATTGTTTATTGCTACATATCAGTTGTAATCTTTTATAGTTCGGTCTATAGTAATAATTTATAAGTTAATAGTTATAAATTTCACATGGTTGTTACTATTGCTATTTGTACTTTAAAATGTGGCTTATCTTGTAATTTATATAATCATAGAAAATATTCATGTGGTTCTGTAACTGAATAAATACTACTTATTAAAATAGCAAAGGTGGTAATTTATCTTTCACTATCAGCTTGTAATTCCTTTTTATTTCAGAGTTTCAGTAAAATACTTCACTGTGCTTATTTCTTTTGAATGAAAAAGTGATAATTAAACTGAAGTTATCCTTACACTGTGTGAAAACTCACATGGATCCCTAAATGGGAAATGGAAAGACTGCAGCAGAGAGAGGAAAACAGAATATTCCAACATTTGCAGCCCATGGAACAAAGTAAGGTAACATAATGAGAGAAGCAACAGAAAATAGTCTAGCTTCACCTTAGACCTCGCCTCCCTAAAGACATTAGCCCTGCCAACTCTGAAACAGTCAGTCTGTGGTATCTTTCCACAGCTCTAGGCTAAAGTCTGAGACAATTCTGCTCATCATGATCCTTTCCTCACCCAGCTCCAAAAATCATGTACTAATATGTATGAGGGGATTATTTTTTCAGAAGAGTTAAAACAGTGTTATATATAAACATAAACTGATTTTTGAAAATATTTATAATCCATAAACTACATAGATATCTTTGAGTTGTTAATGTAAAATATGTCTCACTTCATCCTGTTTAAGGACATTATTGTCTGGTTTGGACATCAGCCTCCGATCTGAAGAATGCAGCATTGATAAAATAAATATACAATACTTCCTTTCTTTACGAGGCATATATCAAAAGTCTTGATTTAATTGTGAAAGGTACCACACCCAGACCACCCTTCATTTCTCCCAGCCATTGGTTGTACCACAGCACCTGCATGGTCCATTCTTCAGCCATAAACCCTTCTGTCAAAATTAGAGCCCTCACTGCACACTCCCTACTTTCTGGTCCCGTTCTGTCTATATAAGAGGCCCATCCTGTTTTGTCAGACATGCTGTCATGCACCCTGATTCCCTATATGAGTCACACGTAAAGAGAGCTGACAAGCTGAGATATCACACGCTAACTTGCCTCTCCAAAACAGGTAGTGAACCCTAGGTCCCACACCTCCCCATTTCATTTTCTCATGGACTGCTGTTCAGAAGATGTTTCTTGTACTGTTCTAGAAAACAAAACTAAAAGCCATCCAGCCTGGAAAAAAAATCTCCAGTACGCAAACCAAACTCAACTTGTTCACTGCTGCATTTGGCACATAGTCAATGTCTGCTCAACAAGTAAAGATGCTGCCTCAGTCACAGTCGAATTTATTCTTTTGTAGAGGACAAATGAAGACCATGGAACATTTAAAGCTTTCAAAGAGCTTAAGTGAGGCTGCATGATGCATAATGCTTGTATAGGCAATCTCCAGAGACACAAAGTTTACCTTGAAAAATGTCAATGTCAGTCCCAATGACTGCAGAAACTGTAGAAATCCCTAAAATGTTCTTTCAGTGTGTTTCATCTGAGTCACCCTGCAGTAAGCTTTCAGTGCTGCTTCTCCACTCTCCAGATGCAGGGGTCACTGGATTTTTCAGAAACTACTTTCAAAGCTCTGGAGACACAGTATTTAACAAGCAGAATCCGTATTACGAAACTGACTCTACAATGCTGATACAGTCACCTCCCATTAGAAACTATCAACTCAGTAATAGGTGGGGAAACCAATAATGCAAATTCTAGTAAAAGTTGGACTGCACAAAATAGTGGGAAAATGAAAGAAACGTCCTTAAAAAGGCAAGCCAAAAATCAGAAAGACTAGGGATAATATGAAAGTAGAATGCAGCAGTCTATGTAGTCAGTATGCATTTGCCTGAACCAGCTAAAAGCACAGTGACCAGAATGGTGACCAAAGAACCTAGAAAAGAAGAAAAGGAAGCTACTTCAACCTGGAGAACAGTCAGGAACAAACAATACCCAGCTTATGAAATTCTATTTCTGAACTACTGAATCTCCATGTCAGACTGATATGTACATATATTTTGGTAGCATATAGAAGAATTTTACAGTAAAAATCCTTCCATTTACCTCCTGGAGACCTTGGAAACAAGATGCAAGTAAAAAGGTAAGACACTAGAAAATCCTAAAGGAGGACAAAGGAAGTCAAAAGACTTCTAAGGAATCCATGGATGCACAGTAGTTCATTTATCACAATCTATCAAACATTGTCTATTCATTTTTATTTTTTTTCCCTCTTGCAACATGTGGAGATAGAAACTAACCTGAGGTAATAACCATGAAAACCTAAGCTGTGCAGATAACCTGGAGAAAACAGACAAAATAAATATTGCCCTGGTTCTGGTTTTCTGATCACACACCTTAAACTAACACAAGCTTTGAAGGAAGGTGTTCTCACTTTCTATCTCCTTAATGCCTTTCCAATTGCTGCCAAATCCTTTCAATAAAACAGAAAACTTGGGAATTACATACATATACCTATATCTACACATACACAAATATACATCACACACACATATACTATAAATAAATAAATAAATAAATAAATAAATAAAAATAAATTCAGCTGACAGAATATGACTGCTATACTGGAAATCTGTAGTTTTCCCTAAACCTTACATTACTCATATTATTTGGTTCAGCACTCACAATTGGCCTCTTGAACTCAGTGAAATAAAACAGAAGCAACAATTTCTGCAGAAATCCCAGCTCAACTTACAGCTGAAAGGACAATATTTACTGAGTCACTTCTAATAACAACCTTGCTCTAAGTCAGTGGCCTTTTGCTCAACCACCTTCTCTTTTTAGCAGTCAGCATGACCTTTACTCACAAGAGAAACCGGATCAATAGTATCAACATGAACTAATCTTTGCTGAAACATTTATTTCTTTTCTGTTCTTTGCTAAGCCAAGAAAGCAAGAATCACCTCAACTCTCAAATTATGAACCTAAGATGATACACCTCATGTGTCTAGACAATTTAAAAAGTAATCTGATTTTTTAGAGCTAATAAAGCTCAGCTTCCTTTGTTTACTTACTGATGTAAGAATTTCTGTAGTTAGAAACTGTATGCTCAGTTTTTGCAACAATAATAATTTATAGACCAAATAATATCTAAAAGATACACTGTTAAAACATTCACAGTTTGTAAAATTAAAAAACTGAGCGTATGTATGGTAATAGGAATCCAAGTTCCCTGAATTGAATCCTAGTCCACATTTATCATTTGGTTATCCTACTGCTGCACAAGAAAAACTGTGTCAAATTCTTATTCAATTAAAATGTACAAAAGCTAGCAAAATTGAAATTTTTTTTGGTCTTTTTTTAACTTGGAAATCAAAGATATTATGAACAACATTGACTATACTGATGCTAGACATAAGTTTCTAATGTCTAATTGTGTACACCATGCATGTAGGAGAGAAAAATCCACCAAAGTATGTATCAATTAATTAATGTATTAACGTAGCAAAACTACACACATAGACAAAGTAAGAATTTTATTAGAAATGGCTACACAGAATGCAAAAGTAGTACATATTTGTATGCGAGGTTGTAGGAGAATATAGTTTATGTCATTTTTCGAATTGTATGCAGCCAAAATATTCTTTCTAACATAAAACAGTAGAACTCAGAGAAAACTTTAAAATATCATCTAGTCAATCCTCTTATCCTGCACTGCTCTCACTGATGTCCAAAAATCATTAACTGGAATGCTTTGACTTCCTTACGGTACCTACTTACAAAACCTTTAAGTGATAAAAAAATTAAGTTCCTGCCACTTATTTTCTTTGGAGATTGGTCCACTTTTCATTTTTTTCTCCGTTTGAAGTGGTAAAGAAATAAAAAAAGATCTACTGAAGTTGCAGCTTAATTTTCTAGAACTTCAAAGTTCCGGAAACTTAGAAAGCATTTTCATTTTCCATATTACCACATCTTTTACTCCAACAGTAAAAGTTAGCCGTTTTGTCCCACTAATATTGCAGCATCCCACTTGTGTGGTATAAACTGTTAGGACTGGTGAGAGTATCTGCTGTGTACTCACAATGGTGAGGTGAGTATCTGAATATAGGTGGAAACATTGGCTATAGACCCATTTCAGTTGCTGCTGTGCTAAAGGATTCCACATTACAACACTATTGTAGGTAGACATTTGAAGCTCCAACAATCCTACCTTTGACACAGGGTAATTAAATTTGGTCAACAAAGATTAGGACTGAAGCATAAGGAAATTATAAGAACAAATCAAAGGAAGAAAGGAGATGAGAATTCAGGCCTTCTTGATTTCTAGTTTATTAAGGAAAGCAGCAGAGGGCAGGCTGTTCTACAGATTTTGGGATTCCTGAAATGTTGTGTTTTGAGATCTCATTCTAATAATATCAATGAGTTAACCTAAATAGATGAAACAAACTAATAAAATCTACGCATTTTTCCCCTAGAAAGAGCAGCAATTAAGGAAAAGGCAAACTCTGCACAAGCTTTTTAAGAAGCCTGCCAAAATTCTGCTCATTTTCATTCCTCAGCTATTTAATAATTCAGGCAGTACATTGCAGTCAAAATGCCCATTTGCCATTTCTGCATTTGTGTAAAGCATTAGTCAGTGGTTTTTAATCATGTTGCTTATCTTTGGAACTGTCATTGCCCTTTCTCAATTTGCTGCTTTGAGGAGAAAGACCAGTGATAACACTTTCATGCTTTGAAAAGAAACATGCAATGCTACCTTTACATTTTATAAAACTGTGAGAATATCCATTTCAAATTTCATTCCACTTAAATTTATCCTCACACTCCAGTGAGGTGAAGCTACTTCTAAATACCTCTGCTAGTTCTATTCTGCTATTATGGACATTTGAATAGTCGTTGTCGTTGTCCCCCCACCCCCTCATTCTTTTAGGATACCACTTTCAGTAAATGGGTATCTAAATGTTAAGGTCATCATTACAGAGTATTATAACCGGTTGCCTTTTGCACATGTAACCGTACGTTTTGAAATGAAAAATGTAGAAGTTTGAATTTATGGTGGTTTCACATGTAATAGATTGGAGGATACACATTGTGCCATATGTCATATCCTTACAAACATTAATATTCAAGGATGCTTGAGTCAAGAATGTTCATTTATATACAGCCTTAACAGTGCCTTCCCCTTAGCTCCTGGACAAGGTGGTCCATGCAGGAGCTGTTCTACCAAGGCCCTTGCCTCAAAGTATACAAAAACTCGGCCATTTTTGCTTCTATTTTCTCCCAGGGGTTAAAAAAGAGATCCAATAACTAGATTCTACAGACCCAGCACACTTATTTAAGTCACAATATTAGGAGTCTGAAGAACTCGTAAGAGTTCTTACTAAAACCATTGAAATTACATTAGTGCAACATCCCGGCCAGAAATTTCAGACACAGTTTGTGAAGGGGACTGGCAGGAGGTGAGGAAATGGGAATCAAAGAAAGACATTTAAGAAAACAAATGTCTGTTGAATTAAAAAGTCAAACAGAACAGGGTAAGAACTCAGGGATACCTGCGTAATTAAGATTACCACTCTCCCAAAATAATGCTGTCAAAAGTCTGGGTCAGAGTTTCTTTTACAGCTGTGGGTGGCTACTGATGTAAGTTACTGCTGCTCTGCTTCTCTGCATATGGTGGGTTGACCCTGGCTGGGGGCCAGGTGCCCACCAGAGCCGCTCTATCACTCCCATCGTTCACCAGACAGGGGAGAAAAGGTGTAAGAAAAAGCTTTGTGGGTTGAGATAAGGACAGGGAGAGATCACTCACTTCTTATCGTCACAAGCAAAACAGACTGAACTTAGAGAGGAAATGAATCTAATTTATTACCAACAGAACAGAGTAGAGAAATGAGAAATAAAATCTTAAAAAACCTCCCCCCACCCCTCCCATTTTCCCAGGCTCAACTTCACTCCCTCCCACAGCAGCACAGGGGGATGGGGAATGGGGGTTACGGTCACATCATCAGANCAGGGGAATCCCTGCTCTGGCGCCTGGAGCACCTCCTGCCCCTCCTTCTGCACTGACCTCGGTGTCTGCAGATTTTCCTACATCTTCTCACTCCTCTCTCTGGCTGCAAAAGCTCTCTCTAACTGTTTTTTTCCCCCTTCTTAAATATGTTATCACAGAGGTGCTGATTGGCTTGGCCTTGGCCAGCGGTGGGTCTATCTTGAAGCTGGCTGGCATTGGCTCTATCAGACACAGGGGAAACTTCTAGCAGCTTCTCACAGAAGCCACCCTTGTAGCCCACCCTCTACCAAAACCTTGCCATGCAAACCCAACACACTGCGTAAACCCTCACCTCATTCCCTCTCTTGGCTTCATAGAGTATAACTGCTGGGGAGACCACACTGGGTCACGATGGGTACACAAGTGAAGCTTAGCAGATTCCCTTGCTCCCTAGTGGGCAGGAGGCTACTGTCTAGATGCTGGTCTGAACGCAAGCAGATTGCTTCACTCTATTCTTTAATGGATGTCGCCAATGCCCTTTTTGTCTCCTCTTTTAAGATGTCCAAACATCATCCAGAAGGTACTCCTAGTTAAGTCTACCCAGATAGAAAACTACAGCAACTCATCCAAGTTTTCTGGGCTGCAAGTAGACCAAATGCATGCCACATACATGCCTTGGAAGCCATGTAGCAGCATTACAATGGCAGCAAGCTTGTGGTAACAGAAAGGAGTACTCTAAGAAGAAATGTTAAAAACCCAAAACACAATCCACCAGTGTGTTCTTTGCAATATTTGAACAGCAGAGAATAACTATGATAGAGGAAAGCAATCAAATAATGTTCATAAAATTACGGAACATATGTCTTAATCCAAACATCAGCTAACTTTAATGGTGTTAAGGATCCTATGGAAAAAATTCAGGTAATTAAAGATCACCTCCAGAGTATTTCCAAGAGAAAGAGCCAAAATTATAATGGCAGATATAAGCATGACAATCTTTTATTTTAAACATATGGCTTCCTGAGTTATAGTCTGTTCTTATTATCATAATAAAAAATATTTTTCCAGTCTTTCTAACTTAAAATAAATACTTCACTGGATATAATATCACCATTAGGTAACAGATATATGAACAATAGTTAATTCATTGTACATAAACTCATCGAGAGAACCTTTCAACGTTCCCTTGAGTCAGTATAATTCCGAGTGAGGCACTGATTTATTGCAGCTGTGCCTACAAGTTTGCATTCAGCAATCGTGCGATAGATTTCACTCTTAAAATCTAGGAACCTCAAAGAATTATACTAGTTTTAAACTCTAAATTTTCTGGACTATAGAAAAAGAAAAGGTTTAAATAGAATCTCAAAAAGACACTCTGGAACTAGGAGTAAAAAGAATCCAGCTTCATTTTGGACTGTGGCAATTTATAAATATCAAGTTATGGAGTATATTTTTGGTGCTATTAAATTTGATAATATCTTGCTCGGAAACAGCAAAGGAAATAGTTTTACCTAATCAAATTATTTGCTAGCAGGATCTTTGGAATATCTTCTAAAGGCATACAAACAAATTATTGGAAAATGGAATAGCCTTCCTGATTTTGTGTGTGATCATTTGTTAATGATCACATTAAAAAGAAAGTAATTCATAACAAGCTTTTAAGGCAAAAGGGGATTATTACAATGAGATAATTTTGTATTTCACATAATACAGGTCCCAGGCTTTTGTTATGTGTTTGCATTACTGTGATTTTGTTTCAACAGGTGTATGCAAGTTAGAAATACACTGAATATAGCTTTAAAGATGTCAACGCTAAGCACTGTTCAACAGTGCAGATTGTCCATTCTCCCTTCTTGCACTGAGTCGCAGAACTGTCTTACAAAGCCACATTCAGACAAGAGCCTTCCATAAAGATGGTATCATTCCCTAACTTGATATTGAGAAATACATGCTTCCTACTCATTCTTTCCTCTTCCCAAACCACAGATACTGCTGTCATGCAAAATTTTTACACGGAAGGTGGATAGCTATGAAAATGTGAAGTCACTTCCTCAAACAGAAAACACCTACAAATAAATTATTTGTTTCCTTCTTGAGGTTTCTCTGCAGTTTTGCTTATGGAAAACTAGTCAACAGTATTTCATCAGATAAACAGGGTTTTTGAGGGATAGATTATAGTTAAAAATGAGTGAGATGACTACTGGATGAACCTTCAAAATGGAGAAGTGGAACACACTGCAAAATCTCTACAGTCCTTTAGAGTAGATATATTGCATGTCACCAGCACATATTGAGAAACATACCTAAACCATAATATAGATCACTAACGCAGCAAATCTTTTAGCCAGTGAGGATGACCTTCCTAAACAGATGTAAGGTAAGACTGCGAAAGCCCATCCTTCAGAGATCACTGGGTGGTCCCAAAATGCCTTTACTAATATGCATCACTAACCTGCCAGAAACAAAAGTACCAGATAATTTCATGAGGTACTTTCCATCATCAGAGAGATGATGCTTCTAGCAAGGCTCCAAAGAGTTGCTGAGTAGACCAAGGTTATTCATACATTTCATTAGTGATTTGAAAGTTAAACCAGTGCTGGTAAAATCTGCAAGCAACAAAAAAGATATTCTTTGAGGAAAAATAAAAAGGAGGAAAGTCAGCCCTGCTGAATTCCAGAGCCTGTGGCACAGACAAACAAAATGGAGGACTGAATCCTGAAAAGTAGTGACTAAGTAGGATTCAGGAATCATAACACACAAGCAACTCACTATGAACTACTTCTAAAACCAAACGCTACCATGGCCTTTGGATACGTGACAATGAAATTAGAGACAATGTTAAAAGAGCTAATGGAATATTGTGATATTCACAGACAGAAAGGGAAAATGGACAGAAAAGAATCAATGACAAAGACAGCATATAGGCTACCAGTACAGTTTATCAAAAAGAAGACTGAGATGATTTGCTTATTGTCTATAAATCTGCTTCAAGAAGAAAAAGGTTATTGCTAAAGAGCTCTTTAATCTGAGAAAGACATAATAAGAAGCAATTCCTGAAAGCTGATTTTTTTTTAAAAAAAGCAAACTGGAGTCATGGAACAAATTTATTATTTTTTAAATAATGAGGGTAATACAGGAACCCAGTGAAAAAGAGTGAATTGTACAGTTTATGTCTTCACATCAAGTCTTATGTCTTACTGTTAAGGTAATGACAAATAAATAATAAAGCATCGTATGTTTGTTTATTAATATGATACTTCATTGACAACATAGGAAGATAGGATGGGTACCAATGATCATGAAATGTATGCATAACATATATCTTGTGTAATATTTAAAATTAATGTATTGGTGGCTTTAGTAATCAATGACTATAAAATTAAAAAAATCATGCTGGACAACAGCAGCTGGTTGACAAGCCAGAGGAACACAGTCTTTAACTAAGGTGCCTGGTCCCAGGAAAAGACCTCAGTGACTTTGCCATGGTTGACATGACTCCTGGTTAATTAGGTAGGGACCTTTACATAGTCAGACTGCCTGATTCTGACAACTGTCATCAAATGCATTTATGCCTACTGTTTAAATGCAAGGGAATATAAATGCAATAGATGAATGTGGAAGTAGTCCAAAATGTAAGGAGCACTTGGAAGGCAGATTACGGCATCTATTCTGCTAAGTAAAATAATACCCAGGAGCAAAGCTAGGAGTAGATTCCCTGATTGTCCATGTGACGTAATTGTTACTTAGCTCCCAGGCTGTTTTGAAGAGATGCATTTAGCGCACTCTGAGACCTAACCAGGGAGTGGTTCAGAGGGAGGAATATTCCAAGGAGTACTCTCCATAGACAATGTGAAAAGGCTGTGTCTGGTTTGGCTTCTTCTGCCCTATAGAGTCTTTCAGCTTCATCCCCAAAGGTTTTTTCATCCTCAAATACCACTGCACGCATTCCTACCATATTCTGGAGCTTGTAAGACACATCCTTTGTCTTGCGTTATAAAAACATTGTGCTATAGGGCTAAAACACAGCCCTCATGTTAGTTCAGAGGCTTTGAAGTGAAAAGAGAAAACAGAAGAAAATTATCTTAGGCCCACAGTGGACCCCAGTCAGGTGTTATGCCAGGTGACATCTAAGGAAACAGAAAAATCTGAGTAGTTTTGAGGCAAGATACTCCATTTCTTGGAGTTCAACAAGTATTCCCTCAGATAGACACATTTTTGCACTGCTCATACATCCTCTGAGTCACCAGTACTCACAACTAAAAGAAGAAAGTGAAAAAAATTTAGGTGGGTAAAATTTGAAACAGGTGAAGAGATTCTGTCATAAATAGTGATTGGGAAAAAAAGACAACAAATAATCAGGTGTAAAATACAATCTTGCTCATAAAATCCTGAACTTAAGTCCAGCTAACGAAAATCTTTGCTCTACTAGTAAAGCCTGGAGAGTGATGAAAAGCAAGATGAACTATGGTAAAAAAACGGAAAGCTAAGAATGCTCTGGCTCTAGAGGTTGAAAAAAAATGAATCCTGAAGGATTTGCTTCTATGAACATTAAAATAATTGGTTAAGAACTTCAGGGCTGTGGAATCCTTTTCCAAGACTGCAAAAGGTCAGAGAGGGAACTATGTAGCTTGCTCAAGCTTTTAAAAAATAAGTATAGATAGCAAAAACTATCCTTGGTTCCAGGAAAATCCTGAACTATGATAGCTCTCTATCCTGTGTTCTGATTCTGAATATGTTCTGCTCTGCCATATATCTCCTCTGTCTTTACCATCCAGATGGGAACATCCAGCATGCAAATTGACTGAGGTCTTTCCTGCTTGTGCAACTGCTACACATGTCCTACATTCTGAGGATGCAAGGGCATGTACTCAGCAAGTTCCCTGGCACAGTCACTTGAAGCATAAAATATAAGCATAACATACGTAATTTAATACCTTTGAACTATTTGAGTTCAGCAACCTTTTAGTGCTTAAGAAACAAGACTTGAATATTGCTTCAACATGCATAATTTTTTAATTTAAGCCAATTTGGAAGTCACAGCTTTCATAGTATTTGCTCCATTACATGCATATTTTTCCATGTATATTGTTTTGTATAATGTACATGTATATTGTACAACTGTTACGCGCATGTTGTTTGATTTCTAATATTTGTTAAACTGCAAAATTATGCCTGACTGATGAAACACACCTGCTTTTACATCAATTAAAAATATTTTGACTGAGAACTCAATATAAACATAAAAGATTTCCATCAGCAATAATGACACTGCAACATGGAAATAAAAGGAACAGAAGCTCAAAGGGAGATACCTGAATGTTATAAAACATTTTAAAACTCAGCCACTCAATGAAGAGCAGATTCTTATGCATAAAATCATGCTCACAAGAGGAAAGTGTTCACTTAGAGAACAGCGAAAGAGAAGGAAAAGGGACAGAGCAAAGACAAAGTCATAACACTCTTCACTATTCCATGACAAGCTATCAGTTAATAATATAATAAAATTTGACAAAATTAGTTAAATAGAGTAAGATAAGGAATAGGTTAACATTTGAAAAAACATTTTGAGTACTTGAATACCACATATCATTAAATTTCATTCTAAAGAGAATCTGTCTCAGCCACTGACAGTGATTTTTTAAAAAGAACTGCACTTTACATTTCTAGCCTTCATGAAGATCATGCAGCAGTCAATATACTGTCAAAATTAAAGAGCAGATCTCTGCATGGCTTACTTCCCAGAACCTTTTTTCTACTTTTATTATCAACACCGACCACACAGAAGCTGTAAACAATTTGTACACATGCAATATTTGCCCTGTGGGAACCTGCTTTTAACCAATTCAGGAATGATATCAACAGTAGTTCACTTCTGGTAGTAGAGTGCAAAATGTTGATGGTTCAATGTCCATGACAATTCCTTAAAGAACTGAGAAATGAAAAAGTAAAGGGAGAGGAGGATGGAAATTAGAGACTCAGGCAAATATTAAAATTACGGATTAATAGTATATTGGAGTTTTTGGATCACCTGTATTATGTGATGGGCTAAAACAATATAAAGCAAAACTGTTATTAAAAATATTTATATAAATAACTGTCAAAGTTAGGAAGGGTACAGTCACATTCTCCCATAACATCTGAATGGGAAGGTTAAAGCTTACCAGTATGGTATCATGTAAAACTAATTAACTAGGTAGCTCATGCAGATGTCACTCTCTTGAAGATGATGGCAAAAAGCTATTTGGAATTTTGTACTACTTGTATAGATATCCTTCTAAAATAGAAAAAAAATACTTGTTGAGACAAGGCCTTATATGTGGAAATTCTGATTAAGAATAGCCATCCTACATCCTAAGAGAAGCTGCTGAAAACAGAGATGTTCCGTATTGAATTTTGCAGTTTTCAGTGACCAACAGACACATTAATAAAATCTAGACTCTTGGTTATATAATTGCATTCAATCTTTTGAAACATCTTATTATATTTGGAACTCTGTGACCTGACTCCATCCTACTCATTTGTCTGATCTTTCTGCTTTATCTTGTCTTTTTGATGGTAAATCATGTTTGCAAAATGCCTGACAAATTCATGGGAATGTTGGTTGGTGGTGAAGGGTACTGAACGGAATCAATCCTCAGAGTAGGAACACATGCAGATTAGTTTAAATCAGTTGTGCAGCTGCACCTTTTAAGACAAAAAATAATTAAATTAAATAAAAAAAAAAAGATTAAAAAACAGAGAGAGAGAAAATGCTTTATTTTTCTGGATGTTCATTATAAAAAAAATCTTATTAAATTAAATTACATTGGATTTGTTAGCTTGTGACTTCAGAAAAAAATCAACCCATCCTTATCTGACTAAATAGACTGGAAATCCAAGATAAACCATCCAGGTTCTAAAATATTGTTACAATCTAAAATACTTTGGTGGGTTTTCCCACTACTTTCTTTAGCATATTTAACTTCTCTTTGGCATTTCTGCTTCTAATTTAAATTTGTTTCTATAGATGTTGGAACCACCGTAGTATTAAATTACTATGTGACAATCAAAAGTGAAACTGTCATATTTTAAATCAGTATATATTAAATAGCAAAATGTCAGCAACTAAAAGCAACCAGCAAGTATTTCAATATTAATCTTATTTCTATTTCTAATGGTATTTTACAAAGGAAAAGACTGTAAATTAATACCTTATCTAAAGGGAGAGTATGCAAACAGAAAAACAACCTTTTATTTTTTTGTATTCCTTGCACTATTTGCATCAGAACAGAAAAAAGATTTTTTTGGTGAACAGTTCCAACAAAGAGGTTTCCAGTCATTCACCCTGCCAATGGAATAAAACTAATCATGTCATTAGAACTTCAAGCTAAGCTTTCACTGAGCTCAGGGATGATAGAGATCTGAAACTTTAGGCAAATATATAACCAGTCATAGAATTTTAATGGCTGAAGAATCGTTAAAAATAAAAAATATCTTG
This sequence comes from Aramus guarauna, assembly GCA_013400195.1. Classification (NCBI taxonomy): domain Eukaryota; kingdom Metazoa; phylum Chordata; class Aves; order Gruiformes; family Aramidae; genus Aramus; species Aramus guarauna. Next base: position 142,325 of record VXBL01002901.1, on the reverse strand, counting down.
AAGTGTTTAAATCAAAAGCAACTTTCTTTAATGTATGAGATGGCTCTGAACACATTAAAGCAGCAAAAACAGAACACATTTTTTGCTGCAAGGTTTTCTTTTCTTCTGCAACTTTCAGTTTAAATTAATCCAAACAACTGGAATTCCAAATTTGTACCAGGTGTATCAAGTAGATATCTGGGAGAACATTTTTGAATTTGAATATTCAGTGTGGCATAGTATGCTCTCAACTGCATTTTAAAATTGCTTATCTTGAGTTATTGTGATCCTGAATTCTGAAATAGGTGTTGTAGGGAAAATCCAATTATAGGAAAAAAGAACTGGATCTGCATGTTCTCTTACTCAAGTGAAACAAATTCATGATTTCAGTGGGTTTTTTCTGACCTCCCTGTGGAGGTGCTAAAAAGAGATCCCTCTTAAGCTTTCCCCCAACACACAGGGGGAAAAAAAGGGACAAAAAGAGGCAAATGGAGAAGATCTAATGAGAGAAAGCAGTGGCGGAAAGGACAGTCCCAACACCACTCTTCCTCAGTACTTCCTTATCCAGTGCATGTACACAGCACAGCTCACCATTTCCAGTTACCCAGGTGGCTCCTAGCCTTGGCAGGTGACCTTCTCTAGCAAAGTCAAATAACCAACTTCAGCTGCAACCCAAGAACTCACTCAGGCCTGAATCCTCAAGACTTCCAGGAAATATATCAAGTACCTATGATCACATTCTGAGGAGAATGATTACAGATAAACAAGTAGATTTATTTTCCAACTTGTTCTGAAAAAATGTTTGCCCGTGGTCAAAAGTCAAGAATTCATTCCCTTAAACAGCTTTTTGATGTGGATTTTTAAAAATAAATATGCATCAAAATTCATCTAGTGCTGCTCCTAGTATTTTATCTTGGGACTGCTTTTCCTCTCCGTAAGCCACTTTGGTCTGATAGGTCATGCACAAGGGATGAATAAGAAATACACGATGACTACATCTCTGAAGAAAAAAAACAAAACAAACACGTGCAGAAAAAGACATTTCTAGTCCAACAGATTTTTTTCACATTTTAATAGCTGTAAAGGGTTATTTTTCTTTAAGCATTATGAAACAAATTGCATTCAAATGTAAAGTCACTTCATAAATAGGAAGCACAAGTATGGGGACCCAGTGAGCTGCTAACCAAGGTAACTCACATGTAAAGTACTTCTTATGATGCATTAGATGTGTCAGCATATTTCCAGGCTAAGAATAGAGTGGAATAAGCCATTTGTTACTTTTTTTCATGAAAATAGATTAGAATTCATATTGCACATTATTCATGCAACTAGAAAACTGCAATCTTACATGTTTTCAGTTTTACTGCTTTTCTTTGCCAAACTGACTGAAATCAATTAAGGTGACACATTATGAAAATCATTGCACATAACAAATTCCTAACTCCTAGAGCAGAAGCAGCACTAATTGCTCAAAAGCTGTCTTAAACATTTATGAGTTACCATAAAGTATGAAAAGAGTACAGCCTCTAGTTACAAAAAGACAATCATACAGCCAGTAAAGATGTGACTACAATGCAGGCAGATAATTCACAATGAGCTCACAAAGCTCAGGTACTGTAATAACATTACCTGCAGCAACACAACAATCAGTATGGGCTGGCCTCCCAACATGTACTCATTCCCAGGCAGAATGTGAGTTCATTCATTCACTGAATTCTTTCTTACCACAACTGTACTCCAGGCACCCAGCTTAGGTAGGCCCACAGCTGGTGCAGCCTGCACTGGTGCTATACCCCAAGAAGTTTCAAAGTTTATGAAGACTAGAAAAAAACATACTTGAAAATTCAAGAGTATTTGAACAATCTGTGGAGACTTGCTGATGAATTCAGAGAACTGTCCAAGTCAGATGACATTTATTTTCCTCCTCCTTTCAACTGATCCAATTGCATTAAAAGAAGTTAAAAACAGTAGGGTTTTTTGTTTTTTTTTTATGTTCCATTGTTAGCAACTGCTATAGCTGTCACTGGAATATTCTTCAATTGCAACTAGAAGAAGAAATTGTCCCCTTACTTTATGACCGCTAAATCTTCAAGTTCTATATTTAACACAAAATAGTTATTGAGTTACTGTGTATACTTGGAAATACTTTGACCATTGTATTATATTAGGTCAATATACCCTGCCGCAAAGAGTAGTAAAGGAAGGTCACAGCTCTGCAGAACCTGGAAGCTCTTGCAGATGAAATGGGGTAAGTCTCACTGAGTATATTGAGAACTTCTGAGACATTGTAGAATGAAAGGCAATTATCAGAGCTAAGAAACTTGCAGAGGCATAGTAACCTGCAGAGGAGTGCTAGGCAAGTAGAAGTAAAGGACTCCTGGGTTTGCTAAGACAGCTTTAATGTGGGTATCTGCTGATACTGAGAGGATGCAGGAAAGTGGCTGCAGGTTTGTGAAATAGCAGAAATACCACATTATGTGGAGAATAAGTAGTCTGAAGATGCTGGAACTGAATACTGGACAGTATTCTACAGCAGAAGACTTTGGAAAGACTGTATCCTCACCCTAAGATGATGATGTATCATCTTCCCTCTCTCCTGGTTATCTTCCCTTGTTATATCTCAGCAGAATAGCCAGATGGACAATACCAGGCTTCCAGTGCAGGGCCTATGACAAACATTACACCTGTAGAGCTACAGAAAAACACCTGTTGGTTTCCTAAAGTTTTGCAGAACATGAGAGTGCAGCAAAATAGAAGCAGCTTTTCAGGGTTGTAAGATGTGGAGTACCTGGTAGCTTTATGTGATTTAGTGGCAGGGGAAGTTGCCCAAGTGACTGAAATTAACAACAAAACACAGTTGGAGACAAGAAAGAGGAAGAGAACTTGTCTGTGAAAGTTTTTGTTATAAGATGATTCACACTGAGTAGCTAGAGGACTCTTAACTGGCTATGGTAGCAGTAGCAATGTGCTACTGGAGGCTAAGGTCTTCATATACGCATTCATAATTTCAGTGAATGTTCAATGGTTAAGCCTGCCTCATCCTTCAGAGAGAAAAGACAAGGAAGAAGTGACAAAGGAGAACTTGGAAGCTTCCCATTCCCTGCTTGGGAGAAAGGTGGTAAGAGAAACCAACAATGGGATTCCACAGTATGGATGATAAGGTTGGTGCATGCTTGAACTCATAAGCAATAGTGATTTGAATTTGCCAATGTGACTGAAATGAAAGGAGAGTTAGTGAGATAAAAGAGAAATTTAAACAGAGGTTTTTAATATGTAGGCTTACAGAACCTAAAAACTAACATACAGATAGATATCAAGACATTTCTGTCAGCCTGAGACTTTGATATTCCGATACACAGTACAAACAATTTATTCAGCCTTTTATTACCTGGCTAATAAATAGTTTGTAACCCTATTAAAAAAGGATCAAGCCATCAACTATTTTCACTTACAGGGATACCACTATTTTTTCTGTTCTGTTAATGCTCGGAACAGCTAAGATCAAGATTGGAGACAGGTGGTAATTTTCCTGACAGGTGGTCACATTACACAGCATTTTCCCAGATCTTCCCCCCCACCCCTCCCCAAGATGCAAATGCAATCTGGAACTTTACAACTGCCAAGAAGATCTTCTTTTCTTTTCTCTTTGTATGTATACTGTTTCCTTTTTCCTCACTTCAGATTGGAACTAAAATAACACACAGTGACGCACATTTGGGCAATGAAATTTTTACAACCCCTTCTTATATTTGAGGAACGTGCACACTGAATCTATTTATCCCATGATTTTATACAGCATTTCTGTATGAAATTAAACATTAAACAAATGCCTGTGTATGCCATCAGAGTGCTCAAAACCTGACTCTGAGAACAATTTCCATGTATGCTACATATGCCATTCAATTACTGTAATATGTAATCTAAAACCTATGGATCAAAGCTCAGCAATAGTAAAGTATATGGAGAAAATAAGGTATAGGATGTACTTAACACATTACACTGTTACATTGCTATTACAGCATCACAATGCAAAAGAATACAGGAATCAGTCCTGAATTCCTTATGATCTGGAAGACAACATGTAAGAATATCATCAGAAACATGCACACAAGCTTTCAGGCTAAACGCCATTGAATTAAATAGCTTGTGACTGAAGTGTCAGCTTAGAAATCAAAGAATCTATGCTCCTTACCCATCTCTTATTAAAGATGGGGTCAAATTATTATATCATTCAGTGCTCAGTTTCCTCATCGGTAAAACTAGGACAGCTCTACCACTATCCATTTTAATCATTTTGATACTTGGTGATTAAAGGTCTCCCTAAGAGATACTGCCTTTTCCCCATTCTATAGTGTTCCTTTTTGCAGTTTTAATTCATATTGGCACAGATTACAAAATATTGATTTAGAACTGTTCTATTTGAAAGTCAGTGCAAACCTGCAAATTCAAAAACTAATGAATTCTGTCTTCCTTTACATGAGATGCTTCTTAAGTGTTTAAACTTCCTTTTTAAAAAAATGACTGAGATCTAGCAGGACTATATGATACCCTGCACTTTGCTTGGTGTTACACCCATAGGCATTGTTAATAAGAGAGATCTTAGTTTTAAAAGCTCCTGGAAGCCCAAATTCACTTCAAGTAAAGGCTATGTTACCCATAAAACATGATGGAACCAATAGGGATGCCATTTTTCCAGCAGAAGGTAGAAGAAAATATTTACAATGGAGATTTTATGATTATAAGAACAGTAGCTGAGCTAACAGTCCAAACTTCTTTATGCCAAACCAATTTTTAATACAACTCTTTGCCCATTACCATAAAAAACAAATATATGTTCTTGTTCAAACATTTTATTTTATTTTAATGAGGAGAATAAAACCTGGGGGGAAATGCAGTCAACTTTGTGGAGGTGGAAAGTACAACATCCATCTGGAATAACCTCATTCAACTCAGAAGAGTTGCTCTAGATTTACACTAGTCTTCAGAGTATTCAGAGAGGTAAAGGAAAAACACAAAGGTGAAATGTTTTGATCACATTGGAAACGGCAAGCTTACAAACCAATAATACCTACAACAAAACCTAAGCAATCTCCTGGGTTACCCAGGGCTAAAGGAAGCAATCAAACAAGAATATTAAAAACTTCTTTTTTTTCTTTTTTTTTTTTTGATTCAGCTTTTAACAGAGTGTATTAGTGAAGGATCCTTCATGTACACTCCCTTTTTAGTGTGTGTTAGCTAACACTATGAGAGATGAGGATATCAGAAACATAGGTTAAGGAATCAACAATGTCCTAAGTAAATTACTAGTAAGTTTAGATGATATTTACCTCATGTTTTGGAAGGAGTCTAAGAACGAAGGAGAATGGATGCCAGCAAAAAACCCCCCAAAACCGCATGGATGATAATACGTGCTTGAGATGATCTGGGAAATTACAAATCAGTAGATCTTATACTGACACCTAGCAAACTCATTTAAATTAAAACAAGAAATATAACAATAAAGAACTTAGTCTAATCATTATTCCCTAAAAAATAACAATAATTCCTCCCAAAAAGTTCATGTGATACTGATCTCTTGGTATTGCTTGGCCTTGTAAAAGGTCATGAAACTGGACAACAATTTCCACAGTTGTCAAAAGGCTGCAGATAGTGTCCTTAACCAGAAACAATGCAGAAACTGAAGAGACATAGAATAAGAGAAAATACCTACATTGATTAAAAATTATGGTAGGAAATAAGAGAGTGTAATTAACTGTCAACAAACTGAAAAACTGAATTCTAACAGACTTAAAAAATTCCCAGTAGAATCTTCAAGAAGTTGAAAAGCATTTAAAAAATGGGTGGGAAATAGGGGAGCACAGTCCATTTTTAATAGTGATTTTGACATTCTGAAGACAGTGTCGCCAAAAGCAATGGCACATAGGCTGAAGTCACAATATTCCAGTGTACATCTGATAAAGTTTGATATATTTCTTCATCTGTTAAAGACCTAAAGAGATAGGTGTGACAAGGTCATGTGGTTTAGCAAGTTTAACTAGGATCTTTAAACAGACCTAAACGAACTTGGTGAAAGAGCAAGATGATGAATGTGTGCAAAGTTGACCAATTCAACGTAATTTCCACTGGAAAAAAAATAAGTACAGTTGCTTATGCACATCAGGAGAATCTAAACTTACAGCAGGAATTCTAGGAAAAGATCTGTGAATCCCTATAACTAACTGTATACAGCTTGTTTATGAATACAATTGTTGCAACAAAAAAGCCCCATGAGAGATCCTATAAGCTTATGAGCTTGAATCTGAGATGAAGATTCACGGCTCAATTTCTCTTTAAAAGATAACTTTACATGATTCTGTTGATAAAAATACCCTGCCTAAATTTCCAGAATCACATCTCAAAAACAACTGCAATGAGCAGTGACAACAAGGCTGCAGGGCATACGTACTATGATTATATAACCATAGATTGACTAGAACTAAAAAAAAAGAGAGCATCTTTTGCATGGACAATATAAAAATATTCACTTAAATAACACTTGATAGTGTTGTAGTTGGTCTTGTAGTTGGTTGATCAATATGAAATTTTGTAAATATGCATTTAAGAAAGTTTGTAAGTGAAAACCAAAAGGTTTTTCTATTTTTTTAACATGAAAGATGCTTGCATGGGTCTGCTCTTCCCAAAACATTCTGCTGATTCTTTAAGCAGCTTGAAAATACTTAGTATCAAATTCTCAAACTATCTAGTTTAGGTAAGCTTTTTTTGGTGTAATTCAAGATAATTATCTCACAAGCAGTAACATGGGCAGATTAAACTTGATCTTCTACGTCTTTGAGACTAAGCTTAACTTCATTCATAATAGGCATTCATAGCTTCATGGCATACTGACAGACTTTCTCTTATAATCATCACTGGAACTACAGACAGTATTAGTTCTTTTTAATCCCTTCTAAGGAAGAAGAAGAGAAAACAAAAATGAGAAATATTGAATTGAAACTTGGATTGTAAAGGTATCTCTGGCTAGCAGGATGATAACCAATTACAGTTTTAATTAGGAATGTAAAGCTGCTAATAAGAAGGCAAATAAACTGAAGGTTTTAGTAGGTTTGGCTATTTCTAATTCAGATTTTATTTCAGAGCTACTTTAGATAATCTATTTTTTTTCTGGAATTCAGCTAATTTTACATAACGATTAATTCAATATTTTTACTCATGTTTTAAATACATTTAAATCAACAAAATAAGTTATGATTCCCACACTAGTGCAAAACTAACTCTAGTTCTTAGAGAATTATTTAGTATATGAACACACTGAAGTGTTATAGGAACGTTAAAGACTGTATATTGAAGCCATGAATTCAAAAAGATTACCAACTGCAAGATTAAATTGGCATGTACAACCTTGATTTGCTATGTAGCATAGGTTGTAGCCTACTTCTAGGACTATGTAACATATAGCATTATTTATATTCCTTTTAAAATAGTTTAAATGTTGCTGTTTTTTTAAACAACTGGAAGAAGTCCTTAAGTTGTTCAGCAGTCCTGAAAATTACACTGTTTTCTCATTGCAGATATTGATTTCCCTGTGATTTAATTTACTCTTAAAAGAAACTGAGAAAGCTTCTTTGCTGTAGTAAAAACTGTCAGCCTAATGAAGTGATTCTTCTACTTCTACTTTCAAGTACAAAAGAATGATCTCTCAATTAAAAGTGAAGGAACATTTAAAATGGAACAGTTTTTCATTGCTATTCCCTTTCATTTGAGAGTTGCAATGTTAGCAACACTAAGCTATGAACTTCAGGAGCACAGGAGAAGACATTCTTAGATGTGATCCTCACAGGATAATTTGCTTCTCCTGATGTTTCAGAAAATACTGGAGTTTCTAGCTTTGTTTTCTTTTTAGCTGGGACATCTTACTTGAGGAAGTTGGCAGCTTGAAAAGTTTATGATCTGGATGATGGTTTTCATTTAGGTGAGTTATGTTTAAACTAATTTTATGTCCATTTTTATATGAAATTTTATTTTAATTGACAAATATTTGTTAAGCATGGCTATTCATTCACTTTATACAAACCACACACTGTGGAGGCATCATCAAAATGCATAGGATAATTCACAGATGTTTCTAACAGTGCTCACCACTCTGTTGTGAATGTATTTAAGGACTTCCTTTTTCTATAGCACTGGAAAATATAATTCTGGTATTCTTAATCTTAAAATAATTTTACAACCATGCATTACATTTTATAAGATTTCTTGACACTGGTAGATGCTTTTTCATTTTACAGATTTGAACATCAGGAACCAAGTTAAAGGCTCTATTTATTAAAGGCCAAAGGACTTTAAAAGGCAAGTCTTAAGCCTTGCTAAAGATGAAAACTTGTATTTCCAAAAATTCTGTTAGCCAGTTCTAAGCCTGCAGGTTCCTCTATCCATCAGACGCCTTCTTGTATGAATGAAAAGGTGTACTCACACGGCGTGCAAAAACTGCCCCATTAACAGTTCGGCATTTCTTGCATGTAAAAATAATGAGGAAACAAAAATGAACAGTTACTCTGTTTAAAAGTGCTACGAGCACAATGTCCTGACAAGACCCTTCTTGGAACTACAGTAACTCTTGATTCTTTCAGTTCAGAAGGGAAGACATGGAGGTTTGGGAGAAAAGGCAAGACTCATTGAGAGACAGAACAAGAAATTATGGCAAGCAGGTTTTCACCTGGGATGAAGAGGTCTTGGGTTCCAGCCCCTACTACAATCTGTATATGCTATCCAATGATCTGTTAATATAAAATAAATACATTCACTAAACACAAGAGCTATGGGCCCAGACAGGCAGCTCTGAATTTAAGAGCTACTTTGAAATTACCAAATCTATTGGGTACCATTTGATCTTCCAGTGTAAAGTGTTATTTTATGAAAAACTTGTGTGAAACAAATACATGAAGCTATTATAAATTAGATATTCAATCTGTATTGCTAAGATAACCTGATCTACAAAAATGAGAATAATTTTAGATGTTATAAATAGTGCATCTAATCACTGTTCAAAATAAAATTTATAAACAGTCCTTAAGCACAGACTGGAGTGCAAGACTCCTACTTTATGTGACTAAGTCATTAACTTATAAAGACATAGTTGTGCTTGCTTTTCCTGCACTTTAAGGTGAAAAACACCTCACAGGTATATATGGTGTGGTAGTAAAAATGTGGTTGTGTGTAATGTGATGTGTAGGTTTAAACTTTTTGCTGAGAAAATTGAGCTGACACTCCCATATCCCAAGTCAGTACATCCACAGTACAAGTCAGTGGATACAGGATGAGCACAAACTCTTGGAAGTAGCATCCACTACCGCATTTTATGTTCAGTCTGATCTTGTTCACTGCTCTGAGAAGGTCTGCCAGATCTTAATCCTTTAACAGAGATTGCTAGAGAAATGTCTAGTTGATTAATCATATTAGTGCTCTATCATGAGACAGATGCTGAGCTACTTGACCCTTTTAAAACAAAGGCACTTGTGGGTGTCTACACAAACAACACTTAAAGCATCTGAAGCGGCTGGGCATTTCCCAGGTTAGAAAACTGAACCGAGGTGTTCCGAAGTTCAACTTCAGTTTCAGATGCCTGAATTCCAGGCATCTGAATGATGCCTTAATTTCATCATTAAATGAAATTAAATCTTGCTTAGGCACTCCAGTACATTTTTTTATATTATAGAATTCAATGAGGCTGTTCTTGTGAGTAAAGCAATGTACTGGGTCAGCTCTTAAGGCTTCATGTGCCGTTATCTCCATATAGTGGTTTTACAAAAGTCCCTCCCTTAACTTTTTAAGTTCTCCATGTAAGCAGATGTATCACTAAATGTGTATACTCACATCTCCCAAAGGCTCACATGATTTCTTAACAAAACTATCATCTCACACATAAATTGGATTACTTGGTTCCTTCAGTGATTAAATAAACAAAATCTCTCACATTTACAATGAGAAGAAGATAAACAACCCTGACTAAACTGAAATCAGAGAACAAACAAGTAGTCTAACACTAGCATAATGCAAAGAAAATATTCTGCAGACTGCAGTCTGAATGAATACGTAACATGAGAAATTGCTCAAACTTTGCAGAGAACAAGGAAGAAAAGGACAAAATGAAAATGTTCAAGAATTGAGAATTTGTCAAATAATGTTGGATTGAAAATACTGGGGGAAAATGCTGACATGTACAACTCACAATTTATTAGAAGTTTAGTGGCTCATTTCATACCAGTTGGATAACTTTCAAAAACCAGGAAAAAAAAAAAAAAAGACAGTGCTACTTATGCCCTATTTATGTACTGGTGGTTACGTTACTCTCCACATGGAATAAGACACAGGTAAAGAATCTCTACTTTCCATCACCCTGAAGTCACTCTTAGCTTCCAGGAGACTCTTATCAATATACTATGGGGAAATAAACATTACTTTGCTTGCTTGATTTCAGGAATGGCACCTAAACACTTTTCATTCCAGCACTTACTTGATTTTCTGTTTAAAAAATGGCCAAATTCAAAGTTAAGTTTTCATTTCATTTTTATGAGACTGCATTCCTGGGTTTCAAAATGATGTCCCTCTCATGAATTTGGCTAGTAGGATAAAATGAATTTGCGTTAAAGCTATGCAAATAATCTATTGATTAGAGTGTATGACGTCTGCAGAAGGAATATAGGACGCTTCCCCAATCAAATCACATATTTTAAATCAAGTTCCTCAACAGATAAAGTATTGATGTATTGTGTTAGCCACTCTTAGCCCTAAGCGATTAACTTAAAGTGAAATCTCTCAAACTCCACAAATTAAGATTAATAAAACTGCTGTGAAAAAGAAAGCATTACTTTTATAATCTAACAGGAACTGGGGCAAACATCTATCCACATCTGAAATCAAGAAATTATCTGAACCTGTGAACTTACATGGTGCAAGTAATAAGAAAAAAATGCCAAAGATAATTATTTTTAAAAACTAGGTTGTCAGATTCTACTCATAGGCTTCCAAGAGACTATATAGTTGAGTAAAGTTATTCATGTGCATGCCTACTACATGAATTTACTCAAATGTTAGTATACTTCTACCACACATCACATCAATTCATCTCATAATAAAAGCACAGTGCATTTGAAATTGGTGTGTCTTAGATCAGACCACATAATTCAGCCAATCCTTACTTATTTACTGAAGCAATTGGGATATGTAAATGTAATGCCACACAGCTATCAGTTTTGCATGGTAGAAAATACAGCTAAATAACAAAACAGAAACTCAAACTCTTTGCATTTAAAATGCACCTGCTGTAGCTGCTTAAAATCTAGCAGCGTAATGGGTGATTAGGGCTTTAGCTTTCTTGGGGCAATCACAAAAAAAGCCTCCAAAAAAACCCCAAACAGAAATCTACCATAGTACAAAAGAATCAAATTCCAGTATTTCCTTCTTATGTTATCTGTGGGCACTTTTAGAGCTAATGTTGAACAGCAGCTCATAAATATACCAATACACCTCCTAATATTTATTTAGTAAAATGAAAAAATCCCAGATACTGTTTACTGGAAAGCACAGTCATAATCAATAATTAGAGAAAAGATTGTGAAATTCTGTTTCTGCTCAAGTCAGCAGTTTTACAGTGAAAGCACATTAAGATCACTAGTTTTCCAGTCATCATTCTCTGAAAACCACTACTGTTCAAACAAACAGTACTGCAGAATTTTCAAGAAGTGTACTGAGTCTGGCTGCAATAGGGCTGATTTTCCTCATGGCAGCCTGTATGGTGCTGTGTTTTGGGTGACTTAAAACATAACTAAAACAGTGTGGATAACACACCAGAGTTTTTGCTGTTGTGGAGCAGTGCTTGCACAGTGTCAAGTTTTTCTATTTTGCCCACTCTACCCCTGCAGTGAGTAGGCTGGGGTATACAAGGGTTTGGGAGGGGACACAGCCAGGACAGCTGACCTAAAGCGACCAAAGGGACATTCCATACCATACAACATCATGCTCAGCACAATGCTCAGGGAAAGGAGGAAGAAGTGCGGATGTTTGTGGATATGGATTTGTGGGGTAGTATTATTCTCAGGACATGAAATGATCAGCAGCTGATGCAAATCCTGCATCTGCCAAAGCTACGTTGGAAGTACATTTTAATGAGCCCATATCCCTGGACCTCCTTTTCTGTGGAAGAAGATAAACAGAATGATTTTCTGGGGGTCCTTGCCACCATGATCGACTGGAGGTTCTGGTCCCAGAAAACAAGTTTGGATTTGTGGGGCAGTATTATCCTCAGGATGTGAAATGATCAACAGCTGATGCAAAACTTTCAGGTGTGGAGCAGAATTGCAGAGCCTGTCTGCTGTAAGGTAGTAGTCATAATGTCTGTGCCTTTCCTAACTCTGTCCTAAGATGAAGTCTAATGTCTTACCATCAGAGACAGGATCTTTAACACTGTTTGGGTGCTTGCCTACACCAGAATAGATGTTGCATAATTTCCATGTTGCTGGGTCATGAGAATATGCCTTGATAATGATGGAGCCCATTTCTGGTTTGACTAGCCCTTAGGACATGTAGACATGAAGTCAAAAGTGCTTGTCTGAGTGCAAAGGGTTATGTAAGAGACTGGAGGTTAACGTTCCCAGTTCTCTCCAAAGCACAGGTGCCTGCTGTCCCTTGTAAAACCTCTGCAAGGACTTAGGGCAGCATTTCCATTGAAACAGGAATAGTAAGGACCAGTTCTTTTTTGAAGCACTACCTCCCACATTCTGCAAACGATCCAGGCACTGAGGATGGTACTCATGTACATGCTATCTTGCAAGCTTATTGAGGAGGGCTATGCACTTCCTGTGTGTCCAGAAGGGGACTTAGTGGCTTGGTAGAAATGTGCTTAGGTGATGATTTCTCCATACAAATTTCTAAACCACCTTTGACCTCCTTCACACCAACACAAAAAAGGAATATGGTCCCAAAATTTCTAGGTCATTTCCCCTCCCTGTTCTCCTACTGAATGAAGAGATTGATGATATGCTTATATCCTTTGATGCCCTCTAAAACTTGGCTGCTTCAGCTAGTCACCTTCTGATAGGTCTTGATCCACAATCTCTTTTGGACAAGCTTAGTTCCTCCAGTGACACTCTTTTTTGATTCTTTCTTCAGTACTCATGTGTGCCTTTGAATGCTACATCTGAAGCACTCAGGAAACACCTTGGTTCTTGACTTGAACAGATTTCTTAGAAAAATACGTCATTCAGAGGCTGCTTTGCACAGGTCAGGAGAAAGGTGGAGATTGAAAGAATATTGCTTGTTTGCTGCCACTAAGAAAAGACAGGTTGAGGAACAGAAACATAAGAACTAAGAGAATTGGAGTGAAACTAGGTCATAGGGAAAGAGGGACTGAGCTGGCTGTGGATGAGGGGAAAAGAACCTCATCAAGGAAACCAGATGAGGGAAACAAAGCTCTTCAAGGAAACCTTTCCTTCCCCCTCTCCTGAATGAGATCAGTTTCTGTTTTGTCCATCTCCCCATTTTTCAGACCTCAGGAAAAATCTTGCATTTCTCCTACACCTATACCTAAGCTTTTGATTGAAATAGTGTGCAATTATGTCTGTCCCATCTCATACTGAACCACCAACATGGCTGCAGAAGATCCACAGCAAGATCTCTTTGGTTCCAGAAACTTCCAAAGATCTACATTCCCCATGCAGAGACAATTATTATTCACAGTCATTGTAGTCTTTCTACCTCATGAAAGGCATTCAATCCTCCACAGCTCCCTTTTCTCCATGGCCTCTCTCCATAAAGAACGTAGCTGCAACAAAGGCACCTAACTTTAAGTCATCAAGAATTTAAATGGAATGAATGCCTGTAGCTAGACAGAAATAGGTCTCTCTTCACAACACAAAAAGAATCCCAGTGTATGTATGTACCTATGTATTTTGGGTTTGCTTTTTTGCTAGGTAGTAGTTTTCTTAATTTATCTGGAGAAATATCAATTCTCTCTCCCACAGAGACTATTCACTAGATAAAAGCAAAAGAAGAAAAGAGTCAAAATAAATACATAAGTGCATAGTATGACTGCAAATTTCTGTTTTAAGGATGTTTGCCAAATTTAGGTCACAGGTATTTGTCTAAAAAAGATAATTATCAGACTGGAAAGGAGGGCAAATTGATGTGTATTACTTCCTATGCATGACAACACTTCTGATGCTGGCAAAGTTTTGAACAAAAAAGGTACAGAAAGCTCTAAAGCTCACACAAAGCCTAATTAAGACACATCACGTCTTTGAAATGGTTGACTATCACCACTAGTCATCATTTCAATATCACAGTAAGTTGTTTTTTTTTTATTAAACTTCATAAAATTCTTGAAACAAACATCCAGAAAGCATTTTTTTCAGATAGTGATTATAAATGTAGTCGTTAGCTCCAATTAAAATGCTGCCAGATCCATCTACCTGTGTGCCATTTTTATGTGCATCTCCAAATATATGAAAATCTATTTTTCCTTAGTAGATTTGTTCGCAGATGTCAGATTCCATTTTTACCTCCTTGATAAACACCAACTGAAACTGAGGGAAGCTCAGCACATTTAACTGTAAGATATTTAACCTGCATACTTAAAAGCAGGAAAGAAGCTTGGGATACCAATGGACCCAAATTTATGCATTATGCAGAGACCTAATATGTATACATATATGAGTGCACACTTAATCAGATGCAGAGTAAGCTCAGAATAGACTTAAAATTCACCAAACTCTAGTTCTGTCAGATTTAATCACACAGGTAAATTTGATTATTTTTATGCCTGTTATAATAATTTTTTATTCCTGTAGATTGACAATAAATTGATTTCTGTAATAACCTATTTAGGTATCTACATATATAAAAATACATATATGTGTATGTTGATTCCCAGGGGGATTTTTAAAAGAACTTATGTTAGGAGTACTGACTATCAGTGAGGTTTGTGTTCCTGAATCACTCAAATGCTCTGGAAAAATCCCAAATGTATACCACAATGAGATAAAGATGAAATGCATCAATGATTCTTCCAAGTCAAATAACAGAACTTTGGTTTTATGATCTTGTCTGTGCTTCCCCCATTCCATCTGCCCAATAAATCACATAGAGTAAACAGCATGGAACACAGTTGGCTTATTTTAAGGATAAAGATCTACTGAAACCTGGTTCAGATTAAGAGACAGCAGTTCCAGGGAGAGTAAATCTGTCACACTTTATATTTAGATGTTGTGCCATCCTTCTCACAGACCAAACCCTCAAGTTATATTCTCTTATTTTCTTTTAAAGTACATCCAGCCTGATGTCAAACATTCTTTACCACACTTCCTTTAACTACTGTAAAATTCCATGCCTCCTCAGAACTCTGCGGGCGATGATTTAATTAGTGCTATTTGTTTTCTTTGCTTGATTTTTTTCTACAGTGCACAAACACAATGAGTTTTACCTCCCAGTCTCTCTGTGCACATCAGCTGCTGAGCATACATGCTGTTCAATAGGGCTATCTTAGGTTTAGATTTTGCCTTCCCCTTTACTTGGGATAATAACTCTGGAATCAAATATATGATTACTGACTGTTTCATAGAAAGAACTGAGATACTTTCATAGAATCATATAACCATCTAGTTTGGAAAAGACCCTTATGATGATTGAGACTAACTGCTAACCTAGCACTACCAAGTCCACCACTAAACCATGTCCCTAAGCACCACATCTACACATCTTTTAAATACCTCCAGGGATGGTGACTCAACCATTTCCCTGGGCAGCCCGTTCCAATGATTGACAATCCTTTCAGTGAAGAAATTTTTCCTAACATCCAATCTAAACCTCCCCTGGCACAACTTGAGGCTATTTTATCTCGTCCTATTACTATCTTCCATACCACTCAAAATTGAAAGGCTATTTCTACATTTTGTAGCAAAGTTCATAGGCAACTGCATTCTGCCATAGCTGGATTTCTGTGATACAATTTCACATTAGTAAGACAAATCAATCTAATCACTTGCTCCTTACTGCCAAATTTTCTGTTTCTTCTCTATGTCCCTCTTTGTCCAGTCCCAACTATACACTCCTTACAGCTTCCTTATGCATCGTTCTGACTAGCACCAGAGGTAAGCACCAGATAGTTCAGTTCACTAATCTGCAAAAAAGTAGCACAGAAAAAAAGAACTAATATTTTGCCAGGTTAGTGAATTGGATTGCTTACAGAAAGATCTGATGAGCACCAGAGTCAGAGCAAGGAAGGTGTCAGGACTGTGCAGCTAAGCAAAAGGTGAGGGCAGAGAAACACTTCTACTTTCATGTGCTTGTGAGTCAGAATAATTTTGTTTGCTTAAGTATAAAATGGCCACTATATTGTCTAATAACATTGGAATACAGCAAGCCGTTATTATTAGGAAGGCCTTGCATGTGTTGTGGATGGCTTAGTTTTTTGCTCAAGAAACAAATAGTGAAAATGAAGATTTGAATGCCCCATAACCTGCATCCATGACATGAAGTCCATAAGTCTAAAGAATATGTATTAATGACAATAATAGGTAACATTAAAACACGTATGAAGACATATTACTAATTTAAGCCTGTTTGATGATGGATAAGCTTTCAGTGGTGTGGAGGCCATTCTGGACCCAGTAGTTGTTTTCTTTGCACTGGATTTAAAACAAATTTTCTCTCATTTCTTAATAAGCAAAGACGATAATAGCTGTAGGAGAGTCTCTTTCAGAATTTCTTACAGCAACTGACCACCAAATAATCAGCAACCCAATACAAAAATATGTAGATGCTCTATTCTGTATGTTTGAAGTAGGTGGCTATACTGGCTAGGCACATCTTTGATGTGGTGGAAGAAGTCCAAAGGAATGGCCTCAGTGACTCCAGAAACTACTTATAATAAATTTTAACAATCATTTGTGAGCTGAATAAATGACAATATAGAAATACGAATCCTGAAATCTGAGAACAACATGTCACTTCTTCAGAACTGATACTGGAATAATCATTGGTGAGACACTGGAACAAATTGCCCAGTGAGGTTGTGGATGCCCCATTCCTGAAAGTGTGGCAACCTGGTCTAGTGGAGGGTGTCCCTGCCCATGGCAGGGCAGGTGGAACCAGATGATCTTTAAGGTCCCTTCCAACCCAAACCATTCTGTGATTCTATAATCTATTTATTCAGATTGAGAATGTGACAGACCCGCAGACTTCTCTTTTTCTTCTGCAATGAGGAACAGACTTAAGTCTGCCCAAGTTTCTTTATTTCTCACCCCCTGGTATGGCGATACGTAATCTTCTCTGATAGTAACCAGAGACTGCACACTTCATTTTATTGTGTGTAGTATCAGAAGGTTCTCTAGACTGGGACTAGAAAAGAAGAATATGAAGATGATAAGAAAAGGAATTCAACTTCATAGTCCCCCTTCATCTAAATGTGTTTGCCTGAAGCAGGGATAGTCCAGGTAGAGTGGTATCAAGCAATGATCTGAGCAATGATCAAAGGTATGGGAGCTGAGAATAGGCTTCAAATAGGAAAAAAGTCTTCAGAGGGGAAATAAAATTTGCTGTGCTTAGGACAAAGGAAAAGAATGACCAGATGGCATAGCAATTGTTTCAAGAGTGGGGTTTTTTGCCCTTTATTTGCAGATTTTCTTAGCTTGTGTTGATAACAGGAAGATACTCTTTCATTGATGATTTGCAGCACACTCTCATTCTGTGGCTGGAGCATAGCTGTCCCTGTGAGGATCCAGTACCCAGCAATCATCAGTGTAGGTAAAACCTACATTGTTTTTGAAGTTCCCTGAGAATCCCACAGAGACTCCGAGGATCAGTAGAGCACAGTAACAGCAATTCCCATCGCTATAGAAGCTATACCAGTTGCATCTAAAGCAGCCTGAAAAGAAATCTAGGAGAAGACAAATGACTCTCATACCAAAATGAATTTTCATTTATCTCTGTACTCTAATGGCAACTTATGAATAATATACTCTATTTCAGGCCAATTTAGCATAGTCAATTTCAGTACTGCTGCTGGATCATTTGAAATGATCACCTGAAGGTGTGATGTTAAACATTAATTCCGAACACAGAGGTACATGCTTCATTTTCTTTGGGAACAGCTTGTCTTTTGAGACCTGTTAACTTGTGACCAATAGAAATATCAATGCTTTGTGAATCTTCGAGAAAGACAAGGGAGGCAAAAATACCATTATGTAACTTACATTGGTCACAGGAAAACTTGTTCTATGTTATTAGATGAATACTAAACATAAATTCTGTATTTATATGCCTCTGTGTTGCCCAGCATAACGGAGTCTGATCCAAACTAGGCCCTTTTGGTGCTACCAGTAAGTAAACAAATAAATTATTAGGTGCATTTCTCTAATGGTAGCCAAATAGCCTGTCCTTTCACTCCATCCACAGTGCAGTTTAGAAGCACCAGCCAAACACAACGTGTGTGGAACAAATTCTCTCTTTCTGTTACCTAACACATTCATGGCAGAATGAAATTGTATGGCTCTGCTAAAAACCATTTTCACAGGATACTGTGGAAGACTCAGAGACATTAAAATCTATGCTATTTTCAATTTGCTTAAAAAAAATCCATTATGAATTGTATTTTCGAATGTAATACTAAATCTGTTACATCTTGATTTGAATTATATTTCAACAATTACAAACGGTTGCAGCAAGACTGGCTTAAATGAGTGGTGGTCTGCACGTGGTCCCAAGCCCTGTTTCACTGATTACTGTTCAGCCTTGTGTGCAAATGCAAAGTTATTAGTCCACAACAAGGCTTTTTATGTAATACGTTCTATGAAACCTTTGAAAGCCAAGTGGAGAAGCCTTAGTTAAAATTAATAAATCAGTAATCCCCTTTATAGCACCTTCTGTCTTCAAAGAACAGCTTCCATTAACTCAGTGCTCAATTAAGCAAAGCAGGCTCTGTGTGCCTAAGCCGAGAAGCATTTATGTTATGAGATGACATCTTAAAAAAAAAAAAAAAAAAAAAAGGTCAAATTCCCTGGTAATCTTGATGCTGTTGTTTGATTCAGATACTAGAACTGGTAGACAATTTTCTGTGAATGAGGTAGGAGTTTGATAGCAAAACTGGAGAAAAGATATTAAAGAAAAAGGTGCTCTGAAAAACATTCTCCCCTCTTCCTGTCATCCTTTATAATAGAAGATACAAATATATAGTTCTATATAAAGTTAGGAATATAGCTAATTTTCCACTGCATGTTCTATTCCTGTGGCAGGGGACATGCAGGTTTAACTTAATTCTACATGAACCTGTAGCAATTCAGGCTCTGTAACTGCATTTTTCTTAAAGGAGGGATTTATAAAGGTTTAGGATGCCTAGTCGGTAACAGCACTGCTCCTACAAAAGCCAGGTTGTGGAGATGGAAGGAAGAGGTGGGCTCAGGAGTCAGATTTCTACAAGGTCTTTTTCCTACATCTGTGTTAGCCATGACATTCCCAATATCCCCACTCACAGAAGATATCAGCCAAGTTTCCAGTGACAAAACTCCAACTTTCTAACCTTGCCTACCTCCCAAAAGAAGACAGCATGACTAATAGACTTGCACTTTCCCAGAGGTGCATAAATTCAAGGGGATCTTCCTCTTTGTAATTGAACAGAATATATTCAATCTACTTCATACAGGTAAATATTAAGAGTAGAACTACCGAAGCAAAGCTTGTCACATAACTGGAAATTTAGTTGAGTCTTGTGAAAAGTGCTGGATCACATAGAAAATGAAGCTTGTGCAAATGCAACTGTTCAGAACAAGAGCACCCAAAAATGGAGAAAACAGTTTTAGTCATGTTACATGAAGCATAAACTGGTAATCCACGAGGAGGTTTTTCTGTACTTTGTAACCTGCCTTTGGGTTCATTAGGTTCATAGTTACCTTGGGAACAATGATAGCAAAAGAACCAGAGAAGATTAGACTGGTATTTTAGACAGCATTGTCCTCTACTTTCAACCCAGAATGTATCTAGTTGCAAAAAATATTGGTTTATTACTTCTGTATCTTGAAACTTTTAACCCTGCCTGTAATATTCTTTCTTCTTTTTTTCCTTACTTTATATATATTTTCACCAAATTGGAATACATTTGAACCATGAAAAACTAAAAATTATGCAGAAAACCATTCTGAAACACATCACATTTAAATATTCTCCTCAGATTTTTTTTAAATCAAAGTTTCCAAATTTTAATTACATTTATATCCAATTTAATCTTTGTGGACTTCTAATTTAAAATTCCTACTGTATAAAAATATACATAAAGTGTACCTTTATAATTAATGAAGAGAAACAGGCACTTGTAGAGTGTTTCATCTTCTCTGCCAGGAAGAGATGAATTCTGCCCTAAAATCACTTATTTCCCATCGTTCACTTGGAAGAGTCTAAACAACATCTCATACATAGATATCTACAGTGAAGATGTCTACAGCTAGCTAGCTGCATTGCAGCAATGAATTCATTTATTGCTGGCACAACATTCACAATTTTCTCATTACCACTTTGTAGTTTACCTTTACATACTGAAAAGCGTCTACTTTTCACACTGAAAAACAAAAATTAATTCTGCTTTATATTAATCAATATATGCCAAAACCATATGCCAAAAACTCAGTAAGAATTTTTCTTTTGACAACTTAAAGATCTAATGGTAATTCCTCAACAGCACATTCTTTTCCAGTCCATCTAGGTAAAGCAAAATGAAGTAGAACATAACAATGTAAATTGTAACCTTACCTGAACGCTTGAAGAAAATGCTTCACATCACTGTATTACAAATACATAAAAATGGTGTAATTTCTGAATGAGAAAGGATACATTCGTATGGCTCCTGTTCTTGTTCCAACTGCCAGAATTTTCTGAACTGGGTCAAAAGCTAAGGCAGTGGGTAGATAAGGAAAACCATGGCGAACCGTCTGAAAGAGAACAAATGAGAAAAGTGATCGAACCATAACCAAAGATAACAGCGTGTATGCTTTACGTTATACATATAGGAAAAGAATCTATATTTTACTGTATGTTGTGGGTTTTGCAATACATTTCAAGAAAAGTATTTAAAAAGATACAGTATTTTGAATAAAGAGTGAATTTCACTCATGCCAATTTCCAGATATACTCTTTACTCAGTAATATTTTAAATAGTTTCGTTGTACAAAGTAGATTTCAAAATATATGCCAATATACAACTGGTACATAATGCTTACATGGTATACTGAGAGATAACCTCAATATGCAAGGCAGCTGAAATGTAAATTGAAAAAAAAAAAAAGACAGACACATAATATGCTTTTAAAACACTGTAACAAATAACCTCAGCCTCAACAGAAAGAAATGAACATGTCCAGGGGAATAGATCAAATAAATCAATAAACGGAATCAAGTCCATGAGGTAAAAATCCTTAATATCAATTTAAAAAAACCCAAAGATGCCAGAGAAGATGTTCTCAAAACTAGCAACTGATTCTTTCATAATCTGTATTTATAATACTATGCTTTTAATTCTAATTTTTGCAGAGATACCTTGGGGAATAAATGAACTGAGAATGATGCAACGCATTCTTGAGATTGAAGACTACCTCAAATAATATTTTAAGTTATCTTAACCTGGAGGTTATGACCAATATGACCTGCCTGATTCTTATGAGGGAGAACTCTAACATAAGAGAAAGATTGAAAATAACTAGACTAGACTATACAAATACATATAAAAATGAACTGTAATTTGTTTTGTGTGCATTTCTGCTTACCTAAAATCGGGGAAATAGTAATAATAATAAAAATAAAAATAAAAATAATAATTTCTAAGATTTACTTTTTTTTTTTTAGTCTATGGTTGGGATTGTGGAGGAATTGCTTTGAACCGTATGAAATTTAACTTTTTAAGAATTTTTTTTTCTGCCTTGACATCTTGTTTATGAACTGTGTCTGCTGAAGCATCCGGCCATCCCTATGGAACTTCAACAAAAGGGATTCCTTAACTGATGACCTGTTGAGTAAAAGGCAGCTGATGATTTCTACAGCTGTATCACTCCAACTCTTCCATTACAGCTGGAAACACTTGAACTGATATTACAAGTAGCTTGGGAACAATCAAATGTATGCTTTTCAGCAAATAACCACTTCCTTAAAAAAAAAACAACCTTACACATCACATGTCTTAATAATTGCTGATAAGGAATGTCTTTTAAAAGAACGTCTAAGTATTAGTTTCTAGAATGCAAAAATCCAGAAACTTATCCTACTTCAGTAACTTGTAGAAAAGTAATGCATTTTTTATGTTAATGTAGACATTTATCAAAGATCTCCATAACTCTGTTTCTAGCTTGGTTTGCTTTGTGGTGTTTTTTTTCAATCTTCTCATCTTCTCAAGTGGTAGGATTACTTAAATATAATTTTTTTTTTATTCTGACATCTGAGCTGGAACTAGCGTTACATACTCTACATACATACAAGCATTGTTCTGCTTCATGCCCCGCTAGCTGTTGGCTGTTTGGCATACTTTTTTGATGCCCCTGAACTGGATTTTCCTGCACCTATTATCCCAGCTCACAATGGAACAACAGTAATAACAAGGCGTCAGTAAATACGTCTCCACCTGTACAGTAATTTTATTTTAGATTTTTCCGAGGTTTTACCTCTCATGTCACAAAAACATCAGGAATTATGAATTGTAGTATTTTCTAGTGTGTTGAGTGTTTGGCCTAACTGCATTACTAACTTTCTATTACATTGGAGCTTTCTGTACTCTTGTGAATAAATGTTCTTCCCACTCTGGAAAAAAACATATTACATAAATGATCTTTTTTATTATTAATTTTTAGAAATCCTCTCTGTAATATAGTTTTAATTTCTAGCAATTCCAGTCACAGTAAGTTTTTCTGATGTTTAGCTATGACTGGAGCTTTCAATACTATTTTTTTTTTAGATCTAAGAACATACAGGCCAATATTTTCAAAGACATATTTGCATTCTTGTCTATGTGTTTAGCATCTGCTTTGTATTTTCTGTATTTCTGCAATCTACAGTCAGACTTTTCATTTGGAAATTTTAATTGGGTCCTGTTACTGAGACATAACTATGTTTTAGAAGCACAGTAATGTACGTCTTCTCAGGATCATAAAAAAATCAGTAAAAATTCTTGAACTCTAGAATCAACTCAAAAGTGTTATTTCTGTTTTACAGCCAATTTCCAAATTTGATTATTTACACCAATTCCAATCGGGAAGTTCTTGTGAATGCAAAATTCTGCCATTTGTAGAATAAAAAACCCACTGTTGAAGTCTACTGAACCTCCAAGTAAATGACAATTTAGAAGTAAAATGCTTATATTTATTAGGACTCTAAATAAAGGAGAAAACCAGTTTGGAAAGACAGCCAAGCTGCACTGTACACAGTTAAGGCAGAAAAAAGATGTCTTTATGATTGAGATTTTGGCATGAATTAGAGCAGCCTCAGAAGTGATTCTGAAGATGAAGCCTATTCAACAGAAGAACAGGGACAAGCTGTAACACTTCAGACCTCCAGACTCTTCTCAGCCTTGGTCCAACAACCCTTCTATTTCCAAGGACTGTGAGAAAAATCAACATGAAAAGCTAGCACTTGAAGTAGATTTTTGAATTACACATTGATAAAGCTAGTGTGAGCACATGTGTCAGAATAAGTAATGATTCTGGAACTGTGCCTGGGCTTCCTTACAGCATTTACTAATACAGGTGAAGAAGAGGGGAAGGCCACAAAATTAACTTGAACCTAGGCTGACCGAAAAAAAAAAAAAGTATGTTTCTACTTAATCTGAGCTGTGTCTAGCGGTAACAATATAGACCAAAATGGTGAGCAGAAAAATGTAGATTTTTTTTCCCAGAAAATTAACCTATCTCAATAGCAGGCAAAAGCAGAAAAAAGTATCCTAAAACATCAGTCTGTGTTCAAAGAAATATAGGACCTACCTACCCTGAATGGCCTACAGAAGAAGGTTTAAAAAAAAAAAAAAAAAAAAAAAAAAAGAGAGAGAGAGAGAGAAAGCAGACAGCAGATGGAGCCAGGACTGTTTTCCCTACATTATCCAGCTTTCTTTTATCTTTCCTTTTTTGGCATGCTGTCTCTAGACGCAGTCTGTGCTCCCCAAGATGTACACTTCACGTGCAATATTCGAAATAATTTGAAACACAACAATTACAAATGCAGCTACAATTTCAGCATAAATCTTTGTTCAGCTTTGTTATTCTCTTTTAAATCATTTTAAGTAAATATTCTTCTGGTAAATTGCATGTATATATCATTAAGTAATCTTTACACAACCAATTTACCTAAATGAATATAGGAAATTGATTATTTGGGCTTGCCAGTATTCTACCAATTAACATTTTAATATGCTGTACAGAACATAACAACAATCTCTTACTAAGATACCACGATATAAAGAAAATTGCATAGGAATAATATGCCATATCCAGCATAATTGTTCACATAGTGTATACTGCAATTTTTCAACATAAGCGTTTTTCTTAACTTTTGTGCTATGGTAGTTTATATTAGACTGCAAAGACACCATTTTTTTTTCAAATTGATTTTTATAATTCTCTAAATAACTCCAGAAAATACAGGACTAAACTCGACCTTAAACTGTATCAATTAAGTAATAGGGTTTATAGTCAAAACTGTTCCTGCTAATTTGCATAAACATAAAATTTGTAACTTTTCCACTGATATTTCAGATAACCTGGTTTGTGTAACACCGGGCAGCAAACTCAATTTACTAATGTAAAGAATTTTTTGAGAAAATGTCTATTTGTTAAAAGTGAACTATGTAGTCTAAGCCTGTGACTCAGGATGTAGAATCTGCTTCCAAATTGTGAGCAACATGCCACATGCAAAAGTCTCACTGAAGCAAGTAATTTATTGGTTTATGGAATAGAGGATGAAGTGTTGACTGATACCTATATAGCCCCTTACTCAGCTATGTAGGAAATTAAAAAATGTCAATGATTACAGCTTTCAGGGAGGTTGTAGTGGTGAAAATGGGTGCTTAGAAAGATGAGCTGCCATGCATTATAACGCAGTAAGACCATGATATCCCTCATTTATAGGCTTCCCTGACTGGAATCTCTGATTGGTAAGACTGCTCCCTGCTGAGGAAAGATAGAGGACAAGATATCAGTAGGCTTCCAATCTAAGAAAATGATACAGGAGGGATATTTTTTTTATTAGTTAAATTTTAGTTTTTCAAAGGAATATTTTTTGTAAAAATCCCAGCTAGCTAAACCTTTCAAAAATTTCAAACCCAAGCCACAGATTGCATTTAGCTCTTACGCTGCATTAGGAGCCACAGCTTCTGAGCACGTTCACAAGGTACTCTAAAAGCTACCTTTTTTTTTTTCTTGGCTAAAGATACCCATAGATAGTTTTTTTACTCTGTGTCTATCTGCACCTAAAAGCTAGAAACAGTCATACAGAAAAAGCCATTTACAAAAGGAACTCTGGAGCTACAGACTGGGAAGGCTTATTTCCATCCCCAGCAAGATGGTACAATAAAGACTAGCTGGGCCCATGGATAAAGATTATCTGCAGAAGTTTCTGCTATGGGAAATCCTGACTAGTTTTCTCTAATTATATGAAGCTGTCAGAATGCATGTAAATGAAGGGGATATGAATATATGTAAGTTCTCCAAAAGCATTCCAATAACATTCCACAGCAAAGTTAGTAAAGCAATAAAGTTGCCACAGGACTGAAGAGAAGGGGGCTTTTGTGGGCTGAAACCTGGTTAGATAACAGGAAACAAAGGATAGGGTTTAATGGATTTTTACCATGGAGAAAACTCTGAAGTAGGGTACTCCATGGATTTTTAGTGATCTATAAAAGGTAGTGAACACTGAAATCTCAAAGTTCATAGCTGACAGTAAGGTCCTCTGGATAATGAAATCCAGTACAGATGGTGACCAACTCCTGAAAGACCTCATTAGCTTGAATAAGTGGGCAAGAAGGTGATAAATGAGCTTCAGTGTGGATAGACATAAGATAACGCATCTGGAGGAAAAAAAGAAAAAAAATCTTCACTAGGCTTACTGAATGCTGAATTTGGAACTAGCATTTACAACTCAGAAAAGTGATTTTGTGGGCATGGTTGACAATCCTCTGAAGTCTTTGGTGTAATGTGCAGCAGCAACCCAAAAAGCCAAGTAATGTTGAACATCATCAGGAAGAGTATAAAGAATAACACACAGGGCATCATTTTGCTGCTACATAAAACATCTGTGGGCCCATTACTTGAGTACTGAACGCAGTTCTAGTCTCTATATCTGAAAAAGTAGTCAAGTCAGAGCTGAAACAGGGAAGGCAACTAATGCTTAAGGTGATGGACACAAGCCTTATCAGGAAAGACTAAAAGTGCTGCAACTTCAGTTTGGAGAGGAGAAGGCTGTGGGGCGATACAAGATTTACATAATCAAGAGAGTAGATAAGCTAAATGTGGAACTGTTATTCAGCAAAACCACAGAGCCACTCAAAACAAATGAAAGGTTAATTTAAAACAGAAAAAAAGAAAACACTTCTTTACACAACAGGTAATGAACTTCTGAAACTTGCCACCAGAGGAGGTTGTAAAGGCCGACAGTATCAGCAGGTTCAAAAAGGCATTAGACAAATTCATGGACATTATTGATAAATTGATTCTAAAGAGACTGGCTAAGGATACAGTCTCTGACATCTCCAATCCAGTGATGGTGGATGATGGCAGATTAGAAAAGGAATGGACTGCAGAAAGTGATCTAACTTATTACTCTCCCTAAATGACATATTCTATTGCCACTGTCAGAGACTGACTGCTGGGTGATATGGACCATTGGTTTGTCTCAGCAGGGTATTTCTTATGAGCTTATTATCTTCACCAGCAGCACTGCATCTGAGAGAGGGAGAAAAAGGAGATTGGTATTGGTGGAGAAAAACACAGTAGAGAACAAACATGGAAAATGTGGGTACAGAAAGCAAAAAAGAGAAGTGTTACTGAAATAGGAATACAGAGGCAGGAAGAAAAAATATGCACAAGGAACAATCGGATTAGTAAAAAAGTTCCATAATACTTACATACACAGCTTTTGGCATAGAAGAATAATACTTTCAGCAACAGGCAAATTTGTTTTGGCTTTTAATTTTTGAATTACAAAACTTACTTAGTTATAAAAAGTCACTTAATAAGCTATGGTAGAATTTGTGGGAAATATCTGTCCTGGACATAAAGTAGACTTCAAACACAACCTGAATTCTAACAGTTTAGTTTCACAAGTATTATACACTGACAATTATATTTATATGAAAAAATAAGAGATATATATTAGAATATTGAAATTAACTGACTTGAATATTATACATTTATACTGCATTTATTCCTTTGGAAGCAGCTTACTGTACTTAAAAAACCTAAAACATAAGGTTGCAAAAATTAGTATCAAGTCTATATTTTTAATATGCATTGTTTTAACACTATTTTTAAAAAGAGAAGTCTGTATGCAGACCATATGACTGTTTTTTGAAACATACTAGTTCCGCCATGCATTACCTAATTTTTCAATTTCCTGATATTACTTGGCCCTGAAAAAGACAGCACATCCAAAGGCATCTTCCAGACAATTAGTTTAAAAAGTAAATAACTAAAACGAAGAAATCTTGCAGTCCTCATTAAAGTTCATGTTTTCATGAAAAAAAATCTCTGCAGAAACTTCAGAGATGTGTTTTTCCACTGCCATTTTCAGTTCTGCAAACTGGATATTAAAGACTATCAAATAAGGATGGTCCTATTGGCATATGATTCATATTCAAACAAATAGCCAAGTTAAGTGAACCACAGGGGAAAAATAAGGCCTTCTGAATTTCAAAAAGCATTCTCCTCATGCTTGTTCTTTGAAATTTGCTGTGGCATATCAAAAATACAAAATTATATTAATTCAGACAGGAAAAATCCAGAAATAAATAAAATTACATGGATCCCTGAACTGCATTATTCCCAGTACACAGCACAGGTGAGCTTGGAAGAGAACTCTGCAGACTGTCTAGTCCAAACATTCCTGCTCAAAACAGAGGTTTTAACCTTACTTGTTTGATATGTTTAAATCAGTGTTGCTGTGGCCAAGCAACCACTTGACAACTACACCATCTTGCCACATCTAGCACAGCACTGAGTTGCAGCATAAGTTAATAAAATAAGTTACAGGGTAATACATGAAGATAATCATTCCGAGGTAGGTATTATCCGCTTTGGGGAAACCCTAAGTTCAGGAGAAAACATTATATAAAATGATTTAATCTCTTCCCTTCCTATTCTTTCTAAAAGAACTCTACCAAGTTTAAAAAAAAAAAGAAAAACAAAAAAAAACCCCACATATGCAAAAAGGGACAAAAATGGAGAACACCTCCATTGTGTACATTGTTCAGTAAATATGCTATAATGGACTTCTCACTCTTGCCATTTAAACTGGTGAGAAGAAATAGGGCATCAACCTATAGAAAAATGCTACGTACTTTAATAAAACTATATTTGCCCTTGGCTTTAACGTAAAATAATTAAAAAACCCCAACCCTAAAACACTGATTTCAAGCTTAAATTTGGCCTACTCACTTAAGCAAGACTTCTGTCTAAATGGGGAATCATTATAGTCAAAGTAATTCAAATAGTAGTTCGTACTGATTTTGTTGTTGTTGCATCATTTAACCATATTACTCTAGAATTTGAAATAGTTTGGTTGAGAATATAATCTGTCTGATGGAGATCTGTTTTATGGGTATTTACAAGAATTGTAAAATCATTCAACATATCTGATAGCCCCAAAAGGAAAATATTTTTGTCTTCAGTATGACTAGGATGTAGCAAATAACATAATTTCATAACTTTAATGAGAAATAATAATTAAAACAATAGTTACACCAGACCAACATAACAATAGCTCTAATTAATTTTGCATGTCTTCTCAATTTTGGATTTTCTGGAACTTTGTTACTGTAGGCTGATTATGTCCTGTTTGGTTATGGCTGACTGTGGTTACTGTTCTGAAGTAGATGTTTCGTTTGCTGCTTTCAGAATACCTTAATTTAAAAAAATTAGCCATATCAAGGAATTAAAAAAATCTTGCAAGAAAATTCCATGCTACTACAATAGAAGAAAATTTTGCTAATACAATTAAGTTCTTGAAGGTTGGGTTTGGTTTTGGGGTTTTTTTGAACAGCTGTAAAAATAGCATTAAAACCCTACTTTGATATAGAGATAATGTGTATTATTGGTGTTTCTGATGTTGAATCTAGAATTTAATCTGGAAATACTGGCTTGCATTTAATCTCACATATGATGAAGATATATTCCAAATTAAATGAAGATATTTTGTGGCAGCTTTTTGCCCTCTAACAGGAGTGAAATCCAGCAGATCTTGCACATTACTATCCCCTACTGCATTGCCCATAATGCTACCAAGGGCATAGCTCGCAGACACAAATGAAGACACTATATCCAAAGATCATAAGAATCAGATCTCTGTTTACATAACTACACATCAGTTTTCCTGCCTTTGCCTCATTGAGTGAGTATTTAAATAGATATGTAGGGTGAAACGATGAATAAACTAGGACCCACTACAATTAGATTTTATCCACAGCTACAGTGGAATATATCTGTCAAACAGCTGATGCTGGACAGGTGTAACTGAAAGCATATATCCATCCTTAAGGGATACAATAGATAGAATGGGATGAATGAAGCTGAGATGAGTATTCAAAATTTCTTGAGTATGACTTTTTGTGATGTCCAGTGGACAATGCAGAGATTTTCTCAAAGGAACTGTTGCAAAGAACACACACAGAATAGCATCCATCTTTCCCATATGTTGTGTACTGTTCAGACCAAATGTGATGGAGGACAGGAACAAAATATAAGCAGACACTTCAAGAAAATAAAAAGATGCGATAAAGACTAGATTGCCACATATAGACATAACTGAATGCTACCTGAATAAGGGACCAGACTTCTGAGTGTTTCACCTCACAGCATTCTTATATAGCAGCTTTTAAAATGAAATATAAGCAATTATTTTTAATTGATTGAATTCAAATTCTGCAAAAAGACATGCTACCATATACACCTGTATCTGCACATATACCACTGAATTCAGTAAGGCTACTTTTAAGTATATGCATTCATCAACTCAAAGCCTTAAATATTAATGGTGGGTTTTGTTTTTTTTCAGTATACAACTTAGCTTCAAAGGAACCATAAAAAGTGTACCTCATTAGACTTTGACCCTAGCTACAGGGTAGCTACAGCGACAGATTGTCTCTAGTATTTTTACTATTCATAGTCTTTGCTGGTGATCTGTTAGGAATGGACACAGCACTGCACAAAGATAACATCTTATTACATTTGAGCATATTTACCAGCCATCTGTACCTAACAATATTGCTTTCTCTCCTCTCCGCAGATGCACATTACTTATACTTTTAATCATACAGTCTCCTAACTTTCACAGATGCACATTATACTTCTAATCATACAATCCTCTAACTTTCCCTTATAACAATTCTAACATACATTGTGACAAATTAATATACCCCTATAAGCTGCTTTTACAAACACTTTTTCTTAGAATAGCCAATCGACCAGGACATTAATAAAGCTTAGGGTTATATTAGTTCACTTCTCTACTACTTCCTTTTCTCTGTTTATAAAGTGAACATACTAACTTTTCCCAGTATTTTCACACAGACCTCAAAAAGGGATTTGGGCACATACCATACACCAGGGAGTATCGGCTGTCTCAGAATAAGAGTCAGATATGAATGGAGATTCATCTAACCTAACCAAGTGAGAATGGGGTCTGTCTCAGTTTTAGTCCATCTCCGCTGAGGACAGCTGCATGTTTTATGTAATATGTGTATTTCTACTTGGAAAAAAAATCCTCTCACTACTTTGTATTTTTATCCATGAAACTCTAAGTAATTTCTCAGTCATTTGTTTAAAAAATGAAGTATAAGTCTTTTTCTTTCAGAAATAAGTAGGAAAAAAAGTTGCTTGTACAACCTATATTTTACATGACAGCTCTACCATCAGAACACTCCCTGAGATATGGGCCAACAAGGTTGAATTTCCACCATCCTCCCAGAAGAGATTCAATATCACTTTTCCCACTACAATAGTGCGAAAATGTCTCATTAACTAACTGGTGGCCCATTGGTGAGGTACAGTACATCCAGTGTGCCCAGTTCCCACAGGGAATAACAATTAAGAGGATAAAAATGATGGAACACGAAATAAAGGAGAAGCAGCAAAAGAAAACTTGGGGATGGGAATTAACTTTGTCAGAAAAGCCCTGTGTTCCACGTAGAAACTCAGTACAGTTCTCATGGGATGAGAGACGGCATCACCACACCAGATTGTAGAAGTCAGGCCTGTGCTATGTAAATGTGAAGACACTGTGTTCCTCAGTATGTTCCATGTTTTTTTCACCATTTCCAGAATATCCAGAGATTTCCCAGTCCCATCATCAGGTCAGGGAAGGAAGACTGGAATTCTGTTATGATGGTCTGATCTCTGAACAAGTGCCTGTGAAAAAGTGACCCCTAAACAGAGGGAATATTAAGCTATTCTTAACATATACTTTCATTGAAGAAGGTCATTCTCTCTTTCTTATGAGGAAAAAGTATCCTGAATTTCAATTCTTTATCCAAGGACTACCCATGATTGAAATAAATTAATCCTTTGATTACAAAACAAAACCGAAAGAAACCCCCTTGAAATGGCACACAAAATTATAGTAAATAGTTTAATTTTTAGGTTTTCCTGTGTTGAGTCAGGAGAACTCAGTGATCCTCGTGGATCCCTTCCAGCTCAAGATATTCTATGTTTCGCTAAAAATGCAAGGTAAACCATAAAGCAGAAAAATTACAAGATAGATGAACTAAGATAATCTATGCAACATGAATTTGTTCCCCTCTTGTAGGGATTAATTAAATTATTTTTTTCTGCCATAGAACTTTTGCCTCAATTTATGCATAGTACAGTCTGGTCTGTCCTACGGACAAACTAGAAGTAAACAATTAAAGAACTGTTGTCTCCCAAACTTGTCTATTTGGTACAAAATAGGAAGGTACAAGGTACAATTCAGATGGAAATTTGCAGAAAGGAAATTCTATCAATGCTTTTATCACTTAGTTTTATAAATGATCAAGCCAAGGGCCATGAATAAAGCTTTTCACACGTGGCTGCTAATCATGTTTCCATTTTGTGATTGACCAGTTCGAGATAATGGAGGTTGATGATATTCATACATCTTGGGTACAATTCACAGGTGCATTGTGGAGCCAGAATTCCATTTGTAGTCATTTGAGGCAGGAGGGAAATTCAAAGTGTTCTGTCTAAGGTGGACATGTAAATCAACAGTATGAATAACTAGCCTGAAGACTACTCTGTAGATGTGTGGAACACTTGCAACAGAACATGAAAACGATGGGAGGCATAATGGGAAGACAAAAGTGGTACAAAAATGTTAAATATGCTAAAAAAAATCAATCAGATTCAAAGCAGCTCAAGCTGGGAACTCAAAACAGTGGACACTAAACAACCTGGCCTTTGGTATTTTCTGTGCCTTGGTTCCTTATTTATACTGCAGGAATAATAATATCTCCATCTCACAGAAATATTATGAAGGTCAATTCATTAATGTTTATAAAGCTTTCAAAACTACAGTGGTGAGCGCTTCTGTTGCGAAAGTCCATGGGGAACTTAATATTCAGGTATGCTCTGAGTTCTAAGCATGCAAAGAAATACTGAAGTGCTTTCCGTTGAGCAAACAGTATTCATGTTACTAAATTAGGCCTGTAGAAGAAATATGGGATCATGCAATTAAAGGTTGTATGCACAATCAAACTTAAGAAATTTGGAACTTTCGAGTGCCTTATTCTGCAACCTTAAAAGTCTTAAAATCTCTTCGAAGCTGTAATTGCATGTACTGGCCATGACAGGTCTGCATTAATACATTTAGGATTAATATTTAATTAACAGTGAAACATAGTGATACAAAAAGATTTTCAAAAAACAAAACAAGTCAGTTATACTACAGTAATACAGGTAGCTTAAAATCTTCAAAGTTCTTAAAAGATAAGCTTTTAACATTCTATGCTCTTTACCACTGATGAGTCCTATTTCTAATTAATAAAAACATTTAAAAAAGAAAAATACCTTATGCTCATCACACCTTTCATAAAATTACCATCATCTAATTACAGAAGTGTAATTTACAACTCTGTAGTTTTAAACAGAATAAATAAGGTTTTGCACCTAATATTAGATCCAAACTCTGGTATATAGGAAAAAATCCTTCCCGATATTATCTTCTTTACCATTTAAGTGTTGAATTAACTCTGAGCCCTTACAAGTAAGGGTTAATACTTATTTTTAAATGGGTTTTCTCTGAAATGTAGCACTTCACACACTTTTTTTTTTCCCTGAATGACCTTACTAAGGAAACAACACAGATCAACCAAACAGCTCAAGCTAACTAAAACACTATGGATAGCTTATAACAAAGATACATTTTTTTTTTATTTTTCATAACCAAATATAGAACTATGTGCTACCATAGAATTGTTCTTAAACTGCCATTCCAAAATCACCTTCTCTCTATTATCATTGAACTGTAGTGTCATGTTGCATTTGCAGTTAAAGTACCTACTTGACTGCTGTCAGAGGGACTAAATGTTCATCTTCATAGGTTGGCAAAATAAAGTATTACCATTTATAAATGCTGGGAATTAAAATTTAAGATCACCTTATAGAAAATCCAGATAATTAAGTTATTTAAATTAGCTACTGCTTAGATGCATCTTGAGGACCTGTTTTTGACAAAGATACGTAGGGTTATGAAGGCACAATTGTAATCAGCCACGGACTTCAATTCCAGTTTCAACAAAAACTTAAAACTATTCTGGTCTCCATGGGTTTTGTACGAAGATTGGGTAATGTGCATGCTGAAACTATGACTATACTGTCAATATGATAAATACAGCAAGACTGAAAGGGATGTTCATTAACTAGCAAGACTACCCAATAATAACACTGAAGATCAGTTTTGGAGAGAATACAAATCTCATGCTTCCATAACCTGCAGCACTTGGGGAATAATTCTGTGAGAAGATGATTAATTCAGCAGTTCTTGAACCTTTTCTAGGGTATCTGGTTGCAGCCTACAGCTAAAGAACATACTGGACTAGATTAATTCTGTGTACAGTAACGTGCAACTGCTACCATGCTCTTAACTGATTGTCTTGATTTCAGACATTTTCTGCAAAAAGTTATTAACATCATACTCTACAAATTCAACCCGATGATTGTTCTTCAAGAAAAGCTTGAGTAGTTCTCAGATCTCTATGGGAGACTTATTTTCATGGAGAATATGCACTATGTTAAAAAAATGTACATCTTCATTCTTACTCAGTTTTTCCCAACTGCGTCACCCCCTAACAATCAACCTTCTGCAAAAGTAATAAAATCACTGTTTTATCCTTCTATATTCTTTCTGTTTAAAGTTCTAGTCAGATGATTTAGAACATCCTAATTGTGATCTTCTCATTTCCTAAGTTAACAGGAGATCTGACCCCATTGCTGTATTTTAGTTTCTATGGACAAACATAGGTGAGCCCAAAAAAATCCTAGCCAGAAAAAAACCCCATATATACAGAAGGGAAATACGAAGGAGCAAAACTGAGGAAACTAGGTGTATCACCATTGAAATTAATATAGACTTTACTAACATATTCTACTCGATCATGCCTAGTTTTTGCCATGATGCTGCTCACACATTCAATTCAATTAATGTGAACTATAATTGATATTTTCACTATTTCCATTTGGATACCCAAATCCCAACAGCAGCCCTAGATATAATAAACTATACATCTCCTTCCTGTTGTCACAAAACACCATTCTGACAAAATTTCACATTACATGAATACTTTGAGAAGGGTGCCACTGATTCATTAATACAGCTCCAAACATATAAATTTATCATGCTTAAAAAAAGGCCATAGTTACTTCATATGTAAGAGTTTCAAGAATATTTCATTTTTAGTCTTTCAATACAAAAGATTACATTAATGTTTTAAATATAAATGCCAAAGTAACTCATTGTGAACATCTCCATGTAAAATGAAATATTCAATTTCCTTCTATTAAGTTCTAATTTATAATCTCAAAAATACACTGTGGTAATAAGCATCGTAAAAATGTCACAAAATGAAGAGAGAGCTTTCAGGTGTGTTACTAATAAAATCAGGTGTGTTACCAATAAACACAGTGTTCTACCAGAACACTGTTTTTAGCCAAGCAAAGCTCCCACAAACTTCAGAAAGGCTATTTATTTAAATAAAAACTGCAAGGGTAAGGCCCTTTAATTCTTAAGTATGAGTCAGCTTTTACATTTCATATCTAAATGAAGATTTTATAATCAGCAAAGGAAAACCAGTTTGGGGTGCTACTTAGACTGTGAGCTCATCTGCCTTGATCCTGCAGATCATAACAAACCAAAACTGCCATTAGCTTTATTCAGTTCTGTGTGCAGCAGGAACATAGATCATAGATCCTTAAATATGCAGCCTATGTAACTTATGTAACTTAACATGAAAATACACAACTGAAATACCAGAAACTCTACACAACAAAAGCTCAGGAAGACAGCACATGGATTATATTTGTCTTGCTGTATTTTTATTTAATTCCAGTTGATTAAGGTACAAATTATGGCTCAGATCCTACACCTTGAAGCATGCAGGATGAAAGCTGCGCCTGCGTCGAGTCCTACTGCCTTCAGTACACTTGCATAGTACATAATGCAAGATTGGGGCCTGTGGGGTTTTGCTGGTTCACTCAAACCATGCTTGTAATGTTAGTAAACTGTAATATAGCTGATCAAGTAGAGCCTGTTGAATAAACATTGCAGTATTTTATAAGCACACAATCACCGAGTATTTTGGAAGTTTGCTTTTATCATACTTTTGTGTCTTGAAAAAAGGAAGTTGTTATTTTGTGTACTATAGACTTCTGCAGTACCATGCATTCATAAGCAAGTGCTGCTGCAAGCAACCAAAAGCCTTCCTATACAAATATTTACTTTGTTGAGAACATTTTAACCGAAGAGCTAAGACAGGCAAATATTGCCTACTGAAATCTTCTCACAATGACATATTCCTAAACGCCAAGTAAATGCATTTCCAAGCAGATCTATCAGAACATAAAACCAACTGTCTTCAAGTAATATCAAGCCAAGGAAGGGAAATAATGGCGATTTTTGCAAATATACCATACAAAATAAAAATATATCATACTAAACACAGACCTTTGGCCCTATCAAAGGACTCAAATGCGAAGAACCATGCTGAGTTTTAGCCTTACTTAGAAGTCTCAGAATGTCAGACCTTCTAATGACATTTTAATGTATCCTGATTATTTACATTATCTTTTTACTGAAGTGACAAAAATGGGAAATAGCCGTACTGAATACCTGGAATTTCACAAAATGCTAAATTATTGTGTATGTAAACAAAAGGAGTCAAATTCAACCATGGGAAACAGGTATGATTCTAATGCACTGATCAGTGACACCCTATTAAACTACAGAATAATTTGACTCAAAAGGCCTGAACCTGTTTTCATTCAGGACAGCAAAGAACTATAAAAATACCAGAAATTAGAATTATGTAGAATCAAATCCAAAGGTCTCCGAATCTTTAAGTCATGGGGGTTCATCCTTCTCCCCTTGAACTCTGTAAGAGTTTTGACAATATCTGTAGCTGTAAACCAAATAGAATTAGAATCATGATAGCTGAGATCAGGAAAGATGTTTGTTTTACAAGGACCAGATCTACACACAAACTGTCTTATGGGCTTGTCTTGTTTGTTTACATTTTTCCTTCTTCCCAAAATACAAAAACAAATGAGAATAGGTTATGGCCAACTCCAGCACAAATTTCAGATCAGTTGGTATCCGGTTAATAAAAGGAAAGTATACTTAATAGGTGAAGTTCATTTACTCTTAATAACGTAAATTAGACTAATTAAAATTTCTGGTTTTGAATCTTTTAAGCAAAACAAATAAGCGAACAAAACTTAGTTAGTAAAGCCAACAGAATTAACGTCAAAGTTAAAGATAACAGCAGAGGATCACAATATAATCTCTCCTTTCATTTTTGGTCTTCATTACCAAAGTATGATTTTCATATTCCAGGGTTGGTCAGAAGTACCAAATAGTTTGTACTGATTTTACTTGTGCATTTAAGAACACCACTGAAACCTTTGTTGCAGAAAACATACAAAACATAAGACACACAGGAATATCTTATGCTTTCCACTGAAAGAAAATTCCCTTAAGGACCTAACCGAAACATAAAAAACCATCCCAGCTCCTTGTGAAAATTAACTCTATCCTAGCTGAAACCAGGACAAAACCAATGCCAAACAAATTTGGCATCTTTTGGTATTTATGCTGCCCCACTAAGTTTATTGTCATAATCTTCAGTACTAATGCTAAAAAATCCCACCCTCAATCTACATCCAATCCCTCACAAACAATTGCAGTGCTAGATTCAGTAATCACTGCGCTGTCTTTTATTTCTAGCTTGCACCTTTTTCTTAAAAAAGGGAAGGAAAGCAAGAGAGAATGAGAAGAGTGAGGAGGGGAAGTAGATGTATAGAATTTTGAATTTCTAATTACTTGTCAATGCTATCTGTACTAGCACCAATTGATTTGCTTTCCTGCCGACAATCTTGTTAATAGTTTGGGGTCCAAGTGTGAACTTAGGATTTGGCCCTGAATGCTGAAATCAAGATTTTTATGAATTTACTGACCACCCCAACTCTGCAGCAGGAAGAAAAAAGCATCAATGAGATCTGTCTTTTCATTTCAAAATCCTTATACAACCACTGCAGTTCTCAAGTAAAAGGCTTATTGATATCATATTACTGCCCTCACACACAACGTAGCTTTTATTATTTCCATAGTAAAAGAAATTACAGCCCTTACCTTACAGATTTGAAAATAATCTGAAGTGAGCGTCTCCTGGATCTCATCTCTGGGAGTCCCTGCAGCTCCTGCAGTCCCTCCTGGGTGCACGGAGCCACCACCAGCCCCACTTCCACCACCACTGCTTCCACCGGGGGATGAGGCAGTTAAACCATCCAAAACTTTGCGAAAATTAAATTTCTTCATTTTGGAAAAATCTTTCTGAAGATTTGGAGGGGGAGAAAGGATGTGTCGTAACACATTCAGCTACACGTAGCGAAAGAAAAAGTCTTTAATGGTCCTCTGAGTGAGGCAGCACTTTAAGTCCCTTGTACCAAACAAAATGTCACTATTAGGTATAATTGATTGAAAAACACAAAGGCTTCATTTTGTCAGACGGAAAAGCTACCTTGAAAGGTCCTTTTAAAAAATAATTTAAAAAAAAAAAATCCACAAGCAGCAAACTAAGATTTATGTTCAAACAAGGAACAATGGAACAACCGCCATCGGGTTCTCTCACAAAATCCACATTTAGTAGTGGTTAAAACCGAAAAGTAAATGAAAAAAACAAGTCGGCATCCAAAACAGTAGACTCCATCTCTCTATCTGTTCTGCCTAAGATTTGCCTTCGGTACTTACTTATTTTAACAAAACTACAAAAATTCGACTACATCAAATTTCCTCTTCTCCTCAAAACCCCTTCAGTCAGGGCTACCTTTGCCGCCAGGCTTTCGGAGGAGCGGATTCCCTCTCCCCGCCACCGCTCTCCTCCCGCAGCTGCTGCCGCTACTCCCGCTATCTAGTTATCTGCCCACCCCAGCGAGTGCCGGCAGCCGCTGCTGCCCTTGACCCTCCTCTCCCCCTCGGGCTCCCGGCCAGGAGGGTGCGCGGCCGCCCAACGGCGGGGTGGGAGTCCCTCACTTTCCTCGCCACCAACCCGGCTGCCGCTCCGTGAGAACCGAACGACGGTAACGAGCGACCTCCTCAGCCAGCCTGGCCGTCCCGGACTGACCACCTGTCCCGTCCCTGAGGTGACGGACCCCCTCAGCCTTCTCCCACCCGTCCTGGTCACCGAGTGCCGTCGCTGTGCCCCTGGGGCCGCTCCAGGGGGACCGGACTCCCTCGGCGCCGGGGGTAACCGGGGCGACGCGCCTGGCGCGGCCCCTCGCTCTGAGGCGATGGTTCCTAACGGTCCCCGGGGGCGCCTGTGGCTGGCGCGGCGCGAGCGCGGGGAGGGGCGGGGCAAAGATTGGTGATTGACAGCAGAGGTAGCTTCCGATTGGTTGCTGAGAGCAAGTTGGGTGTATGTGAATGGCGGAAAGGGGAGGAGGGCGGGGACTACTCTCCACGGTTCGGTGGTGGATCGGCTCTAGGCGGAGCCTCAGGCCGACACTTGCTACGCTGGGGACAGCAGCGCTGACCACTGCTATGATCCGCGACATCTAACTGGGAGGCTGCAAAGATGGGCACGCGCTCCCACCAATGGGAAAGGCCGCGACGCGAGTTTTTCCCTCCCCCTCCCCGAGCCTTCTTCCGCGCCGCGCCGCCCCCNCCGCTCCGTGAGAACCGAACGACGGTAACGAGCGACCTCCTCAGCCAGCCTGGCCGTCCCGGACTGACCACCTGTCCCGTCCCTGAGGTGACGGACCCCCTCAGCCTTCTCCCACCCGTCCTGGTCACCGAGCCTGTGCCGTCGCTGTGCCCCTGGGGCCGCTCCAGGGGGACCGGACTCCCTCGGCGCCGGGGGTAACCGGGGCGACGCGCCTGGCGCGGCCCCTCGCTCTGAGGCGATGGTTCCTAACGGTCCCCGGGGGCGCCTGTGGCTGGCGGCGCGCGAGCGCGGGGAGGGGCGGGGCAGGAGAGGAGCGGGGCAGGTGAGCGGAGGGCGGCGGCGGCTGCGGTCCCAGGCAGCGGCGGCGGCTCCCGCCCGCCCGGTGCGCTCGCAGCCGTTCTCCGAGGTACTGAAACCTCCGCCGGCGGCGGCGGCGGCAGCTGCAGCTCCTCCTCCTCCTCCTCCTCCTCCTCCTCC
>VXBL01002901.1:0-101685 GCA_013400195.1 Aramus guarauna | reverse complement strand
CAGCCCAGCCGAAAGTGTGGGGGGCGGGGGCGGGGCCAGGCTCGTGGCGGGGAACCTGCGGGCAGCGCGGGGGCGGGGCCGTCTCCCCCGCCGGCCACGCCCCAATGCGGCGGGAGCGGGAGCGGCCCCCGGCGCGGCGGGGTGCGCAGCGCTGCGGCCGCTCTGAGGGCGAAGAGCTCCCCGCGGCGGAAGCCTGAGGGGGAGCGGGGCTGGAGGGGGACAGAGCCCGCTTTACTTCCTATGGAGAGAGCTGAAGTTGGTTTCTCAGCTTCAGGCCAAAGAAACCCAAAGCGTGACGGGAGGTAGCGGTCCCGGCGGTGACAGAGCGAGGCCCCGAGCAAGGGGGACACTCCGTTTCCCTTGCGGGCGGGTGTCCAGCCCATCTGCTGATACCGCCTGGCCCCTCAGGTACAAATCCCCTTTTCCTTCCCGAGAGGAATTAAATAACCCACGGTTACTTTCCAGGAGCTTGTGTTCGGTTCGGTGGTTCTCGGAGGCTCGCTCCCGACTGGTGGAAGTCGCGTGGGATGGCATCTCCGGCCTCTGGAGTGCGAGGTGGCACCAGAAGCGTTATACTGTGCACAGGATTCTATAAAAAGGTTATTCAGGTCAGAAACAAATGAGGTACCTATTAAAAGTGACTCATGGCACAGCACTGTCAGCGTGGCTGGAAGCTTGGAACTGACTAAAACGGAGCAAGGAACAAACTTTTTCTGTACGGTACTAAATATATAGCACCTCTTCTTGTATAATAAAAAACACAGAAGTGATGCGCATTGGTCGCCTCATTTTGTAGATTCTTCAGGAGTGCTTAGTACAGTTCTGATACCCACTCTAATACCCAATCTGGTTTTCGTAAATCCAACAGTTCTGTGAAGCAAGGTAATAGTGTTTATTTTGGCTTCTTACACTGAGCACCATACTTCTTTTTTTTTTCACTTCAGCTCATCCCTGTATGTTCACAGGTACTCCCTATCTGAACGATAAAACTCCAGTGAAGTTCAAAGAATAACTGTAGCTTCACTCATGAAAAATAAAGCATACATTGCTCCTGAAACTGGAAAGGTTGATAGTTCTCTGTAGCTAGAAAAAAAGGAGGAGAACTCTTTATGGGAAACAAAATATATGAGAACTATGGCTAGGAGACAGAAATGAAAAGGAGGATGGAACTGAGTAAACAAGTCTGTAAAGATATAAGTGGAGGGTTTTGGAGAATAAGAAAGTCAGAACTCAATTGAAGCTATGTGAAGAATGCCATGTCCCACTGATTTTATGTTCACCGCAGGCAATGCAAGTAAAAAAAAAAAAATCTAACAAAACTCCAAGGAAAGATGACAACATGAATTGTAAATAGGAAAGGGAAAAATAATGTTAAAAATGAGATAATTAGGATGAAGAAAATGTCACAGATGGACTTGCAAAAAAAAAAAAAAAAAGACTAGGTGTCAGGGGGTGTTAGAGGAAAAAAATCTGATAACATAATGGTCCCAGAGTTCTAGGGAGGACAGAGATAAGATGGTTAGTTTTAAGTGAAGAACAGGAAGGACCAAAATTGGAAGAATGATAAAAAGCCTTTGGAAGTGGAATATGATGCATATATTTTTGGAATATCAACAACATTTGTCTTTCAGAGAATCAGTATGAAGAGCTGGATATTGATGATTAGATATTACCTCAGGGTATCCAAAAGGGCAAAGATCCTCACACTGCCCATGCGCTGCTAGGAAAACAGACTTGTAGGAAAAAAAGCAGCAAAAGAAAACAAAAACCCAGATACGGCTCAACAAAATATTGAGCAGTCTTATTTAAAAGCACCAACTGAGA
The DNA here is from genome assembly GCA_013400195.1 of Aramus guarauna. Classification (NCBI taxonomy): domain Eukaryota; kingdom Metazoa; phylum Chordata; class Aves; order Gruiformes; family Aramidae; genus Aramus; species Aramus guarauna. The sequence goes on along the minus strand of VXBL01002901.1, from coordinate 99,861 downwards.
AAAATACTGTGGTTAACTGCTTGTGAATGTAAGGCATGTAGGTCCCTTTTGAAAATTTTGCTCTAAGCTGGACACAAATCCAGATCCAGAAGCAGAGACAGAGCAATGGAAATGAGAGTTGTGGGGTGGTGCAGAGGGAGACAGGACAGTGCAAACATAGGAAAACTAAGCAATAGTGATAACATGCACAGAAAGGGGTCCCATTGAATGCTCTAGCTGGTGAGGAGTTTTGTTGTTTAAAAAAAAAAAAAGGACAATTTGGTTTCAATACAGAAAGAGACATTTGCTTTTTTAGTAGAGAAAAAAACCAGTAGACAGGTGAGGTGTTCAGTTGCTGCTTTGCACTGGTTAGATGGTATCAATGTTTAGTGAGATACTTCTGAGGTTGCATAGTTTTCACACCAAGAGTTTTAATAATCGGTTTGTAAAATGATAAAAATGTGGAAAGATTTTAAATGTTAAATTGATACATAACAAATGAAATAAGACATCCCAATGCATTGTGGAATATATGTATCTGAATCTGTGTTTTAGATAGCAAGGGGAGAGAGTATATTCCTCAGTGTTTTCTTCTGGATAGTATCTTCTACATTTATCCATCATCTTGTTCTGCAAGGTCAAACAGAAATCAAATGTTAAAAGGATAACAGTTTGCTAGCAAGATTTTGCTGAGAAAGAGAGCATCTTTGACTGTCTACACTATCAACGTTAGTATGAACTCTCATTTTGATTTTTTTCTTAAGTAAGCTTGTGACTACAAGTAGTAATATTACAAAGATTGGTCAGAATCAAACCTAGAAAAATACACTAATATTAATTCAGCATTATCTAATCTCAGTCCGATTCAAGACCTAACCAAGAAAATGGTGAATCAGGAAAGAAGTGCTGAGACCAGCTGACCAGAAAGTGGTAGTAGTAGAGATTGTATATGCTTTGTATATGACTGATCATTAAAGTTCTGGTCAGTTCTCTTTTGGGTATTTTTGCTTACCTCATCTGGCTTTCTTGTTTTAGTTTTTGATAGTGAATTATGCTTCAGCCAATGGGCTAGAATTTCCTGACTTTGTAAAGCTGCAAACATATTTTAATCTCAGGCTTATATTGGTGCTAGTTTAAATAAAGACATGTAGAAGTGTGCAATAAGGCTTCTTTGCCTTTTAAAGATTATTCATAGGTGGCTCCTGGTTTCACAGTTTCCACTTCTTAAATGATTCATTCTACTCCTTTTGATAATACATGAATTAGTAGTTAAAAATCACTGACCCTTGAGAGAAATCATTGTATACTCAGCAGCAGCTGACTAGACCACAGCCTTGCAACTACACCCTGCAAGAGAACCTCCATGCTTGTGCAGAACTGAAGAGACCGGACATAATCAAATACCAGAAACCCATTTATGCCAATGCAGGCAAAACTGTGACTTTCCATAGCTGCCCATTCCTCATTAGGCTTTGGGACATTTGCCAATATTATCCATGTTTCTGTGTAATTCCAGAACATCAAATGGCAGCAAGCATAGTGTTCCTGCCTGCAGAGCCCCACTAAAAATATCCCCAGTCAGTGCTGAGTATCTGGTTAGAACAGCTTGCTGAACTCTATCAATTAGTCAGATCTTAATCTATTTAATGTGTTTTATTAAGGGTATATAATGCTAATGTTTTAATCAAAATGTCAAGCAGTACTAAATCAAATTCATTAGGAAGGTCCAAGTCTATCACATCCATGTGGTTACCTTGATCAAACAAACCTGTAATCTCATCAAAAAGTGAAGTCAGGCCTGCTTGTCAAGACTTATTTCCATAAAGCCATGTGGACTTGCTTTCATTATATTCCTACCCTTTAACTCCTTATTGATTGAATCACGCATAGCATGACTGCTTTAATTCACGTAACATCACTGTTTTGTTTAAGATTACTTAGGATGCCAGGTCTATTATTACCTGGGTCATTCTGGTTGATTCTTGGAATAACGTGAGGTTTCCTCCGAATATGTAGCTGTACGGAGAGTTGTTAATAATTAACATTAGAAGGCTAGAAGTCTCCTCCTATTTTAGGATCTTTGGATGCTCAGGCACTACAGAGATTGGCGATTGAAAAACAGCAGTGCCATTTTCATCCTCCATAGGTGTCAATGGATAGAAAAATAATTCATCATCCTCATGTAGTATCAAAACATTATCCTTTTTTTTTGCTTCACAAGTACAGGATAGAAATATTTACCATAAAAATTAGATCTTTCATGTAAGCTTGGAGACAAGATTTCTTAATGAAGAAGCTGTGACAAGGTGGGATGTGTCTGTACAAAACTGAGAAATAATTTTGTAATAAAAACTCCATTTTGCACATTGGGCTGACTAGAGGTGTAAATTACCCTATGGATAGAGTTATCTGTTACAGTTTGAGGTGATCTGTTCTCATTGCTGTTGAAAGGGAAGGTCCTGCATCCACTTGAGCCCTTAGGTTTTTTGCCCTTTCAGCAATAAATTAACTTACTAGCAAAGTCAATAGTTTTCTTTTGCATTAATGAGCTGGATTACCTCTGTGCAGGGTCAGACAAGCACCAGAGCCAGTGCAAAGAAGGCCAGAGCTATAGGCCTGCACAGAAAGATAAGGGCAGTCTCCTTTTTGTTAAACTTAATTTGGCTCAGGCATACAATATCACTTCATTGTGATGGTGGCCTATAGAGTTATATTCTAAATATATGCCTTACTCAAGAAGAGCTGCATATCTCAGTGAAGAACTATCACAAGCCACCTAAACAGCAGTCAGGGGTATAAAATTTTGACTAGTTTTTACATACTGTCCTGTTGCAGTAGAGCAATGTATTGCTTGCAGAGACTTCTCCCAAGGCTGAAGTGGGACTCAACCTAGATTTGGTTTGTCTGAAAGCTGGAGTCTTTTTCTAACAGATTGTGGAGTACAGTCTGTAACAGAAGCCACAGAAAAGTTAAAGCCTTGGGGATTATTATCTGCACAGCAGTTACTTGCTGTACCTTTATTACAGCAAAAATGCAAAACTCTGGGATGTCTAAGTGAGATAGCCTGAGTTCTAGTCGTGACAATGTGGGTCCTTGCCTAGGCCACAAAACTGGTCTAAGAGGCTGGATAAATACTAGGATAGTCAATATATGCCATATACCATGTTGCCACCTTTATTGTAGTTCTCAGGCTGAATTTTTGGTCTTCATTCTGCAGCCAACTTGCATTGTATTCCATGAACAGCTTTCTAGGTCTTTCTCTTAAGCCCTTTTCTTAACGCTTCATTTCATAGATCACTAGCTGTCACATAGCTTAGCTGCCTCTTTCCCCTCTTAGTCCTTCGTTAAGGATTAGACAAAACTGTTTGGCTTTCCCAGGTCCTGCTGTGAGCCAGGCTATTTGAACTTCTAATGACCCAGGTTTGCAATCCAGCCTGCACACATCCAATATATCTAAAGGTGTAATGGTTCATTAAAATATTTTTAGTAACTGGCACAGATTGTCAGAAAGCGAAGTTGTTATTTTCTTACCCTGAAGTTTTAATTTCCCCCAAACATATGTCTGACTTTTCATCAATATGTACCTCTTCTGATTTTTTTTCAAAAATATTTTCGTGGATGCTTTTTCCATTCTGAACATTTTCATCTTCTCTAGCAGCTGCAAAACAGCAGGAACTGATGCCTTTTTAAAGTCAGTTTTCATTAATTCTCAGAACAGCTTTCCAAAAAAACTATGAATATGTGATAGTTCTCAATAGAAAGAAAGGCCAGTGGTTCTTGACCAAATCTGTGTCTATCCAGGTAATATCTAGTCAGATGACCAAACTGGCCACTAACCCTCCCAAACACATTAGCAAGAGATCACAGATTTCCAAGTCATCAAGGATAAGCTTTCAGATAAAGAACATAAAGAATTAGTTGAACATGTTAGATAATCTACTGTATTTAAATCCCTTGAGAGAACAAGATCCTTTATTAAAGCAGAATCAGTAAAAGCTTTAGCAAATCAGGAAGACTGTAATTCACAGTGAATATTCTTTTTGTTGTCAGCTTTGCAACAAATTTGATGTTTTATGCCTTTTTCCGTTACTGCTCTGAGTTTTTTGCAAATTGTCAGTGGCATTTGAAGTGTCAGCTAATGTATTCCAAATTGTTAGTTCATTTTACTAGATTCTGCGCTAACAAAGGTCTCAATTAGGACTGGGCTACTTTGGTTGCTTTCAAACCCACACAGTCTTACAAGTTTGAAACATAATCTTTGAATTCATATTCCACTTACAGGGTACTATAAAATAAGAGCATAAGGAGTTAGAAAGAAAAAAATACATTTAATGAGTCTACACTTGCTCTGTAGAAAAGCCATCAGCACAGTTTGCATTTTTGGGGGGTTTCTTCCAATACTCCGAGAAAAGAGACTTCTTTTTAGCTGGGGAAAATTTCAGCTGCCCTTCAATATCCTTCAGTTTAAATTATAGGGTAAAAAGGTCCATTCACTCAAACTAGTTCGATGAATCAGGAACCAAAAAAATAATGTGTCAGTTCACAAAACATCAGATATCATATCCTTGGTCTCTGTGCAAAAAAATCTTCATGGAAAAGTCTAGACCTGCTATAACCTTGGTCCAAAAGCAGGTGACTGGCAATGCGTGTAGATGGCCTTAAATTTAGTGTAGCTATTTGCATAAAAGAAGAGTTGGAAAGATGAAGGCAGAGAGAGAAAAGGAGAAGAGCAAAGGGAAAATGGAGTCCACATTCCAGTATTTCAGTCCTTCTGTCATTAAGAGCATTCACTTTTATGTCTGCATCTTTCATTTTTAACAATTGAGATGTTCTGTAAATACATTACTATTGACCTGCAAGACCAATACGCTTGTCTCTTCTAGACTAAGCAATACTTCATAATAAACAGCCTCATCAAAAGGCTCCAGGGAAGAAATGCTACCTGCAGTCTGACTTTCAACTCTTTTATGAAGTCTGTGAAGAAAAGCTAGCTAATACTCTATAGCATCATCCCCCAAGCCCATTCCCCAAACCAGGGCCACATCCTGACCACAGCCATGCCTTGGTCCTTCATTGCAGAAGGACTGCAAACCACCTAATCACCTGCCTAAGGGTTACATCAGGCTGAGCTAGTCCATGGGTGAATGTGATCACTGCAATGGCTCTTAGGCTATTCTTTTCTCCTCCCTCCACCATGCCTTTTTCCCCCTTTAATATTGATTTAAGAACAAATTGAAGGCAGATTGGACCATTCTGTCTCCTCTGCAAGTATCCTACGAAATATTCCATCTTAGTCTTGATGCTTCATTGAGAGGAAGTCTGGCAGAAATGTTAGCAGTGAAAATCCAATCAGTCCTAGAAGTTAAAAAAACCATATGTTTCTTCGTGCCAGGAATGACAGCTGTATTATTCCTCAGCCCTTGTTCTGTCTCTCAGTCAGGGATTTTCTTTACGTCAATGTAATATATCAAATAGGAATTTGGTATGTAGTGCCTGGATTGGATTGAGTTGTCTCAGGGGCTTCAGATCCTTGCTGTCCCATCCGCATCCTTCAGATAGTGAATACTTTCCAGCTAAGAAGTTAGTGCAGTGCTGATCTGCAACACAATGCTGAACATAAAGCTTGTCCCTCTGCAATTTGTGTGCTGTGTGTAATCCTATAAATGGCCATTTCTTCAAGCACTGAAGGAAATGAGAATGCCTGCTATCCACCTCAGGCCAGATTTGAGCTTAGCTCTTCAGCATATAATCAGTGTATTTTATTTAGGGTGACAGGAATAATTTGTTTTCCAGTTCAGAAACTCAAAACAGTGTTAAAATATTTGTAAATATATTGTAATGTCTAAATTAAAATAGGAAATGTTTGCTTTGAAAATATCAGTTATTTTTTCAAAATACTGCTTGCATTTTATTTCTACTAGAACCATCTTCTAGACCTGACATACATTCAGTCTTCCTGTTGACTCAAACTAGCCCAAAATATCTGTCACCGACCTCTACTCCTGTCCTTTATAAAGGATTTGCCAGTGACTCAGGTCTGTTCAACTTCAGCGTCACTTCTTTCACTTAAAAAGCCCAGAGAACTTGGATTTATTACTTTCTGAGGGACATTCTCCAGCTCAGTTTTGCCAGACACCCTCTTCCACTGTACTCCAAAATAAGGCATCTCAAGCAAGAGGTGAACAGAGAAATTCTCTCTAAGGAAAAACAAAGGGCCAGGTTGCCCTGATTCATCACACTGGTGGCTGTTTCCATTTCTTCTTACTGAGCAAGGCTTTTCATTTCTGCTATAGGAAAGGCTATCTATTCTTCTCACCTCACCTGCTTATGGTGATCATATTGTTTCTGTTACCATAGCTTCTGATCAGCCTATCACATGCACCATGTACCTCTAGATCACACAGTTGAGCGAGGGAAACATGGTCCATTGGTTTTGCTGCAGGACTGAAGCTGAACATGAGGAAGGGTCTGTTTGAAATGATGTTTAGGGACGAGCACAAGGCCCTCTCAGTCTGAGTGGCAGAAGGGAGAAGCAGACCCCAGGAAGCAGAAGCAGGGGGCTGAGCACAGGTCCTGGAAGCAGGGGGCTGAGCACAGGTCCTGGGAGATGCAGCTGCCCTGCAGAACTGAAGCACAGGGAAAGTCCCACGCTCTCGGCAGGAAAGGAACAGAGGTGGCCACCAAGCTCCACTGCTGAACCTGATGTGAATTGGGTTCTCGAGCTTGGGCAGGAGCTATGGCCGCTTGGTTGGGCTGGGGGATTATGGTTAGTGTGTTAGTAAGTCTGTGTGTGTGAGGGAGAGCTTAATATTGGGCAGACTGTCAGTGAAAGTCTATCCTAACCTTGGCCAGTTTGATGCCTTTGTCAGTGGAGAATTAAACACAGCTGTCCTACCTCTCAAGCTTTGTGTGATGACCATTGAACTCAATGAGTTTCCCAAGAAGTTGCAGGAGGAATTTTGTGAAATACCTGGTAGAGACCATGCTCCCACATTGGCAATTCAAATCTCTCTCAGGCAGACCCACTGCCTTCTAGCTAGGATACACCAGACCGATATGCTTGCTTATCCCATCTGTGTCATAAAGCCATGCTTTATTGCCCAAATCCAGGAAAAGAATTCAAAAATCTTCCTTTCTATTGTTCTATTAAGTGACTAGCAAATAATTGCATAGCCCACTCATGTATGTCATATCGTGCTCATCTCTATCCACAAGGAAAATCACATTTAATCTTTGGCTCCAGCATTAGGAAAGTGTTCAAACTGCTAAATCATATGCAGCATTTTGATAGTTTCTACCTAACAGAATTTGGTTTTCTGTATTTTTGAGAATTATTTTCTCATTTCTGTAAAGTAAATCAAACTATAAATCCTGGTCTAAAGGATAACACTAAGAATCTGGCAGTTATTAAATAACATGCACCCAAACCTAAGTGCGCTACCTTTCACTCATTTGTCACTTATTTTTGTCATTTGTTTCACCTGTTGGCAGGTTTGAAGGTGAATAGGTATAACAGATTCAAATACTAATTTATTCAGTATTTAAGTTTGCATACTGGTGCCTGGACTGTAGGAGTTCAGGTGATTCATCAAATGCTCCTTACTTGTGTCCCCCAGACATTACAGATTCTGACCTTTTCCTTATGAGCCCAGCATTTCTTGAAAAAAATCAGGAGGCGTGTCTAAACTTTCCATTCTTGGTTAACATGAACACAGCATCCCAGCCCTGCTTTGCATCTGCTGCATGCTTACAGACAAGTTGTAAACCCAAAGTTCTCACTCATTTTGAGCATTGAGATCCCCAGATATTTTATGGATTGTGTGCCTTCTGAAATGTTCAGTTTTGATCAGGTGCACGTACACTTCCTATTCATTGCTCAGCAATATAACCTATGGAGGATGATTGGCATTCATACTAGAAATGCATTATGCTTTCCTACCAGTATGAATTATTGCTTTCATCGCTGAATTTACATACATTGATGCTTGTGTGGATTCTAGACACATTTGGAAGAAAATGCATTTCAAATGACTGATAGAACAAAGAAGGTTTCTAGTTCTCATCAGTCTATTCTTTAAAATATATCACATAACTGCCTGACTTAGTATTTTGATCACTACATTTAGTTTAGGCTCACCAAAACTCATTCAAACGGTGGGGTTTGCCTTTTCTTTCCAGGGATTTGTGCTAAAATTCAATCCATGCTGCATCCTTAGGACAAAAGCCTCAACATTTTAAGGTTTTTCTAATCTGATGCTACTGATGCAAATTTGGAAGAAAAAAAGCCCTTGAGTTCCTTACAATTCCATCTTTACTCACATAGTTGGGATTTAGGTTGCACATTTTTCTGTCTCTCTAGTTTGTTCTGACTGTTACACTAAAGGACACTGCAGATGCAGATGGTTGCTGTGATGTACACCCATGGCAGGACCCAACATGTCAGCATTTACCTATTCACGAGTGTAGGACTCGTGGAAGCTGAAGGAAGCTTCTCCCTCTTCATCAACTCAGATTCTTTGTCTGCCCTGTATGATTCAAGTAGGTCTTCCCCCTCCCTTTATTTTACAATTTCTGGTGTCAATACATAAAAGCTTGAACTCTGGATACATGTTGTATTTGACAGGCTAATCAACCCATTTTAATTAATTGTCTTTGGCTCACACATAAGAGATCACCTCTCCTGTAAGTAGCTTTTAAGGAATTCAGTCATTAATCTCCTTAAGCAGCTATTCTGTTCTAGCTTCCTTGAAGGCATTTCTTCACACAGCCTCCAGACTAGACTCAGCCAGCAAGGAAATCCCCTAAGACTGTTCACTGAGCTCTGGGAGAATCCTACCTCACAAAATCATTCCTGGAAGAGGGGTCATTATACTTTATTCAGATGCTGTTTTACCTCAGGAAAGGTAGCTCAATTAAGCTGACCTCAACTTGCCTTTGAAGTTTTTTCAACTTTTAGGAACAATTACACGTAAAATAGCAGGAGATAGGTAAGGCCCTATATCACAATCTTTCTGATACTACATTAAAATCACTTTTGAGTTCAAAACACCATATTAACAACCCCTTGCTATCATGCTGAGGTAAAATATTACTTGTCTTATTTTTGAATAAGCTTTGACAACGTGAAGTATAAAAACATGCTGAATCTCAGTTTTTGCCTGGCGTAACTCACAGGTACAGAACTCATGAAACAAAATGCTCTTATGCTTTTTTGTGGTGGCATCACAAATGTTATTCAAAACATCTTGTTTGGACCTCACTTTATTCTTTTGCCATGCAATCTGCTTGGGCTGGTAAGTAGCAGGATACTAGTATGGTAATAATGTAATAGCCAGAAGTAGTAAAATCTCTGTTCTCACTGCGTTATTAGAAGCAGGAGCTGAAAAACCAATGGCATTTGAGAGATGTAGTTGGGTCAATGAACAGGACAGGCTGGATTTGAGAATAATACAAAATGGAAGCCAGCAAGACTTAAACAGAACCTGGGTGGAAGACCTGGGAGAAAAAATGATTCATAATAGATACTGATGTTAGGAGGAAGACATAGGTTTTCAACATTGATTTGGGAAGAGAAGAGGGAGTAGCAGAGAAGGAAGGAAAAAACCAAAATCAGCTTTCTGTTTTGGCCCTACTGAATGTAAGTTGACAGCTAGCTATCCCCAAAATTATGTCAGACAAAAGCTGAGATGTTAGTTTAGACAGGAGACTGACAACAGTCAGTACTGTGTTTGTCAATATAGGGATGGTGGTTGAATCTGTGTTTGTGGATGAAATTACAGGGAGCCCGTAGAGGGAAAAAAAGTTTTAGGCCCAAGACTATGGAACCACTGCAAAACATTTGAGACATCAGAGCCACATTGGAGGGGTTGGAAAGTTTATGTCATCCTAACCAAATGTGGCTGACACAGAAGCACAGAGACCAGGATGCTGTGCCATCCTTGGAGACAGTGTATGCCATGCTGTATTTGAAATCAGACCTCTGTTCAGTGGACAGTCAGCAGGATGAATGGATCTCTGTCCTTCCCCACGGTGAGTGCAGAGGAGTCCTCGGCACACCTGTGGGCCAGCAAACTTAGCACAGGGCCTAACATTTTGGTATTCATCTTGGGAATGGCACCAGACCAAGCACCTGAGTTTTCAATCAATCTTCCCCTTATTTTATGAAGAGGAAGGAAAAAACCCACCAGACTACTGTTCTGACTGTCTCTAAGTTGAGCAATGGATGACCACTCAGTTGGGCTTTGTGTTGATGATAGTAGGGCAGTCCTGGCCTGACTTAATCTGACATTACACCAGCCATCTCTCCCTTGCCTCGTGCTCCATCCCTTTTATCAGATCTTGCAAGGTCACAAGTATAGACACAGATCAACATGCTGAAACTATTTGCTTTTCAGCTGTGTCAGTTTTCTGGCAGATCAGCTTGTTCACTCACAGCTCAACCCACAGTTGCACAACCTCTAGACCTCAGAGCTAATGCAAGGGAAGTAGCAGGAGTGCACGGCTGGGACAGGGGAGGTAGCCCCTTTCAGCGGCCGCTGGGCAAAGGGCAACAAAAAGCAGCACTGGGGCCAGTCTCCCTGTCATTAGGCTAGAGTAAAAACATTCTTGTGAGGATGAAGCAGGCTGTGCTTTAAACCCAAGTTACCAGAGTGCAAAGCTCCAGTTTTCTATTGCATTTACATGTACTAACAGTAAAACTACTAATAGCCTTGTTAGCCTTGTCTTTGATATGTTTTGCCTTTTTGCGCATTCCTTTTTGTCTTGTACTAAGCAAACACACTTTAGATTCCCTTCCATAAGCCCAGTTTACGTTGAGGTCTGCATGTAGACATTTATTGGATACAAAGCGTGAGCAATCACTTTTAACCTCTGAAATTAACAGATATACTCAGCGGTACTTCTCCACCTTCAGCTCAGTTTTTACAATAAATAAATCAAGAAAGCCGAGTTCTCAGCGCAGTTCTCAACTTTAAGACCAGTCAGTAGGTGGGAGGTGGGAAGGATCTGCTGGTGTGACCTGGGGGATAATAGATGAGAGTATTTTGACACTGCATGTTTCTCTCATGTACTGTGCCTGCCTCCTCTCACCTTGATTATAAAGTTTTAAAAAATCCAATTCTTCACCACCTACACACATGCTATTAAAATCATGATGTGTATTAACAAAAAATCTTTCCCAGCTGGATGGGAAATTGCTGATAGTATTGTTAACAACAGAAGCCAGCTCTTCATTGTGCAGCCATCTACCATGATGCCATAAAACCAAAGCCTGCCAGGTTTTACAGTTTTAGAAATTACTAGTTTCTCATCCACTCCTCCATCTTTTCAACTGTGGTGTTTTTTTTATTTTGGTTTGGGTTTTTTTGTTTGTTTGTTTTGTTTTTTGTTGTTTTTTTTTAATTTATTTTGTGGGGAGAGGGGGCTTGTTTGTTTGTTTGGAGTTCTTTTGTTGTTTCACCTCCTCTCTCCCTGGATAAATATAAACTGCCAAGATCATGTGTAGCAGTGACAAAGCACAATGGAGAGGTGACCAAATACCCTTTCACCTCTTCTGTTATTTTTGGGGATGAGGTGGGAAGGAGCAAGAAGGACAGCACAGGCAGACCTGCATTCCGGGTCCTAGCTCAAGAGTGGCTGCAATTACTGATGGTCCCTCCTGACCCTCCCTGGCAAACAGGTATGGATGTGGATGATTCTTAGGGCTAAGCTATTTTGAAGAGAGTCACAAACTCCATGTAACAAGGAGCAGTTCTTAAACAGGTCCCTAGGCCCACAGTATCTTTCAAATTTCAAGAAACTCAGACATAAGGTCAAACTTCACAGCTGTCCTGCTCTCATAAGGCACCACCTGACAGCTCTGGTCATGCATTTGGGCTAGAGTTAGGAGGTGACATCACAAGTTAGGGCCCCTTGCCAATCTGAAGTAGCTGTGCTTTATCTGTGGAAGAAAAATACTGGTTTACGTCACTACTTCTTAGTAACTTAGTCCCTCACTAATTTCTTTTTTTTTTTTCTCTGCAATTTCTTCAAGATTTGCAATAGAAAATGTTGGACAAGTGAAACAGAATGACAAAGCTGGTCTCTAGGAGGAGAGATTTTTCCCTGGAATTCAGTCCAGTGACAGCTACTGCTACTTCAATGTACTTTTTTGGGTAGAATTTAGATACTGAATATCACATACCTATTTGCATTGGCATTTAACAGCTGTAGTCCTGAATGGCTTGGTCTATGCTGGAGGGACTGCTCTCTTATTAGTAGTCCTTATTTCTGCTGCTGTCTTTGAGACATTATGAAACAAGAATGATTGACAGATGGATTGAAGTACAGACTCTAGGTGAATTGTAGGCAATTAATTCCCACACCAAAAAAAACCACATCAAAAAACATTAAGGTATAAATAGAAAACACATATCTCAGTCAAACCAGAGCCTACAGCTGCAAACAAAAGTAATTCTATTGCCACTGTCTTCTGAGCCCAAAAGCAAGTACTTAACAAAATATCCCCTTTTGTCTGGGTGTTGTAGGCCCTTTTCAGCAGCTACTGAATATTTCCTCTGCTTTCATTTATCTTCTCCCAGCACTTTAACACCAAATAACAATTTGCACTTAGTAATTAAGAGCTGTCTTGCAAGCATAACAGACTCTCCATCTTCTGCACAGCTGTGGGACCTGTATCACACCTCCTCTCCTCAAAAGAAGCCGATCTGAAACATGTGAGGTGAGTCACTATCTAGGCCACAAGAGGTGGGACAGGAGATTGAAATACCTCCACCAACCTTTATGGCATGTACCCAATTAAAAACAGGTGGGGCTGCAGCACAGGTCTTTTGTTTTAATGCACATTGAACTGAGAAAGAAAAACACCAGAAAGAGTTGTGTCTCAGGGCCACGGAAGCTCCATGGGGAATTCGGAGGATACTCAGAGCAAGCACAAGGTGGAGAGCACGTGGCTGTTCTCTAGAGGGGACTAGCCCTGACCAGGGGAACTGCTCCACTTCATGACTTGGCTTGGAAATCAGGGCAGGCATTTCTTAGGGTGGATGGATTTTAGCAGTGTAGATGTAGCTATGGTAACAGGATATTTCTCCATTAACTACCGTCAGTGAAGGAGTTAACAAGTTCCCAAGAGCTGAAGTTAACCAGAGCTGAGTTATAATTTGTTTCCAGAGTCAACTTTGCTTTGGGCTATTGCTGTTAGATCAGTTTCAGAATGAGAAGCCAGGGGTTTGTGTTTAGCTTGTGTTCTAAAAATTTTTCTGCAATGACTAATGTAACAAGCTAATTTTAAAATAATTAAAGATTAAAACTCCACCATCATGTTTACAGTGTCTATCCTTACCTGTAAGCTATCCGGTTTATGTTTTAACTTTAAACTTACTTAACTGTAACTTATTTGTTCCTTGGGATTTTTTTTCTTTCCTTTGCCATCCTGTTTTGTTTCTTGGCAAGGTGGTAGCCCGTGCTCACCTCCACCCTAATCTAAAACTGGAGTGTATATCTCAACATCATTTAGCAGCTACTGCTGTATAAATGGAAGAACAGAGAATTGTTGCTGCTTACTCAGTTACAGGTGTCAGGGACATGTAGACTTTTCTCTGTCTTCTCCAGTTCAGATAAATCTGTGCCCTCTGGTGTGGCTCATCACTTTTGCTTTGGTCTGCCCTCCTTCTGAGTTTGGCAGCATCTGTCTAAAAAGTTAAAGTCACGTCACTGGTGCTGGTTCAGTCAGGTATCACACCTTTGCAAATGGTCTGACTTGGTCTTTGCTGTGTGATGGTAAGGTGACTTCACAGCCCAGAAAGTAATTGCATAGCTGTGATTCACCCTCTCTAAAGCCTATATGTACATTCCCCGTGCCTTTCCATGGGCATGGTCACATCAACAACATGTGATCAGTTAGGGGTTGTTCTGTTCATAAATAAAGCAAAAGAACACCCCATGTGAAGCCATGAGTAAAAAAAGCCTGTAATTCCTGCAAATGTGGCTAATTAGAAATGGCTGATTCCATTTTTCTTCATAGAGGGAACTGAGGTCCTGTTCCTCTAGCTCCACAGTTGGGAGACTTACCCATATCAGCATTAAGAAAACCTTACTCTGAGGGTTGGGTTTTGTTTTTTTGGTTTTTTTTTTTACAAACAAAATAGGCTCAGATTGGCTCATTCTTGCATTCATTTATCTCATTTCTATCCATTTGGTTTAGGTATTTTTTGAATTGTGCTGACCAAAACATGCTTCAATTCTCTCCAGCTACGTTACTTGCTTAAAGTCATGACATGTATTAATCCCAATATCCATCTGATAGAGCATTTTGTGCATTTGTGCCAGCCATATCTAGCAATTCCCCCTTGACTACGTTCTCATTAACCCTAAGACTCTTTTCTGTACTCATGTTCATTCATCCCTTCCTTTATATTTATCGGGGTTGAACTTCAGTTTATTGATTTCAGCTCATTCCTCTAGCTCACACTTTGTGTATTGTCAGCCTCCAGAGTTACACATGTGCTTCCATCCTTCTATCCTGCAGGTATGGTTAGGCTCTGCTCAGTCTTTTCTCAAGTTGAGAGGGGTTGCTTGGACATGACAGGAGACCTTGCTTCATCCTCCACCACTCACACTTATCCTGGGTGTTTGGCAATTTTTCTCCAGGCTTTGTACAAGGCAGGGGCATCATCAGTTTTACATCCCACTTGACATTCCTATAGCAGATGCTCTGTTGTCATCTCCCAAATAGCTTTTCTTGTTTCTTTGTCATTCAACCTAAATATAAGAGAGGACTCATAGAGTAAAAAGTCATATAGGGTGCAACTGAGAGCAGAAACCAGTAGGAGACAGAGAGTTCAAACATTTGCTCCACACCTTCTCAGGAGAAATGGACCAAACTGTGTTCTTGTGTGACCTCTCCTGAGAATATGGCTTTTTGTCCTCCTCCAGTAGCAAGACCACAGCGAGGTTCATGAATTTTCTAATACCTCTGTGTTGGCAGATCTGATCCGTGTCATCCACACCACACCTGGCTCATGTTTTTAGCTCCTAGTGGCAATACTAACAAAGTCCTCATGATAGTTATGCAATTTTTAACCAGTGGATCCCATGGTGTTTATAGATCCAAAACCAGGACACAGGGAACAAATACCTTTTAGTGTAGTAATGCCAACGTACTGGGCATGGATAGTGTTTCAAACAGCTCCGTAACATCTTCAGAGACCATCTGACACGGCATGGCATTACTTACATTTACACTATTCTACACCTCTCCTAGGCCCCTTGCTAGTTGCTTGAAAGTGTATTATAGAGAAGGCCAGGGAAAGATCTGGCTGAAACAAGTGAGGGTGCATGAACAATGCCACCTCCCAGCATGAGACATCAGGCAGGCAAGTGGCGTCACGGGCAGCAAGGAGGAGGGAAGTGTGCACCTTTGGGCAATAGCCTTCTTGATGAATTTGGAACAGGGTGTCTGTTCACAGCTCCAACAATTTTTCCACCTCCAACAAACTGCCAACTCCCACCTGATGGCAAAATAACCCAAGATTATATGCATCACATCTACTGGCTGCTCTAATAGCAAAACATCTGCATAGCTATGGTTTTGAGCCCCTCTGGAATATTGAAGTTTAAGATTCAAATCCTTCTTATGAAAAAGGCTGTGGAGTAATCCACTTTTCATTCAGTGGCTTTCCTAGATTTATAGGTTGAGAAAACATCCTTAAAAGTCATGTAGTCGTGTGTGACTGTGTGTTGGCTGCAAAACACTGCATGGCGTGACACACTTCCCTGCATTTGGCACACACTGGAAGAACTGGAATTTGAGAAGTAACGTTCAGATCTGAGTAATCCGTATATAAGGACATCTCAGGGAACTATACAAAAAGCTACTGTGGAGCATTTTTTGTCCACTAGGCTTGTTATCCCGTCAAAGAATATAATTAAGTTGGTTTGCCAGGTGCATTATAAGCCCCAGTTGCCTGCTATTTATCACCTTATTTTGCCGTAGCTGCTTACACAACAACTACTTTATTAATTCCTCTACCTATTTGTTAGCTATTCATGTAGCGTTCTTTGTGTTCTACTTCCCTGTCCTCCATTACTTGTATAAAGAGAAGTAATCTCTTTTCTTGAAAGGAAAAGGTATTTTATACTCTTTCCCAATATATAATGTTTAGGGTCATACCTCCCTTTCAGGAGTGCTCATAAGTAATCATCAGCAGTTGTAATTATTCAGCTGGTTACCCACCTTACATTTTGTTGTGCTGCACTGAGTAGTAGACTATATTCAAGTTTTCTGTGTCTTCATGTTCAGATGGTTGCTTCACAGATTTGTTTTGTGATTTGTCTTGTTTCTTCCTACCTTCAGTTAGGTAAGGCTTTCTAAAGGTATTATGCTTTTCAGTGGAAAATGGTTAAGTGTTTCAATCTTCATACAACTACAATAAAACAAAATACTCTGCATGTCTTTCCTGTAGGAACTGAGGGGTATCCAACTGCTTCATTAACATGAACTGATATGTTCTCAACAGCCCCTCTGTAATAAGAGAATATCATTATTGCTATCGCTTAGAAAAGGCAAACTGGGGCACAGAAAGGGTGTAGGATTGTTCCAAATTCATTGAGAGCTGCAAGCTGCGATTAAAACCTGTAACTCTGACCTTAGAGTGGCCACACTGGCATATATACTACAACAGCCCCTCGGAGTCAGCTTTTTCAGCTCTGTAAGACAGTGGCAACTGGTGAGATCCTCTGGAGTGCTAGAAATCCCTCCAACCCAAGTCGAAGGCCAGTATCATGCTTTTGGTGGATCTATACAATAGCAGAGGCTTGTCCTGGTTTTCGGGTGGGATAGAGTTAATTTTCACAAGAAGCTGGGAGGGGACACAGCTGTCCTAGCTGACCCAAACTAGCCAAAGGGTGATTCCATACTACATGACATCATACTCAGTATTTAAGGTGAGGAGCTGGCCAAGGAGGGGGGATCGCTACTCAGGGATGGGCTGGGCATCGGGTTCTGGGTGGTGAGCACATCACATTGTGTATCACCCACTTTGTGTATTCTTTTATTAATATTGTTGTTTTCCTCTTCTTTTGGTGTTCTAGTAAACTGTCCGTATCCCAATCCACCTTTGTCTTCCGATTCCCTCCCCCATCCCACTGCGGGGGGAGGAGCGGCTGCGTTGTTCTCAGCTGCCAGCTGGGGCTAAACCACGACAAGGCTACACAACGGTTGCCTTATGTCAAGTAAGGTGGGAAACTTGGGTTGTTCTGGTCTGACTCCATCAGTTGTTTCAGTGTAGCTGAGAATGGTCTGCAGATCTGTTGCTCAGTGTCACAGACTCTTCCTTTTGAGATGTCTTATCTGCTGTTAGCAGAAAACATCTATTAACCTGCTCTTGTGCAGAGGATTCATCACAGTTACAAGCTTCTACCCAGAGTTTTCCTTTGTCCCTCCTTAAGACCACCTGAGTGGTGGCACTTCTATCTAGTTGTCTATGTCTAATTGTCTGTTTTGAACAACAACATATGAATATGAGGATCTGCCTTTCAGCTTCAGGAACAGGAAGGACGTTTTGAAACACCTTTCCTACCCAATGTTCTGGCTTGCAATCCCACTCAATGGAGCTCTCACTTTCCCGCAATGCTTGCTCTTCTTGCAGTAGCCAGATACATACTTTGGGTGAAATGCTCCCCAAATTTCTCATAGTTTTTGCTACTCACAGGAAAAAATGTGGGTCTGGCAGTCTCCCCCACCTTACAGATGCACCCTGTATCCTGATCTCCTTAAAATTATTTTACAGAGAGGCTTCTTTTAGGAGATAAGATGGAGAGAGCTCTAGACATAAAGATAACACTCTCACCTAGGATAATAGACTCAGGGGCAGCAAAATAATACTTTTTTTTTTTTCTGCCTGCTTTGCCTAAGCCATAAAAAGCCAAGTTACATGGTGTTGCTGAAAGAACAGCCTGAGTCTTTGGAATTGGTGCAGGACAGCAAATCCTGGAGGTAGAAGTAGCCACTCTGTCTTCTCAGCAGCAACAAACTCAGCTCTCCAGGGCTTTCTTCTGCTTCTTCCATCCAGGCCTATCCTCTTCTCTCTCTCCTTTTCCCAAGACCCTAAACACTGGAATAGTAAAATTCATTTTTGTCAAAGTCACTGGAGCATTGAGCCATTCCTGTGCTATAACCTCTCTGGGCAGTTCACATTTCCCATGATCCAGCATCTGAGGTAAAACTTCCTTTCTTAAAGAAAAAGGAAAGTTCTATTAAATATGATTCCAGGCCCAGAATGCGGAGCGTGAATAAGCTTTCAAAGTTTATGTTCTTAAATGTCATCAGTTTTGAAGACAATCTTGTGTTTTGAGACCTGACACATGCTTTTTTTTTATCATTTTGGAGTTTGCAAAAGTATAGGCATCTGGGGAAGTCTGAAATCCTGTTTAGATTATAAACACTGTACGTTGCTCCCATTCCCCTCTCCCCCCCTCCAAACCAGCTATAGTGGGTTTTTAAAAAGTGCCAAGCAGAAACAGGAGCTTCCCTGCTTCTGTTAAGGGGGTAGCAGGAGCTCCTTTAAAATCATCATGTGTGCCCTCTAGAAAATTCAGCTTCACAGGTGAAATTTGGCCCTGACAGAAGGGGATACTGACATGGAGGAAGTGCAAGAGGGATAAACAGCTCGGCGCTACCCTCAATGACGCAGCGATACAGGTGGTCAAGTGTGAGACGCTTCGGCGACGCGATGGGAGAGGAATCTGGCTTTCTGCCTGTACACATCAGCAGCAGAGATATTAATCCCATGCTGCTGCGAGCGCTGAATTCTCTCAAAATTAAAATCAGGCAGTTGCAAAGGGCATTGGAGACGGAGGGTTAACTGTGATATCCTGCAGGAGAAGATAATATTGAAGTGTCGGCAAGCGCTTTCACACACCCCGGTCATTTCATCATTGTGTTCGACACAATGGCCGGCAAGGGAGCACAGCACTGAAGGCTCAGAAGGGAGAGAGAGTAGGGGCAGAGGTGGCTAAAAGGCTTGGAAGTCAGAGAAGAGACGGAAAAAAATTTTCCATGTTTCTTACAGAAACTTGAGCAGTAAACCTGGAACACGGACACAGCTGCAGCCAGCAAAAAAGATGCAAAACCAACAACAAAATCCCCCCTGGTTTTAGGAAACAGTGAGGAGCTAGACTAAAAACCAGACGCATTTCAGGAGAAATTCAGTGTTTCAAAAGCAATGATGTGAAAGGCACATGAGCCACAGTAATAAAATGTGATATGAGCCGTTACCTTAAACAAGGAGGAATAATTGACAGGGAACCAAAACAGATCCGCAGAGCACGCGTAGCCCAAGGCTCTGACAAACCTATGGCTGAATGAGAGGAAGAGGTGTGGCATGGGGAGAAGTCAGAGAAAGACTAACAAATCACAGGCAAAAAAAATAAATAAATCACACAACAGCCCTTGATCCTCATGACTGAAAATTCAGCTGGAGTCACTAAATAGTCCCGTGGTGGATTGTTACTTCTACATGCTGACCGCTCTTTCTGCCAGAGGCAGCCTGCCCCCCGAAATAAAGAAAAACAAATGTAATTTGGGCTGAAGGAGAAAGTCAGGGCTCATGAGATGGTCAGCCAGTTTGTTTCATCCTTTAGACACGCATGCTATCGCAAACCTGTAGCTTAATCCACAGGAGAAAGCGGCTGGTTTGGGCGTGGAGGGGAGAAAATCCGTGGCTGGGGTATGAGACACAGCACTACAGACAAAAGCTCTTTGGGCAACAGCCTGGTGTGCCGGAGAAGCGGCCAAGGATGCATGGTAAACAGCACAGGGAGCAGAGAGCTGCAGCTGAGCAAAGGCTCTGCAGATTATCTGGCAGGTTATCGCATCCTCCTGACACATACCATGGACACACGGAAGCATATGCACAGACACATATGTATGCATGTATGTATATGTTTATGGACTTCAAAACCACCTGAGAATAACTAGGGGTGGTATTTTTAAACCAATGAACACTTTGGCAGTAGAAAGGTGTTCCAACAAAGAAGCGAGGCGCCCTCGGTGTTATTTCACAGTGCAGCACAATGATGCTGCACAGCCTCTTTCATGGAAACTGTATCCCAAAAATGCTCAATGAGTTAAATAATACAGGCACTGCTTTAAATAATAAATAGTAGTGTACCAAAAAAGGATGCTGAGAGACCACAGGAAAGGAAAACCAGTGATGTTTTCAGCTGAGATTAGAAAAAGATGGAAAGGGAGATGAGCACTTGTGACTGACCCACTAGAAGAGAAGGCCCACAAAGCTGCTAGCTGATGTTAGGTAAGGAAAAAACCTTCCAGTGGGAAGAGGGATAAAATTTTTGCTTTTTAACCCACAGCTACAGCAAGGGGACATGGTCATGCTGCCTGGCAGCAGTCCACGCTCACAGGCATTAGAAAAACTAGGAACTTTTTACAACGGCCATCTCTACAGCCGCAGACAAGCTCACACGGATAGATGATGATGGTATCGCTTATTCCCATCCCATTCGTATTTGTGATGTTTTCTCCCTCTGCCACTGTTACTGCACCCGTTGCCGCTGTTTCTCAAGCAGTGTCTGCGGAGGGCACTTGCAACCATTTCCCTGCACCTTGCAAGCCACACAGTTTACGGCTTAATTAGGATGTGGATTTTTCAGTGCTGCTTCTGAATAACTAAAATGTCTTTTCATACACGTGAAGGGAAGTGTGTCATCCTTTGAGCATCACTACTTTGCCAGTAACCATCCTCTACCTAATATATCAATGGCTATTGCAATGTCATTTCTTTGTATCTAGTGTATATTAGAAGAGACGGGCAGATAAAGAACAAGAATTGAAATGAAATTCTGAAGATAAATACAAACTCCTGCCATTACAGCACATTCATGCCATGTCATAAGCCAAGAGAAAATGTCTGGGCTTGTATACTTCAGTCATTCTCCTTCCTTTCCTGCAGCACACGGCTCAGAGAACCAGAATAGCAGAAAGCAAAATAAAGCCATTGATGTCCAGAGGAAAAAGAGTAGGAAAAAAGACTTCCTGCCTCACTAAACGTTGGGATTTGACACTTATGGTGCTTGATTCTCCAAAGAGGTCAGTGAGAGGTAAGAGCTTTCATCACTTCAGAGTGCTTAGGGCTTTGTAGACTCAACCCTGTATGTCTTGACAGATGTTTTGATTTTTTTGCTGAAATATGTAGGGCAGGTAGGTAGATCTCTCCTACACGCTGTCTGTCTCCCACTCTGTATGCCTCGATTTTGTGGACATTTCAGAAGAACTACTATCATGGTACATCTAAGCCAGTTTGCTTCACATTGTGGGAAACAGTTCTGTGAGTCTGTTTAGAGCCCTGTCAAAGATAAAAGAAGTTTCCATACACCCATCAAAGATAAAAGAAGTTTCCATAGATTTCAACAGGCTTTGGATCAGATTCTGCAGACTATGCCCAACACTGATTTTGCATTAAGAACAGGCACTTCTGTCTGCTAAGATTCAGCATTTTCAGAGAGGGTCATATACAAGAAAGAATGTACTTGTGGCATTTATATTTCCTTCCAATGACATATGAAGACATCACATAGTATATATATGCGTTTTGTTCAAGCTACCCATTTAAGTGAGGAAAAAAAAAAAAAAGAGAATGATCAAGATTGTCCTTCCCATATCATTATCAGGCATGGTGTGATTAGGAACAGAAGTTCCATCACTTTAACAGCAGACGTGAGAGTCTGGCACCCTTACAAAGTCGGATGACCGTCTGTGATGACTTGGAGGAAAAAAAGAGCTTTCCCTGTTAAGCAACTTCACATAAGAAAAAGATGTGTCAATGGTAGCAATTTTTCTCACAGTTTGATAACCCTAAATATTCATCTCCATTAGTCTCCTGCATACTGCAGTGTGAGCATCTGTATTTTAGTTTGGGTTAGGTGAGCGCTTGTGATGAGACTTTCCTGGTTGTCCCTCATCTCCTGCTTTGGCTCGCAGAAAGGAGCAGCCTTGGAGCACACAAGGAGATTCCTTTCATGTGAGATAGAAGCCAAAGACATGCTCCAGAAACACTCCCGACACACTCCAACTGCTAATGGTGATTCAGTCCATGGGTCCAAACCAGAGTTAGTCTGAACCAGCCTCCCTACCCCAAACACCAACTGTTTCACTCTGCAGGTCTGCTCTGATGCTACTTCACCACTGGCTTATGGAGAAGTGCCTGAGATGCCATTACCACGACTACCCAAAGTTTGGCTTTTGAGCATATTTTTGTTTTAAAAGCGGAGACCTGCTTATCCATTAAGCAGCAACCATGCAGTGCAGCGAGATCCCATCCCCGTGGCATCTTTGGCAGGGCCAAGGTGATCTTCCTACCAGGAAAGTGTTTGCTCTCATCTGGGAGTCTGAAGGGCACTGCTGGTCAGCCAAGTCTCTCTGTTAGTTTATTCCCCTTGACCTATCATTTCATGCTTTTGAGATTGCCCCAGAAGTGGTCTCGTACTGAGATTAGATGCTTAGGGAGCTGGTTATGCAGATTCTTCTCTTCCCATGGTACCTTCACAGAAATTGCAGTGCAGAAGTAATGTGATCTGACCTCAAATATCTAGCCAAGTGATTCCCTTGCAGCAGATCAGATAATGAAATTCAAGCATCTATCTGCTACATTTGCAAGCAGGTGCTTGAAAATAGCCCAGGCAGCTGTTCGAAAACAGTGCATGCAGTCAACGATCAGATGATTGCTATCGCAAAAGGTATCACGAACGTGCGTTGTTATATCTGACCCAGGTTTGGTGGCTGTCCCCCACACCACCAAGAAAAAAAGAGAGAGAGAAAGCTTAGACGCAGTGGCAGGCACTCTGAAATACGGACCCATGGTACGATCCTCTTGCTGGTACTCTGCAGTCTCTTGGGAACTGAAGGGCTCATCAGCTGGGCAGCTTGTAACGATGCAAGTCCTGTGGTGGGAGCTGACGCCGACACTGCACACCATGGAATTAAACTGAAGTAGCGCAGATGGAAAGACACCCATGCCCCTTACTGAAATGGTAAGGCACACGACAAGTCCCCCAAGTCGGACTTGCTGCCTGGTGCTGGCCAGCAGCTCTCACAGGGGCTGCACAGAGTTTGTCCGGGCAAACAGCAGTCGAAGGTTTCAAACAGTGGTGAACCCCGCTGTTTGCCTAATGAGCTGGTCTAACGGTCAGCTGCTCCCTGCTCAAAATCTTCTTCTTCCTACCTGGAGTTTGTGTAGCATCGGTCGTAGCTACGCTATTTTACAAATCTAGCTTAGCTGGATGAGAGAGCTATCTGCTGCCAGAAATTGTTGCCCTTGCATGTATTTATAGATCACAACCAAAGTCAGTTCTTGATCTTCTCTGGACTGAACTTGAGGCTCTCATGAAAACTCCTTACTGAGCTCTTTCTCTTTGACAATTACTTGGGCATCTATCAACCACTCTTTAATCTCACCAGTGTAGTACAGGCTACACGGATTTTTTAATTGCTTTTTTTTTTTTTTTTTAAATCAGAAGGACTCATGAAACTGTCAAATAGGCATCTCTGATTTCCAGCAATCTATAAAGATAACTTTAATCATATAAATATGAAATCTCATTTTTATAAGAGGTTTCATTGATTGCTTTTAAGAAAATAGGTTTTGGCATTGGCTGGCATTGACTGTGCTATCATTCATTAAGGCTTTATTTGTGTCCCATATCTTCTTAGCCATAATTTTGCCTGGGACTAACATCAGACTAATTCGGCTTGGGAAATACCCTTTTTAATTATGGACTCACAGTTTGAAGGAGCTGGCACGCTGCTGGCTCGCATGTGATCAGCATGACACCAGCTGCACAGGGGCTCTGTCTGTCTGCATGAGAGACCAGACAGACACACAACCAACTCTTCTGTACATGCAGAGGAGCAGTGCCCAGGACATCATGATTTCTGAGGACAACCCTCGTTCACACTGTTTAATCAACAGTGTAACTTCAGCACTTTTCTGGTCCTTTGTAGCTCCCCTTGTCTCTCAATATGTTTTACAAATCACTGTCAGTGATTCAGGAAGCTCCTCAGACACTTCTTTAAATATTCTTGGTCACAATTTTTCTGGTACTGTTACTTTACATTGCTATAATGGTTCCTATTTGACATCCTCTCTTACTACTGATGAGATAGAAAGTATTCCTTCCTTCCCGTGAAATAAGCACATCCCATTTCTTTGCAAATACAAAACATAAACATTCAATGAATATTTCATTGTTTTGTGTATCACGATTGGCAACTCTGCCTTCCTTAACGCTGGACCTGCCAGGACTAATGAAGGGAAGAGACGTTACTGAACTTGATGAGTGATGTTTTTGTCAGAGAAAATGGGTGTGAAACGCTGACAAACAAATTTAAGTATGAAATCACAAGAAGGTTATAACCAACCAAATTATCACGTTCTAAAATGGTTTCTACGCTCCCCTCCACCCTTTGGGATCTGGGGACAGAAAGAAGTACTTTAATATCACTGTTTCCATGAAGAGGATTATTTGGTATGGCACTACAGATATCATGATGATTTGATGATCCAAGAGGTCCCTTTGAATCTTATTCTCCTGTATGATAGCGAGGATTTCATTAGGTCTTAGTATACTTAAATAATGCCTTCTTGCTCTTAATCCTTAAACCCAGGATTTTTTCATTAATGTTTTATCTTCCTCTATCAGCTGTCTCTTTCCTAGCTGGTGACTTGTTTGCACAGCTATCGGACAGTCTGTTATTCACATTTGTTACATATAATAAGGTTTGTAATGACCATTATTGGTTGTCACTTTCACTTCTTGTCTTTACCAAGGTGGACTTGAAATCAAGAAGCCTCTCTCAGAATGACAGGTTGTAGGTTTTGGAGAATCTAATTAGGTTTTCTCAAAAGTAATATTCTTACTTTTATGCTAACATTTTTCCTCGTAACAATTATTTGACTGTAGTTGACCTCTGGAATGTCTCTTGGGAAAGTACCAAACAGGCAATTGCAGAAGTGGTCTGTCTGCACACAGTGGAGTGCATCAGCATTTCCATGAGGGAGCCGCCAGTTTCTGGCTCTCCGAGTGATTTGTTTTTACCCTTTCTAAAAGAAAATCTACCCATCCTCCCCAGCAAGTACAAGATTGTTTCACTCCAAACCTGTCGCATCCAGCTCCCCTGTTGGGACCTTGTCGTTCACCCAAGCCCCAGCTACCGGGGTCGGCTGCCAGGTCCAACAGCCCCGAGTGGCGTGGGACCCAACAGCCACCTCCCCGCCGGGAAGTGCCGGTGGAGGGCCGGGAGGTGACACGGCGTTCGCAGACGGGGTCGTTGCTCACCGGGGAGCAGCTCCCAGGGATCCCCTCCGCAGGTTTAGGGAGGGCAGCGCCTGGCTTCTCGCTGTACGGGGCTTGCAGGGCGAGGAAGCCTGGGCACCCCTGGTGAAGAATAGACGGGGTCTAACTGAATCCCTTTTGGTTTATAACCTGCTGGCAGCTCAGCTTCAGGAGTGTCAGAAAAATCCCCTGCGTGCTGAAGAAATACAACAGCTCTGGGCAGGCAAAGGCATTTTTCATACATGACCTACAGTGAATCGCTACTTTATGTTCAAACGTCAATTCATTAGCAGCAGGGGTTGTTGCCTATTCCTCCCTACGAAAACCACGCAGGCAGCACTGAGCACTTGAGTTAAACAGGAGTGAGCACTTTTCATTTAGCCCTGAACTTTATGAAACGCGAGACTGTGACTAAACGGTGCGAAAGCTCCCGTGAAGCGCAGCCCTGCAGCAAACACAGCCCGGCTCTCCCTGTGCTCGGCTGCGGCCGGTGGTGCAACACCCAGGGGCAGCGACAGGCACTGGGTTACATGGGGCGGGACTCGGCATCTTCATTTGTTTGTCCAGCTTGCTGCTCATTTACAGTCACAAACGAAACGTTTGGCTGCGGCGGTATAAATAACAGGTGACGTTTTAACGATGCTGGCAGCGCGGTACGGAAAGTCTTTTAACGTTAACGAGTTATGTGAGGCCCATGTGAGTTTTGTGAGGTTCATTCACTCTCCTCTTTTAATGCAATTGCCTATTCGCTTCTGAAAACAAAAGTTAAAGTAAAAACCACTCACATGCATTGAAAATAGCTTCTCAGGAGGACTTCTGATGTAGCAAAATGGCAGAGCTGTAACACTGAGGGAGCGAATACTGCTGGACAAGAGATGGCTATGAAGAGAAGCATCCTACATGCACGTGTCGTGAGCAATGGAGTGGGAATTGCTCCCAATAATTCAGCCTTTGGTACGTGAGGACTTGGCTTTAACAACAGGCTTTGTTGTTAAAACACATTTTCTATGTTGGCGCCTGCCTCTAGATAACCTGGGCCTCTCACATGCCCAGAACAGCCCATTAGAATAAAATGGAATATGTATATATACATGCATAATATAGCACAACCTTCTCTTACTGCCAGCCCCTGCTTTTTTCTAAATGACACAACAATTAGGGTGAGTGATTGTCACAGAAATATATGGAAAGTCTCAGCCTGATAACAGAGGGGGAAAAAAAACATCAGTTGCAAATATAGAATAGTAACAGTACCAAAAGTCTGTACTTTAATCCAAATCTCCTTGAGAATTTTAAGCGGTTTAACAATATTTAACAAGCTGTTTCAAGCCACATGAAGGCATTACCCCGCTGCCTGCCAGTAACAGCAGCACGGCAGCGTGGCGGGTGGGAGGGAGGGCTCCGCAGTCCCTCGCTTTTCCTTCGGCTCTGCTTTCTGCCTCCAAGCCGGCGCGCTCAGCAGATGCTTCTTAAAAGCCACCGCGTTAGCTCCGTTCCTCCCTCCCCACCCACCCGCTCGGCGCCAGAGAAAGGAGCTGCTGAACTTCCATAGTCGCCAAGCGAACGACCAGCACAAAGAAAAATTGGATCCCCATGCCTTCCTCCTCTGCCTGCAAGAGCCACCCAGCATCAAAGGTTGTATATTTCTCCTCTTTAAGCTCTTGGTTGATGTTATTTCTCCAAGTAGCTTTACCTCGATGACCCCCTCCTGCCTTGCGTGTTGTTGCGGAGTCCCGTACCCGCTTCTCCTCTCACCCCGTGATCTGCTGCCACCGCGGTCGCCCCGCAGAGAGGGAACGGGCTGTTCTCCTGCGCTGGCAGGGCTGCTCGCAACCGCGGGGCGTCTGAACTTCGCACTCAACCGCTGCCTTTGCGACAGCGTGCAGGAACCTGCATTTCAAAGGATATTCAGAGCCTGGACCTGTGACAGTTTGGACTCATGGCTGATCTGATGCCTACACCTATTTTTATTTTTAATCGCCTGCTGAAACTTGGGTTGTTTTTTTTTTTGTGGCATTCCTGCTGAAATACCCACCACACTCTGCACAGGATCCCCAGTCTGGTTATGGGTATGTGTTGCCAGCAAGGGAGATGGAAACTGCTTATCCTGAAATCGGGAGCACGTTGATGACACTAAGTTTGGGGTTTCTAGTTGCAGAACCAGGTTTTTTTCACCCATCCTAACAATGCATCTTTTGCATTTTGGGGCTCCCCAGTAAAGTTCAGCAGCAGGTCGCTAAGATGGTTAGGGAACAGCAGCATATGATGTATGGGGAAAGGCTGCGAGAACTGGGTTTGTTCAGCCATAAGATGAGAAGGTATGGGGAGATCTTACTGCTGTCTGCAATGGGAAGGCACAGAGAAGATGGAGCCAGACTTTTCTCGGAGATGCGCTGTAGCAGAAGAGGCAACAGGCATGAGGTGGAATGTGAGAAATTCAGACATGGTATGGGAAAAGCTTCTTTATCATAAAGGTCACCAAAGACTGAAATAGTACCCAAAGAAGCTGTGAAATCTCTCAGAGATACTCATTACTCTGCTGGAGAAAGCCATAAATAACCTGCTTTAATTAGTCCTGCTTTGAGCAGGGGTTTGGACTAGGTGGCCTCTGGAGCACCTTCCTGACTTCAATTAGTTTGTGATTCTGTGAACTTCATTTACTGAGTTACGCTTTTTCTTCCCTCGTGTGGCTTCTGTCAGCCAAGCCCAGCCCCATTTCTGTTCACTGCCATTTGGGAAGACATGGCTTTATCACTCCAGAGCAGGGGTTGGAAATTGTTTTCATCCCGTTGTGCTGAGCAGAGCTGTGCTTCTTTGCTTGTCTTTGTTCTGGGATGGTATACAGCACAGTATCCCACATGCCTCTGCTAAATAGTCACACAGTTAAACTTCATTTTCACCTGGCTTGGAACAGTCAATTTTATAAGAGATCCAGTGAGTCTTCCTAAAGACCAAGATGTTTTATTTCAGAATATACTTAGCCTTGAAGCCTAGAGGTGATTGACAAAACATAACCGAAGCACAGTGAGATCATGCTTTTAATGATTTTTGTTCAGGGAAAATATTCCCGTTCGCTCAATATTCCCATCGGGAGTCTTTGACACCAGGACAAGAATTTGGGATTGATCTCAGCAAAATGCAACTCCCCAAAATCTTTTCCTAAACATCCAGGGAAATAAACATCTGTCCATTTCCAAAGATTTCTTTTGCCCAGTAGTCAGTCATCCTTGCTGTTAATTATAGCTTGTGCAAAGCTTGACATCTCAGTGACCGTGAACTTTCTCTAAAATGAAAAATATACCTCTTTGATGTGGAGATAACATACTTGTTATGAGAAATCCTAGGGGATAGGGTTTATAACTGGACAACTAGAGTACTAAATATATGCACTACCACTCAGAGCTGGTATTATATTGCCAGCACTTCAGAGTTAATTATTTTTGCTGTCAAAGGAGAAAAAGTAATTTTTAAATTGGTTTAATATCAGTCTGACACCAAAGGTGTTCTTACTGCATTTCTTCCATAAACCATCAGTAGCATTAATTAAAATTTTCTTCTTCCCCACCTCCCCAGCTCCTTCTTTGACTGTGAAGACGGGATCTTTAGGTGAAATCAGTAAATAGCTGTCATCTCAGAAGTGGGTCCTTCCAGAGTCAGGGATTTGTAGGATGAGACCCACATCTTGGCTTTTGATGAGAGGGGCATGGTGGTGTCCAAGTTATAAAAGCTGTGTACCCAGCAGAGAAAAATCCCCCACTTTATGCTGGGGAAAACCAGACGTTGTTGTAAGTCATGGGCCGCAGTCCCTGGAGCAGTCCAGTGCTAAAAGCTGCCTCACCAAGTATCTTACGAGTTCCCAAGAAGACAAGACTGGACAGGACAGAGCCTTGTATCTCCTCATTTTAAACTTAAAAAAATTAAAAAATCTTATGTGAGAGCAAGAGATCAGTGGGACCAGGTGCCAGTCTTCTCAGTGGAAAAAGCTTAGGGAGGAGTGAAAAACTAGGGCCACAGGGAAGGAGACATTCCTAAACAGGCAGTTGCTTAATCAGAAATTATACCTTGTCTAACACCAAACTTCATCTGCTGATTTTTTTTTAGTCTCTTCGAATATGTTTATTGTTTCTGCCCCTGCACCATCCTATGGTGATTAATTCCACACTGTATGGGGTGCTTTGTGGAAAAAGCCCTTCCCAGTGATCACAAAAACACTGTCTGATAACCCAACAACTAGAGGCACCCCATGAAATCACATAAGCAAGTGAATAATGCTTTCTCTGAGGGCTTCATCATTCTTTTTTTCTGGACTGTCTTAATCCATTTAATCTGTCCTCACAGAGGGCCAGTTCCTTATATTCCCCTTGTCTTACCCTCAGACCTGGCAGTGCTGCTGAGCTCCCAGGTCTAAGTCCTTCCAACTTCATCTCTGCTCCTCAGCAAGGAAGGAGGGGTGACCTCAGCACTCTCCCGAAATGTCCTGGTTTTGGAGGCTGAAAACGGACTGGGCAGGTCCTGGCACGAGAATCAGGGATACAAGACACTTGAAGGGATGGTAGTCTTGTGGGTTTTGTCACTCTATAAAGCTAATATATCCCTTCAAGGATGATAAACTTAGAGGACAGCAGCCCGTATTCCAAGATACGGGTGCACCCAGCTATTGCAGGGTCCTGCTCTGCGCATTGCTCCTCTCCAGGTAATTGTCAGACTTCTGCATCCATTTGTGATCACATAGGGATTTCGTTCAGTCTTCCTGGGACAGCACCAAGCTCAGCAGTGATTTTTCCAGAGCACCCTCTCTATAGTGGAAGAGCTGAACTTTTCTTCGTACCTTTGCTTCCAGTCTCATCCTTTGTTTGTGAGCACTTGATACAGGAGATGGTTGGAGAAAGTGTGGGATACCAGCAGGACTTCCCTTCTTTGCACACTTGGTGATTCCTTTAAGAGCACTTAGAGAGGGAAAGTGCAGCTTCTGCCTAAGAACTTATACTGACACTGTCTGCAATGGTCCCAAGAGCTCATTAATTCTATTTATTCCAGTTTCCACTATCTAATGAGCATGGAAATCACAGCCTGTAAAGGAATTGGACACACTTGCCTCCCGCTGCTGCTCAAGCACCCAGGCTGTGAGTCTGTGCTACTTTGCCAGGAGCACGATCGCAACCTCACTGCTGCTCCTCACTTCCACCTTCCAACTTTGCAGGCAGAAATGCTCTGACCACCTTCTGATGTTGACTATTGATCAAGCTACGAGGACAAGAAATTAAAATGTACATATTTCAATGCAGAATAGATGAACTCCTTCTGCCAGCAAGTACTAGCAACACCATCTATTTTAGCATCAAATCCCAGTAAAAGTACTTAGACTCAAGATGGCATATAGATTCCGGTGCTATCAAGTCATAGTTACAAAGCTGTAGAATTACGCCTGACAGCTTTGTACAAGGTTTCAAATCAGGTAAGCCTTGAGTTAACTTAGCAGTCCATAAATATGGGAGTTAAGACAACTGCACGTAAGGGCACTGTATTCCACACCTCACCTCTCATGTGGAGGAGAACATCTTAGAGGCAAGCCATGCGTTTCTTTCTGGTACAAGTCATTTAATGGTCTCTCTCTTATATATAAATGTGTATACACAGAGACACAGGCACACATACTTACAGCCTCACCTTCAGCTTGAGAGTGCTTTTCCTAGAATTTGCCATTCACACAGCACTCATGAATAGCGCTGTGAGTGCAAACAAAATGAGACATGGTATTTTCAATTTGGTCTACTCAAAGGTATCCTCTATGTGCAGGATATACAGGAGTTACTCCTTAAGCTTTCAAGGTTGCAGTGATTGCTGTCAATATCTAGCTTTTCCCAACAGGGACTTCTGCATGGCAAGTTCTCTACAAAGCTTACTTAAAAGAAAAATCTGTCAGAAGCAGTGACAGACCAGGACATCCTGCAGGTCAGGTGGAGGTGAGGCAATGGGATTTAGTCTTCCATGCACCAGAAAAGAAATCAGGTTGCATTTTTTAGGTTGTCTCATATTGCAGTTCCTTATGACATGGGAAGTGAAGGGACTGGGTTTGTCAGACTTACGTCATCCTTCAAGTGACCAGAGGCATCTTACGCATGGTTTTAGCTGCAATTATTTCTCCTGCTTGCTTAGTTGCAAGTCTATCTGTTCATCTTCAAATGATGTTTGACATATCACTGTAAGTAGTCTGGGTTATAAACATCTCAAGTGTCAAAGTCTGAGTGTGTTTGCCTGCCATTCTGGTTTGCATCTCTTTCTTACTCCGCCTGTTCAGCAGCTGTGTTGTTGGTGACATCTGTGTTTGAACTTGGAATCTGATTTAGACACAGGTTGAGTATTAACCAGTTAGCAGAGCTAGCTGGAAGATGAATATTCAGCTTCAAGCCAGGAAAAATTACTCCAGAAGGCCTGGAGAGGAACAGGGGACATGGAGGCCACGAGCACATGGCTGCTGAGGAGACACAGGACTGGAAACCAGGACTCAGTCCCACAGCAGATGAAGTCACTTGATGAACTAGGAACATCCTCGCTCCGATCTGCTTCTGGCAGGATTTCAGAATGGCCACATTCCTGCAAAGCATTTCCCACCACTTCTGGTCAGAAGTCTAAGTCTGAGCCTAATCCAGGCAGGTGAGCACAACTGTTCACATGGGAGATCCTCACCAGTCCATCTCAACCTGTTGTTGCAGAGCCAGGCAGCCTGCAGGCTGAACACTGGCCAGCAGTAAGTAAGTATCTGATCCAGCAATAAATCAGGGGACGAATTTCTCAAAAGCACATCAACTTACATCATTATTTTATAGGCTTTAAATGAAAACAGTAATTCATCAGAAATATGTAAGGAAGTAGCTCTCCATCCGATAGACATTCTTCCTACATTAAAAGAGACACAGAAGCAATTATCTTCATATGCCTTTTCCTATACAAGTGGATTAGTATCATGCCTCTGTCTCAGAAGATATTCAAATGTGACTTGGGATTAATTAAATTGTAAGACACCTGGAAGGGAAGTCAGAAGCATGTACACTTTCTACTCCAGACATTTTAAAGTGAGGAAAGAGGAATATTTTACCGGCAAGACCTTTTGGTCTTGATGGGGGAGAGGAACTGAAGACCCGCTTGGGAATTTCAGGGCAGAGAGCACAAAACAGTCCAAACCATGAAAGGGTACTTGCTTGTAATTGTAGCTCCCACCTCATGCAGCTAATGGTCTCTTGTGTCCAGCAGCAGCTGAAGGGCTAGTGAGGGGTTCCCACGGGTGCTGCGCATTGTGCGTGTGACTATTTAAATCCAGGCCATCTCTAAATCAACAGCAGACCCCTTTTATTGACAAGTCCAGTGATGGCAGCAATTAGAGTGACCTTGTTTTCAGTTTCTTCCAATTCATCACAAGTATCTGGGCTGCAGCTTTCCACCCCCTGCCACCACAGTGAGAGGTGAGGCATCACTGGAGGAAGGAAGGTTAGGACTGAAAAAGCACAGGCAGACTGAGATGATAGGATGAACTCCAAGAGACGCAAGGAAATAGATGCTGGGGAACCAGCAAGAGGGGAATAAGTACCTGGTTACGCAAGGGGGCTGGGAGCAGGCGAAAGATGGGGAACCGAGCTCAGCGTTGCAGTAGCAAGTTTGTGGATCGATACTCTAGGAATTGTTAGCCACAGATGTTGCTTGGGGTGTTACAGCCAGGCCTCTGACTCCTTCTAGCTCCAGCCCTTTTCTCCAGGAGGCTGTAAAGCAGACATCCAGGCACAGGAACACATCTTTCCCTGCAGAGCCACTACAGCATTTTCTCAGTGCTGGTGTGCATTCAGCCTACCTCCTGTGCCAGGTAAGCTGCCACTCTTATGAGCAGCCACCACCCTTCCTCTGGCATCTCCCAGAGAGCTGAGGATGGACCAGTAGCCCCTACTTTCTCCTTGAAAACCTGTCTCTGGTTGGGCTGTGCCTGGCAGCTGTGACCCCAAGCGGAGCTACCCGAACCCCTTGCATCTCTTTCATGCTCTCTTTCTCACCTGGTTGCAGGAGGACAACATGGCCCCCTCACAGCAGCCAGCTGGGGACCCACCCCACCCCATGTCCAGAGAAGAGGAAAGGCTGCAGTGGTACTGGAGAAGGGAGAGCAGAGAGCACCTCTCCCTGCAGGGCAAGATGGGAAATCTGTCACCTACAGCCATGGCACAAGGCCCTGGATGACAGCAGGGGCTGAAAATCAGGCCAACATTGAGCAGAAGGAGACTTTGGTGTCTCTGTGACAGGCTGAGATACCAACATTAAGGCAGACCACCACTGC
The DNA here is from genome assembly GCA_013400195.1 of Aramus guarauna. NCBI lineage: Eukaryota > Metazoa > Chordata > Aves > Gruiformes > Aramidae > Aramus > Aramus guarauna. Next base: position 66,221 of record VXBL01002901.1, on the reverse strand, counting down.
TTATCCTCCTCCCTTCCTTCACAGCTCATAGCAAAGTGAGTTGGTCCCATCCATCCAGTCTTTACCGGTACTGACTGGGACACTCTGCCATCCCTGTTCCCCAGCTGCATCACCTGCCCACCTCCCTACCCAAAGCAGCTTGTTTGTGTGCCTGAGCCTCTGGTGCTTTTAAACTGAGCTCAGAGCCATTGCACGACCTGCATCAGCTGTGGCCACGCTGGCTGCTGCTGCCGCTGCTGCTCTCTGTGTTAACGAGCCTGTCTCTGCGGGAAATGCTCCTCACCCAGATCTCTCCCCTGACTCCCACTCGCTGGAGACAGGACGGGATCCAACGGTGTTCTGCCAAGTTACAGGGGCTGCCTGACAGCACTTTATATTTCAGAGCTCTGCACAATGATTGCCTAATTAATCCCCATCCCCCACCCCGACATCCAGTACAGCGTGAGGATGACATGATTTTCTCATTCTCCCGATGGGAGGATGCTGCAGCACGGCAAACTTCGGTAATTGATTCCCAGTCGGCGCAAGAAGGGACCTGGAGAGAGGATGCTAACGACAAGACACTCCCCCCCACCCCCCATCCTCCAAAGCAAAATACAGGGGAATAAAGAAGCCGTCTCATGGGCAGGACTCTTCCTCGCCAGCATCTCTCTCCACCTTGCTGTGCTCAGAGGACAATTAAATTACACCGCCACTTCCCTTTCATTGTGATCCGATTAACGGGGGAATTAATGGGGGCAGAGGAAGAGGCTGCCTTTTCTTTTCCAGGCCCTCATGAAGACAAAGCCAGGGCAACTGGCAACTGTGAGCCTTCTTGAAAAATGTGATGCGTGCCAGGATGTCTTTATTGGAGAGGAGAAGGGGGAGAGGGCGCAGGGCTGCTGTAGGAATGAAGTGCAGATACGGATATCAGCCTCGTTTACAGCAGGGTTTTGCACCGGTGCAGCTAAACCCTTCGGTTCAAAGTCCCCCCCCCAGGCGTCTGCCACCAGCATAGGCTGGAAAATAATCACAGCTGAGACTTCTTGGTGGCTGCATGAAGAAGCAAGTCTGCAATACAAGAAGGGTGTTTGGCTCGCTTGTTCGTGCAGCTCCAGAGCTCACGCGACACCTTTAAGCGATGCCTTCCCATTCTTCCCCAAGGACCTGCTCCTCCCCTGAGCTCACAGCATCGCCGTCCCCGTGGATCAGCCTGCAGCAGCCCTCTCCCCTGCTGATGGTGCCACCCTGACGGGTGACTGAGCGGGACAGCAGGTTGCTGGATACTGTTGTGGAGACACACGTACTTGAAAATACAATAAAATCCCAGCTTCTCGTGGGTCATTTGTCCAGGCCGTGGGTTTGCTGTGCTGCAGATGGAGACCTGGGAGCTGGCTCTTGTAGTACCATTTCAAGCCCAGGGTGGTGTCATGGCTTGGACACCCTATTGTGCAAGCCCAGCCATCGCTGTCATAACCAGCTGCAGTCGAGAAGCACTTTGGCAGCTTTTGCACAGCATGGAGCCACAGCGATTAGACCATGGGGCCAGTGAGCTCTGCACAGGGTAAACACGAGGATGCTTTATGACACAATTCTCTGTGTAAAGTCAGACAGACTCCAAAGGCGTCTGTTTTGACGGCACTGCTGCTACTCCAGAGCGACCCGTGTGTCTCTCTGCCACGCTGCCTCGTGCCCTGGGAACAGTGCTGTGTGGTGGCACTGGGGCAGGGAACTGGGGAGTGCAGGAGCCAGTGGGAACGAGAGGAACAGGGAAGAAATATTCCCAGGTCCACACTCCCCCTCTGCAGAGGCCCCGTGGCACTTTGCTCTTTGCTTTCCATTGTGTTCCATGTTACCGAGGCTTTTCTGTTATGATCTCCAGGATCTTGCAGAGCAGAGATTGCACATATCCATCTTCCAGTGTCCAGACCGAAGAAAGAGAGAGGACACATGATGTCTCTGGGAAGCCATAGCTCAAGTAGTTGCATTGGCTACATCCTTCAATTTATATCTTTAAATTTACCGGTGCATCTGGTGCTGGAGTAGCACGGTAATATTTTTTGTATCTAATACTCTTTGAAAGTTCCTATACATTCAAACTGTTGAAATGTGCTTGAATCCCTCGGCTCATGTAAACTGCCTTCTGTGTGTGGGATAGTGTCTCCAGATGGCACACCATATAACAGACGAGCAACTTCACTGTCATTTCTCTCCAGAGCTGGTGAAGAGCAACCCCGGTCAATGGAGAGTTTCTGAAGAAGCTTCCTGCGTATGGTCTTCTCCGTGACACCAGGGCAGTGGAGGTGGTGGCACAGCCAGGGACCAAAGGAAAGAGCTAATTCCCTGCTGGGGCTCTGGGGATAAACACAGTACAGAGCAAAAGTAGTGGGTCAAAAACATTTTTGGAGTCTGAAGACTCCTGGGCAGGAAGAAGATGGTTTGAGTAAAAAAAACCCCAGTAGATCACCCACCCACAAAACTGTGAGATGGTTAGAAAAGCCCAAACAGTAGCCAGGGTGAGGAAGATGATGACACGAGGCACCTGCCTGAATTATGTACCTTTGCATGTGCCAGCTATCATAGATGTACAAAGGTGCAACCGCTTCTGAGGAGCACAAAGAGAAGGAAACAATGATTCTTAATTTCAGGAATAAAATTACAAAAGGAGGCAAATTAGTAGTGAGTTAAAAGTTACTTGAATTCAAACACAGCCAAGGACTTAAAATTGCATAGTGAGTGCAATGGTGGGACTGTGTGTGTCAACCTAATGAAGAGATGGCAATGCCTGTGTGTGTCTGATGAGTTAATTAGCTGTTAATTCTTAACTTCCATGCCTATCTCCTTCCATCCTGTTTTCACCTGCAGCTGCCTCTTGAGCAGGCATGGTACTTATACAGCCGTGTCAGTGGGCTGAGTTAGCTCAAGGGGTCTGAGAGCAGACGCTCTTTTTAAGGCAGGTTTATTATCCAAATAATACCCCGCTTCTTTGTTTTAATCACTGTTGCTTGCGTTACGTCATAGGACCCACCAGCAGGGTCAGCTTGGCTGCACTGTCACTGTCTCCCACAGTCCCACCGCACCTACCCAGCTTGGCTCCTTGCAGACCTGACGTTGATCCCGTGCTTGGCTACACCTCATTGACCTGGCCATTCCCCACCGCCAAAATAGCGGCAAGCAGCGAGCGTGGCACAGTTTCGTCTAGAACGTAAGGGGGATTCTGCACTCCCAGTAATGCTCAAGCAACCTCTAATGACAATTTGGCACCTCATGCTTGTATAATGCAACCAGGAGGTGTTAATGGTGTGTATTAATGAAGCGTGACTTCTGCTGAAGTCTTGTTTAGGTGGTGATGGTGTGAGGATTGCGGGAGACTGACGTCCTAGCCAGTGACCCTCCAAAAGCAAGGGGAAGTGAGCTAGGAAAGGGAGAAGGAGCTGGAGAAACTAATGTCACTGACTTCAAAGATGAAGGATTCTCTTTTATACTCTGGAAGTGACTGAATAAAATGACTGGCATCATTACTTAGCTAAATAGGATTTTCTACTTGTGTCGGATTATTTTAAACGTCAATTTGATTAGACTGATTGCTGTTGATTTGTCCCTAAGAAATGCATTACATTAATTTAGCCTTATATTGAGAAAATACTTTGAATTATGATACCATTTATTATCATGATTTGCTTTCTCCCAAAAGATGCGTTAGCTTTGCCCACAGCCCTTGAAGCTTAGTTTTTGGAGTTGAGTTCAGAGTGTTAGTTTCAGCTGTGGGCAGAGCTGCCCTCTCCATGAACATTTGCAAGCCACCTGGTGGTGAAGGGACTCCAACCATCCCATCCATTTAGTAAAAGAGAAAGGGAATAACCCCTTGTACCCAGCTGTGCTACAGTCACCTGAGGGGCAGGGGTAGTTCAAACATTCTGGATAAACGCTTGAAATGATGAAAAACACTGCTTTTCCTAATGTTTTTAAGAAGGAGTTCTCAGGAGAGGAAGGAGGAGGAAGGCTTACTGCAGCCTTGCTGAAAGCACCACCAAAGGTGAGATCCTACAGCTCGGGAATGTAGCCAGCATTAAACCCCATTGCACTAAGGTGTATGATTGACAATATGTTGTTCCACCTCCACTTCCCAGCTGTGAACAGTGCTTTTACTCACCAAAACCTTCCTGGTGAGCGCCCATCCACACTCAGCCACCCATGGCACCAGGACAGAGATCACCCCTCATCTTCAGCCATGCATTTTGGAGCCTTCCTTCTGATAAAAGGGCACCTAGGGACCCAAACAAGCATTTTAAGGACACCTTTGCAAGATTTTGCGCAGGTCATATCAGTAACTGATCAAGGCACCTCTTAGATTGCTGCTGTTTGGCCACAAAAGAGCTGCAGCTCTTTGCTCACGTGCCTCGTGCGTGGGGACCAGCCCTGGAGATGGGCAAGTACTGCAGCAAGTACCCATAGTGGAATAAAACACAGACTGACCTCCTCCTCAGGCTAAAAACAACTAGAGGAGGTGCACCCTGTTGAGTCCATCTGGGATTGCTGAAGGATGTACTCAGGAAATTTCAGGATTGGCCTTGACACCAACAGGGCAAACCCAGGTTGTTAAATCCCATGGCTGGTTACGAGCGACCATGGCCCTTGCTCCTTTGGCAGCCTCTTACAGCTGGGATGCGCTGGGAGCGCTCCCTCGTATCATCAGCTTCTCGGTCCTGCCAGGTGAGGGAAACGTTTCCAAGATTTCATTTAATACCTGTATTTAATCCATTAGCTCTCCCTGCAGACCTCCTGAAGGCTGGGCTGTGATTAAGGAGGAGGTAAGTGCTCTGCTTATTGCTCTCTTGATACTTCTCCACCATCCTATCCACTTCCACAGGCAGTTTTCACCTGGCAGTCACGCAGAGCCTTGGAAATGTGCCCCCTGCCCCATCCCCTCAGGACGGGTTGAAGAGGAGAGACCCCCCAGCTCCAGCAATGCAGCGCTCACTCTCCTGTGCTTGCACCAGAGTAGGATGCTCTGCTGGTCACAGAGAGGGAAGCTTCGCAGGCGGTAAAAGGAGCACAGCCGGGAGCAAAATCCTTGCTCCAAGCATCTCTACCTCTGAGCACACATCTGTATCATCAGGAGCAGCCAGCATGGATTCACCAAGGGGAAGTCATGCTGGACCTACTTGATAACCTTCTATGATGAAGTGACTGGCCTGGTAGATGAGGGGAGAACAGTGAGTATTGTCTACCTAGACTTCAGGAAGGGCTTTGACACTGTCTGCCATAAGATCCTCACAGAGAAGCTGATGAAGTACAAACTGGATGAGCAGACAATGAGGTGGATTGAAAAGTGGCTGAAAGGCCAGGCCCTGAGGGTGGTGATCAGTGGCACGAACTCTAGTAGGAGGCTAGTAATTAGCGGTTTACCCCAGGGGTCCATACTGGGTCCAAACCTGTTCAATGTCTTTATTAATGATCTGATGGGGCACAGCATGCCCTCAGCAAGTTTGCTGAGGACACCAAATTGGGAGAAGTGGCTGATACGCCAGAGGGTCATGCTGTCATCCAGAGGGACCTCAACAAGCTGGAGAAACGAGCTGACAGAAACCTCGTGAAATTCAACACGGGGAAATGCAAAGTCCTGCACCTGGAGATGAACAAGCCCATGCACTAGTACATGCTGGGGTGCTAGTGGACACTAGGTTAAACACAAGCCATCAGTGTTACCTTGTCACATGGAAGGCACATGGTATCCTTTCTACAAACAGGTAGCTGTTCATCTCCTGTTTATTTATCACCTGAACAAATGTGCTTCCACTTAGAGTATGCATTTGGCTTGTTTTCGGTATTTCTAATGGCTTGTCTCACGCCCTTCCTGGGGCAGACCCCATTAGCATGCAAATTAGCAATCCCACAAGGAGCTGATTAGTGTGGTTCCAATCCAGAGTTCTTTAGTTCATGGTAGCACCTGCTCCATTGGTGCACGAGATGCTAGTGCCTGTTGCGTGAGGTGCAAAAAATGCAGAGTTAAAAAAAAACAACCCACAACTTTGAAAGGGCTGAAAATGTGGCATTTTGACACCTGTCCAAGTGGAAGAGTCCACACCTGCCATCTATGGAGATAAGCTTTTTTTATTCTGGACTTCAGACAGGCTGCAACAACATGACTGTCTCGATAATAAAAACTTCAACTATTATTTGCTGCTCTGGGCAGTAGCTCTTACCTAAACCATACAAAATTCCTTATCTGTTGACGTTCTCAAAGGGATGCATGTTTCAGGAGGGCTGGGCAGCCCCCTACGTTATATACTTGCTTCTCACACACAGACGTACCAGCACACTCAGATGAAACACCGGTAGAAAGAGGTACTTTACAACGTGACACCAAACTCATTTTTGCAACTCGTTGCTGCGTGTTGTTCTTGCACCAAGTCTTCCAGCACGGTGAAAGTAGGAGTCAGATTGTTCAAATGGACCTGCAGGCTCCTGCTGAAGTTGATTGCTAACTTGCAACCTTCCTGATGCCTTTGTATAACATCCAAGAGGTTGGTTGGCACCCTTGGAGAATATTACCCTTCCTAATGGGCTCTGAGGCAAGGGAATACACCAGGATAAACACACCATGAGCCAAGTCCCTCTTCGGTATATTGCATTTTCCTTTGCTTGGAGAAGGCACTCGTGTGGCCTGGGGAAAAGTGTGTGAAAGTGAAATTTTTCTCAAGATGCGTCATTTTCTAAAGGCCATATTTCCCTCTATTTTCCTCCTATCTTCCCTACTGTAATGGGGATAGTTTTCATCTCCTGTCATCACCAGAAGGGCTGAGAGATGTTGAAAGCACTTCTTCTTAGAAGATAGCATTGCATAGCAAAGGAAGAGTAATTGTGGTGACAGTTCAGGGAGAGCAGATATGTCTCCCTAAAAAGATTTTACAGCCTCATTTGCATTAAAAAAAAGTTTGTTTTATTTTTTTGTTAGAAGCAGCAGGGAAACATCATGAGAAATTCAGCAACTGAAAATATTGCCAAGGGACAAAAAGAACAAGCGTTTAAAAAAAAATAAATTTAAATCCAATCCTACCAAAGCACATCTAGTTCAAGCAGCAAAGATTACGTGTAAGCGAGTGACCAGCCTGGGGCTGATGCCACTTCCCTCTCTGTTGTAGGAAATTACAGGGCCTACTAGGCATTGCCCCCAAGCCCAGCCAAAGCCCCATTTTCGGAGAAGACATAGACCTACCCCATCCTTCATTAAGCCTCTCTGCCAGGATGCCGTACAGCTGGGGCAGTCATGGCTGAGATCTGCGCGGTGGGACCTCTGCTGCAGCATGACAGTGCCACGTGCCCCAAGAGTGGACGCGGCACGAGCCAGAGCTGCTGCTGCTGCTGGTGGTGAATGGGCTGAAACTTCATTTTAAATTGACACCTGTGTGTGATCGCAGCGGGGTTGAGTTTATGAGAGTCCATCAGCACTGGTGGAGAGAAGAAGAACCACCAGAACCACCAGCGCTGTTGCAAAGAGCAGGTATGGATAATCTGACCAGCATGACCCAACCTATCTTTCCCCCACATGGGACAGCGCTGGTTCAGACACTGCAACCTAAGCATACTCAGGTCAGCTGTAGCAACCATTAAATGGTGCTTGGCGTACTGCTCTCCCTCCTCCCCTTCAATGTACGTTAAGAGGAGGAAAAGCATGGACTCTGCTAACAATACCGGGCAAATCTGGTGTTGGATCAGGCAGATTTCCGTTGTCTGAAGTGCAGGAAAAAAAAATGCAAGGATAGGAGGATCCCTTTACCAGGTGGAACCGAGCCAGGCTTCTCAGCTCTACGGACAATTTTAGCTCGCTGCAAAATTACCACTGCTCACCCTCCTTCTTCCAGCAAGTGATGGGATGGCAGAGGCTGGCAATGTGGATTCCAGGTGAAAAATAAGCAGAAGCAGTATGTCAGGGCTTTAATCACATCTGTATGAGATGTGGTTTTTCCTCCTTGCCGGATGGACCTTTTTTTGCACACAGACATCAATGCTCGTGGAACAATATTTGATCAGCCTTAATTTTCAGGCTGGATTCCTGCCTGTGTCTCTGGCTGAGCAGCCCAAGGTTTCCTCCTGCTGCTGTGGCCAGCTCTCGGCAGGATGTGCACATTCGTTGCTGCACGCAGCCGGCATGAAGTGCACGAAGGGTCTCTAACGCACTGCAGTGGAGCCGAGTCGCTTCCGATGCGGCTGGCTCAGCCTCCTCTCTGCCATCCCTGGCTGGTTCATTAGCATCAAACTGTTCAAAGGGATGGAAATTAAATTATATTTAGGTCAGAAACGTATTTTAAGCAAAGATACCTATTATATTTGAAGCATCTTGTTCAGAGACTCTCTGTTTGCTGCTTCCAGGATGGTTGCACAAATACTCACTGTCCTTAATATGTTTTTTAATGATACAGCAGGCGCTTCCAAAATCTGATTCTTGTTTAAATATAAATTAGGTTCATTCTCTCTCTCAATCTAGTTAATGCTGGTAAATAAGAAACCACCTTCTGGCAGCTCATTTAGGTATCGCAAGCAGGCAAAACCCCAGATGTCCCTGGATAACTTTGAATGAGAGAAAATAGCTCTGCCATGGAGTGATGGGGTTGTAGTCCCGGACAGCCCAGCACACTGCTCTCCGCTAGGAGTGGGCATGGAGGCAGCCAGGCAGCTTTCCAGGAGCACCAGCAATCAGACATCACTCCCCAGGCCTTGGGCCGCCACTCCTTTTAGGCAGCAGCCTCTCCATGCCTCTCTGCGCAATCACATCTTAAACAGCTGCAAGCGTCTGGCTACACCTCCTATCAAGACTGTATGAGTGATGATCTCCTTGGACTTTATAAATATTGATCATTATTCTGGAAGCAGGTCAGCAGACAGAAGCTACTCCTCAGCCCAGCTCCCACGCTCCTGGAGAAGAGGCTGTGTTGACTCAGTCAATACACTTTAAACTGGAGTATATCGTGATGCCTAGGGATCCCTGGCTGTCCATGCTTGGATCAATACTCCAACGCCTCCTGTGAGCCAGCCAGGAATTTGGTCGCCTTGCCCCGGGCTTCCAATGGGATACAGCAATACCAGTCCCGGAGCAGCCCAGAGCAGTTTTCTGCAGCAGTGCGTGATGCCCCCCTCCTCCGAGGGACCAAGCCCACAGCCTCTTGCTCATGCCAACGCATACCAGGGCACAGGAACGGGGCGGCTGCTGCTGCTTCTCCTCCGCAACCTGCCCAGGAGAGCGTACTGGACAGCCCACTGGCTTGCCCCACTGCTAACAGGCCTCACGCCCTTCCACCTGCTCCTAAACTTTCCATTTCCGTGAAGGCTTTGTCATGCATTTGATTCCCGAGACAATTTTCTCTCTCCTCCTGTGGGGCGCAGCGGGAGACCGAGACCCAAGCACAGCTGGCTGTCAAGCTTCCCCGCAGCACGCCCTGGCGCTGCAGGCAGCACGGAGGCAGGGCTCCTTAGATGTGTCAGGGAGGAGGTGATGCTATTTTTCCACCCTTCCTCCAGGGGATCTTCAAATCCCTCGACTCTCACAGAGCAACAGTCTGTTTAATCCGAGTCTGTTTGAAGGAGGCAGCAACACAGGAAAAGAAGGGTTGGATGGAGGAAGCCAATTTTGGGAGCTTAGTAGAAAAGACGAAAACATTCCTGTTTTCCAGTGTTGATAATGATCTTCCCTTCCATCAGCAGCTTCACTGATCTGCTCTGGCATGCTCTGTGCAGAGGACATCACTCTGCTATGGTTTCCCTGACCCACAATGGGAGCAGGGACAGAGGCAGCTTGAGAAATACGTTTTTCTTTCCAGCCTGAGCTGCAGTGCCCTTGCCTGAAGCACACTCATCAGATAAAACACAATTTAGGCTGAAAGCAGACACAGAAACTGGTTCGAATGGGGTTAGACAGAACAGTCACCCAGGAAGACTTCAGTGCCTGACCATACTCCCGGTGTTATTGGGTTAGCGATAATGCAGCACACGTGGTCGAGCAGCCAGAGGAAATGGCTGGGGCCTTCCTCAGAACTGATGGCTTTATCCCTTGCATTAGCACCAACCTGCTGCCGGTGGCCGGCTTTGCTTGCAGAAGCGGCTGTTCTTCCTCTTCTGGCATGCATGCAGAGCCCTGCTTCGACTGCAGAAAAACTAAAAAAGGCACTACCGATTGTATGCGCTCCTGTTCATTGAAGCAGTATTTGTCATGACAGGGCAGTACAGCATATAGCTGTCCTTCACCAACAGCCCTAACCGGCCGGAACAGAGCAGAGCAGCCATCCTTTCTGAGAGCCAGAAGCTGTTAAGAGAGGGCAGGAAACGATGACGGCATCTGCTCGTGAATCTTGACCTCACCAGTCCTCCTGAGGGCTGCGTGTGGTGGATGAGAGATGGAAGGCATGCCCTACAAACCACCGCACCGATTCCCTCATGTGCAGGACATGCCTTGCTGAATGATAAAAATTATAACCGCCATGCAAACCACAATTAAATGTGTTTATCAAGTAAAACCACTACTTTATAGATGATTATGCTGGATATAGCTGCAGTTATCAGGGCTCTTATAGTAAACCCCAGTATTTCTTCACTTAAGCTTTAATAAACCTACGGTTTGATTTTGCAGACTAAAAACTCAGTATAAACTGCTGGTGAATTATGAGCAGGAGTAGTTGTACTGTATTCAGGATTAGCGCTCAGTTTCTGTCTCTGGCTCCTTGTAAATCTACCTGCTTTTCTCCAGTGTCAACCTTGAATTCAACCAGATGAAATCCAGCCAAATTGGTACAGCACTTTTTTTCTGGTAGCTGATCACTGAATCTGACTTACCAGCTCTGTGGCTTGATACCTAGAAGCTTGATACCAGACCTTGGAATTCTGTCTACACGAGAGTACCATTTTAACCAGCAATACAATGTCTGTGAGACATCCCCCATCAGCCTACACTTCCCTGGAGGAAGAAGGAAAGGAATGGAAGTGCTGATCAAAAAGGGCCTCTCACAGCACCAGTGTAATGAAACATCCTTCCTGGAAGTGCAGGAGATTCCAGGAGGCATTCAGGGAAGCTCAGGTGAGGAGAAACAATGTGCAGTGGAATTTCAAATAGTCCTTCCCTCAAAGCAGAGCCTCAAATGTTGGGGTTTTTTTCTTGAATTGAGTAAATTAAAATGATAAGCAAAGAACATTCCCAACTAGGCACATGACAAATTGGAAGATGACAAAGGGGAGAAGTTTCTGTTTGTTTATTCTTCTTTAAAATTACTTAAAAGGAAATTTAAAACACTATTTAAAAAAAGAGGGGAGTCAAAATATCAAGAAGCTGAAAATAAAACCACAAAGGAGGCATTACAAGGTTAGCAGAACACAGAAAGCATAGTTAGCATAAAACAGATTTACTTACAGTCTCAGTGAACAGCAAATTCATGTTGCCCATGTAAATGGAACAGCATGTAGTACTGCCCCTACCCTCTGGAACACAAAATTCTTTGACCGTTTTGTTTTATTGTAGTACTGGATAGGAAAACAGAACAATTTTAAACCTCAACATTTTCAATTGAAAGAAAAAAACATTAAAAATATGATATTACTCTGTAGGCACTGATAAATGTTTTTCTATTGTAAAAGAGTGTGCCAAAGCAGAATTCAAAATTGCATAATTCCTCTTAAAACGATACAACCCTGGTGTGACTGCAAATAAAAACTAGCTATGCTATTTCTCTGGCACTGCCTGGCTGCGGCCTTCCCACCTCGAACCGTCTGCAACACTGGAGTTTGGACAGGGCTAGGCAGAAGCAACAGGCAGCAATACTAGAAAATGAATATATCTCCTGATAAGTCAGAGTGCTCTGACAGTCCACATCCATGGAGGGCTTTCATTACACGGACAGAGTGACTGTGTGTGCTTGCCAAGGCTTTCACTCTGCATGTTTCAAGTTACACCTGACCTTGAGGTGCTGAGACCTAGTAAGGAGTGCACGGGAGCAAGAAAACGCTGCCTACAGGCCTGCTTAGAAATAGCTACTACGGTGGCCAGTGGCTGCTGGCAGGTCAGCTATGAGCCCTGCCCGAGCCTGCCATCATCAGCAGACGAGTGCTCCCCTCTCCTCTCCCCTCACTGAGCACAGGCAACTGTAATGTTACTTACACCCTCCTCGGCAGAGCACTCTGATCAGACTGCGGAGCCCTTACATCCTCTGAGGGCAGGGACAGGGACTTCACTTGGATCTGCAACAAAAATCAACTCAAAGCAATCGGGAGGGAGTGGGGAGGAGCAGCCGCTGGGGCCTTGGAGAAGGTTAAAGCAGTGCCTGTGCAGGGCACCTTGAAGCATATTTTTTACTTTGCAAGCATCCTCACTTCTGAGACTTGTCCTGCCCTACCTGTTTTGGCACACGCAGCCTTCCTGCTCCCCCGCTCTGGTGAGCAAGATGCCTGAGATTAGCAGTCCCAAGCCCCAGCATCCCTGTGCACAGGGGAGGAAAAACACGCTTCAGTCTTCTGTTTTACTAGGGGGTCTCTGGCTTAAAAAGTCGCTTTTAAAAAAATGCCATGGCAGGAGGCAGTTAATCAAACATGTCCTCAAACATGCGTCGCCCCATGGCTATGTAAACCTCTTTTTCCTCTGGCGTCATCTGGGCCACCAGCTCAGGGCGCTGGCTCACTTGGCTGTACGAGTGTGGACGCCCAGCCACTGTAACAGTGGGGTCTTCTGCCACCACCTCAAACTCTTCATCCTCCTCCTCATCTTCCAGCCCATATGTTGTGGTGGTCGTGGCAGGAGGGCGGGGAGGGGATTCCTCCTCCGACTCGCTTGTCTCGCTCTCGGAGTCACTAGCGTTGGTTCCAGAGAGAGGAGCGGCACCTCCGACGGTGACTGTTGAAGCAGAAGGTGTCTTCTTCTCATGGATAAGCAGGGCACGCATCACCTCCTCGTTATCATCCAGAGCTGCCCGGCCCTCCTCACGCTCCTGGAAGGCATCCAGATCCCGGCCCCCTGCAAAGAGACACAAGGGAACGATCATTTCCTTGCAGAGCTCAGAGTGATGGTTCTAAAGGCTTTCTGGACCTGTATTAATTACTGCCACTGAGCACACTTGGCCAAGTCACATCCTTTCTCTATGCCAGCTCCTCCTCTCCCTTAAAAGACAGAGATAGTTAGGTTTTTTCTCTTAAGAGCAGAGCAAATATTGACATTTCCTAGGAGCTGGGAGGCCTGGAGTCACTGTGGCTCCCAGCTGCGAGCCTTGGCCAGGAGCATATCGCAAGAGAAGACAACAAACACATGATGGGCAGGCACCTGGAAAAGACCTCCCCCAGGGAGATGTCCAGCTCAGGCACCCCTCAGCTGGGCTGATACACTTTCCTTACTGTGGAGCAGAAAGCAGTCCTTGGGACCTAAATCTGGGCTTCCAGATACCCAGACTGTGCACCTAATGATGACACTTGTCAGAGATACAGCAAGTATCTCGGTGCTGTTTCACAAGTGAATGAGGACAGACTATTTCCTTTTTGTCCGTTTGTTTCCAGGTTGTGTGACCACAGCCTGGAGGACTCGTAGTGATGACAGAGACCACAGGGTGTTGCCAGCACAGACCATAAATACAGACCCAAAACCAGGCCCTGCCAAGCTCCCCATCCATAAGGACAAGCAGATGAATCCAGGCAGACAGGGAGTATGGGGAAACCATGTGTTATAAAACAACATTCAAAGTAGCCGTGTCTGTTAAGCTCAAAGGTGCACCTATCAGGCAGGAAGGGGAAAAGCTCATTACAGGAACTTGGTGGTGGTACTGAGCGGGACCTATCTCACAAAGCAGATGCAGCTTACAGCCTGCAGCCAAGCTGCACAGCACAGCGTGGAAGGCTGCATTAAGACAGCTCCAAGCTGAAACGCAGCCCAGCCAGTCTCTCTGGCTCCCTACCTGGACCTCTTATTTGAAGGGGACTGCAGTTTCCTAGCTGACAGACACACAGCCTGCGCTCCTCTTTCAGTCAGCTTGGCTGTACAATAGGCGGGAGAGTTTGACAGGGCTTGGGTAAGCAGGGTGTCTGCAGTTCACGGATTCAAAAGGTAGAATTCTGTTTAAAAAGTGGCATTCTGCAGAAAACATCTCCTAATCCTACATTTGATGAGAGGATCGTAAGTCCACCCAGCACCAATAAACCCACAGGCAGTATGGGGGGAGGGGGGCAGGGGGAAAGAAAATACTAGAATAAAAAATGAAATACAGAGAACCTTACGTAAAAACAAGGCCTAAAAAGTAGGACAGACTCCCCGTGGTGAACTTTCTCTCTTACACCTAAAGATGCTCCCTATGAACAGTTGCCAGCGCTGAGGTGACGGCATTCTGCCTTCATATATTAATGCTACTTGCCTGCTTCTCCAAGACCTGGACCCTCATGATTTCAGCACCACATCTAGACAGTTGGTGCCCAAGCCTGTCCCCCAGGAACAAAAATGCACTGGTTACTTTTTTCAACTTGAGGTGAAAAAAATGCTGAGAAACAGGTGAACTAAAGAATTAAGTTCTGCATTTAGCACTAAAAGCCAGGGGAGCTCGTGGTCACTCCTTTCCTGTGGTAAAATAAAGGCCAAAAGAGCCACCTCTAACTTCATTGGGCTCATGTTTTGTATATGAAGCTGCAATAATGAGTGATGGCTGCAACTGGCAAAATTCTTGAAATAAAGGAAGAACGAAGGCGTTGTGTTGGCAGCCTTGCACTCAGCTTGTGGCTTGTGACGGTAGAGCGTAAGAGGCTACTGGAGAGAATCTCTGTGAGATAATATCGTAGCTCATCACACTGAGAGCTGTGAAGCAACCACAGCCTGGGGTAGCTCCACAAAGTCTGACTTTGCGGCTCAGGGGCTGTCTCTTGCCTGCGAGAACTGTTCCTGCCAGATCCAAGCTGTGAACCTTTTCTGTCAACAGTCCCAAGTTTCCTTCCTCCCTGTTTATGTCATCCAAGAGCCATGGAAATGTGCTGCAGCAGCAATTTCAGGCTATTTCCACAAGTGCCCTCGTCCATCTCCAGTAGAGGTGGAGGTTAAGCAGTGATGCCATCGTGCTGTTAGGAGATATACTCCCCCCTCCACATCCTTCAGTGGCATCTGAGAAACCTTTATGCTGTGTACAACAAAAGTCATCTCAAGGAGGCAATTTAAAACTACAGGTGAATTGAATGTCTAGCAGAAAGACAGGGTGAGAACTCACCATGGCCAGTGAGTAACAACAACATCTGCTACAGACTGCAGGAGGAGGGTGTTTCAATCACCTCACTTTGTTTAATCTGTTTGGAAAAAGTTTTGGAATCTGTATGCTTGAGAGGCGTTACATGCAAACATCATTAGATATCTTCTGGCCCTTATTTCACATCCATTTTCTTCACTTCTGCTATACTTACATACTCCACTCCTCTCCTGAGCATTGCACTGGTTCCAGGATCTCATGCTTACACGTCTTCTATTTGCCCTTTTGCCATTTTCTCTTCCTGGGGCATCAACAGTTTCATTCTATAATCCTCAGATGACTTGGAAGATTGCATCTATTGATTCACTCTTGTAAAAATCATAGAAGATCTCCATTTCCTATTTTTAGTGTGTAAGCTTAAATAGCACACTTACCAAAGCAGAGTGTTTCTACTAGTGGTTACAAGATCTTGACTATTGTCCATGGACAATATGTTGACCCCAACACGAATGAAAATAAAAGTGAAGATAATGCGAAACAAACATAAAGCAATGAAGACTCACCTGCCATGGTGACAGACCTTCCTACTGTACTTCCAGAAGCTTTATTTCTGACATCTTCCTCATATAAAACACATTTTGAAAAACAATTGGCAAGAAGGCAGCTGGGAGCACAAAACCACTACCAGTAGATTTGGTAGGCTTTGGAGTGCCTGAATGTTAATAAATGTTATTTTTCAGCAGTGACCTAATATTAGAGGGGCAGCTTTCTAGATAAGATTGAAAGATCTTCATCCAAAAGCAATAAACTCTCAAGGTGGAAGATGTAACAGATAATTAATTAGCATTTTAGAAGCACAAACAATTTTGTGGGTAAATGGTCTAGATTTCAATCCTGGATCTAAAAATCCAGGGTTTTTTACATCTACCTACACACAGCTGCTTTGCACAGCAGAGGGGAGCAGACAAAATCTGGAGTGTAGGGAGCAGCAGCTGTACACACACAGGGGAACATATTTTTGAAAGCACTCTAAGAGCATCGCATAAGCAGAGCAGCACTGCTCTGTGAATTTTCTTACCATCTTTGATTTCATCAGGGTCATAAGCCCCCTGCACCGTGCTCTCCCGTAGCCAAATTGGTCTCTCTCTGGCTGGTTTTCCTTCACTTGCAGACCGGCTAAGATCGTCCTGGTCCTCCATGCTGATGACAACATTCTGGGTATACAAGTCCTCATATGATGGTCCTTTAGTAGTCCATGCTTCCCGATGGTGTCCACCTGCAATGCCAGCTGCTGTCCCTGAACCAGTACCAGCGGCACGCTCCTTGCTATGTAAAAATCAAAGAGATAAAAGCAGAGCACTCAGAACAAGCCCTTCCTTGTCCAGCATTGCAACACTTAAACTACGATTAGTTATCTCCCATGATCTGCACTGAGAATTTGCATTCTGACTTCTAACACATGGTGCCAGGAATTTCTACACCAGCTTGCTGGCTTGGGGAACTTGGGGGTCTCTAATGGGAAACCCTACATGAAGCCATGGCAATTTCCACCACAGACACTGAAAAGAAGAGACAGCATTAAAGCTGCTGATGCACTCATGTAAAAACAAACATAAAATCCTAGAATACCCTGAAATAAAAGTCACAGCAGCAAAACATAGTTGAACAGTAATCTGGTATTTGGAAAAGTCTCTTTTTGGCCTTTTCACAGCAACCTTACAGTGCATTAAAAAAGTCAGATGATAGGCCCAGAGACCCAGCATGCTCAGATCTGTGAACCCTTATGAATCACAGGACTCATGAAGGAGTTAACTCACCATGATGAAAAACACAGTTCAAACCTTTGCTTGAATTGTGAGTGACAATGCCCATGTAAGTCACATCTCCTGTGTTACACAGGAGATCTGTACTATCAACAGACACAGCCTTGGGAGGAGTGCAGAGTCCAGGCAGAAGAGAAGAAAAGATGAGAGGGACCTTCAAACCAGAGGACTAGAGCTGGACAAAGGGCTTTGCGTGGTGATGGTGTGGGGGAGGAGGCAAGACAGAACTGTTTTCATTGTGGAAAAGCTAGAGAAAGAAAGGCGATGACTGATGCGAAAGGTATGGCAGTCAAAGCCTAGCCCTACTTGTTTTTTTCTGAGAGGAGCTGCAGCCAGCATGTTTTCCTCCAGGCTCCCTTCTAGCTCAGGAGACTGATGGAGAAAAGAAACATTCTTGCTTGGATCTGATAGAAAGAGGACATCAGGTAGAGTATTTTCTGCATAGCGATGGCAATAAGCCTAAAATACTCTCTCTGGCCTGTGCTGCTACATACGCATTGATCAGAGAAAGCAGCTGACTGGAAACTCACTGCTGTCTGGGTGGGGAAAGCCAAACGTGACCGTTCTCTACTTCAAAACCATATTTCACCTTCTCAGAGAAACAGATCCACTGCAGACTGCACCCACCCTCAGCCATATAATTTCAGTCATCTGACTGCCCGTGGTACGTAAGGCTTTTCACAGGTAGCAGACCTGCCTGGACTCCTCCTCTTGTCCAGAGCAAATCTATCAAGGTACTCACAGTGTCCCTGCTCTGCTGCCGGCTCAGTTGACAGAAGCTGTCAGTGAGCATGGTTCAGTCACTGCTATCTACCCAATGACCGTTCCCCCGACTGAGAAGCTTAAAATAAGGTTGCAGTTGGAGAAGACCTGAGTAATATGCAATTTTTTAATTCAGCAAGGACTTAACCACTGCTTGATGAGCTAATTCTACTGGATTTTTAGGGGTAAACAAGTGAGGGGAAAATATGCAGGTTGGTGATCATCTCTCTTCCCCAGATAAAAAATATTGGTGTGTTCAGCTGCAGTTTGGATTGAGGGCTACTCACAGCCTCCCAATAGTGAGTTTCCTGGGGTCTGTTAGCAAAATACTTCACAGCATCCGTGTTAGCATGTGTCCACACACTAACGGGTTCTCTCCTGCAGCCAGCCCCACTAGGGGAGCTTCACAGCAGCCTTGAATTTTGGGGCAGAAGACTCACGCACATGTATTGCTTATGTAACCTAAGGAACCACACAGAGACCTTCTTCCCAACACGTTACTTCAAGTGTTGGTACCTTTCAGCTCTCCAAGACAGGCGCGTGTTCTGTGAAAAGCACCACTCTGCTTCCCACACAATAGAAATCTCTAACTAGCGTTTCCCTGACGATTTTATGTAATCCACTTTCCTCACAAGATACACAATGCAGCTTTCCCTCCCCACGACTGCAGCGTGACAGCTAAATACTCAGTAGTGCCAGGAACTGCCTAATAATACTTTTTGCACAGAGGGCCCCGTAAGTGTGCCTGAAATGGATTTTTTTTCCTACACGGTATCATTTAGCAGCAAAACACTTATTCCATGACGTCAGGAACATTTCAAAAATGAAAGTAATAACTCTAAGAGACACCTACAGTACTAATTACTTTAAGTCATCTACTGCAATGTCCCACACTTAGGTGGAACCATCTAGACACTTTCTGTCTACTTTGAGACCCCGGTGAGCTCTGCAAACACACCTCGATTTACTTCCTTGTTTGTGGAACTGCATCTTCAGCAACGCTGTTGGTAGGAGTCAGCAGCCCCTCAAGACTACGTGACCAGGGGAATACAGCTTACTGCTGGAAGAGTTCTTACTGTTCAGCAACCCCGTTCCAAAGTATGGGATTAAAGACCACGGATCAGGCACCAGCAAAAGGCCAGACACGCGAGCTGCCTTACGGGCAGCACAGAGCAGATGAAGGGAGCGCACTCTTAAATCTTTCTCTCTTAGATCCGAGATCTGCTTTTTCCCCACCTAGGTCTAGACTTTGCGTGGCCATCATGCAACCAGGAACTGTGGTAGCTCAGTGGCCCAGACGTGGCTATGTTTGTTCTGTTACCCATCAGTTGCTTTACCCTGATCGAAATCTCCTAATGAGTGGTTAGCTGCCTTCAAAGGCGACATAAATAATCCTTGACATAGCTGAGGTATGGCCCACAGAAACCACACTGTGCAATGGGGAAACAACTTGAAATTTTCATCTCAATCCTACCCAGACTATTAAGAAAAGGTCTTGCATAATGGGGATAACTCTTTTTGTGCTGTGTTTGAAATAAAGCACTTTTTCACTTAGCTGCTCTTAAGAGCTTTGACTTCACAACAGACAACTCATAGTCCTTGATAGCATGACCACAGAAAATTAATTCTGTGAAGATTTCTGTTATATAAAATCATGCAATTTTGACATAATAAAATGGAGGGGATATTAAAATCTATCTGTTTTAGAAAACCACAGAAAAGGGCTTAGGTAAAGCAGGTTTATTTCAAAACCTGTGGGGCTAATTCATACTCTGCCAAGATTAAGGAAATTAACAGCCTCCTAGAAAGATATAAATGAAGATCTGCCCAGTTTCCTGTGGCAGGTGAATGACAGTTATGTAATGTCAGTGTGGTGGTCGCTTAGACCTGTAACTCTCCTGAAAACACATGAAGTTGCCTGCATCGGTGCAAAGAGACAATGCAGGCACATGGTGACCTTTTCTGTTTGTTTCAGAATCACCAAATGTCAGTTTTGTCAATGATTTGAGACACTCAAGACTCCGTAAAACGGAGGAAAGAAATAACTTAGAGTTTGGCACTTTCAAAAAAAAATCTCACAGCAGTGCTTTCATGCAATTAGCTGCTTTGAATTAATAAGAGTTAATAAATAATTAAATCATTGTATGTACTGAAGCAAGTTGTGCTCAAGTAAGCATTTAAAAAGCCACCTATTTATTTTGTCATTCCTTGCACAAAGTAATTAATCATTTACAATGTTTTTTAAGTATTTAAGAGTCAAGTAAGTGGGTGCTGCTATTTAATCATGGGACTGCACCAGGCTTCTGCTGTGATAATTTCCTGAGCACAGAAGGGGAAGACTGAGAAATTACTCTCTTTTTGGTGGGGTTATCCCAGTTCTACTACTCAAACTACAGAAAAGGGTTTTTAAAGCAAAGGCTAGTGATTCAGCTTGGCCATAGAGGCTTCAAAGACTCTCCATATCACCAAAGACATGTTGAGTGACCTTGGAAAAATCTCTTCCCCTCTCTATATTGCTTCTGGTTTTCTATCAGAATGATGAGGAAATTTAGCTACCTTCTTGGCTAGAAAAAGACTATGAATAGACAAAGAATTTTTTATTATATTAATTAGAAACTGTCTAGCATGAATATGAGAGGAACATTCTTTCTCAAGGTTAGCTTGGGAGAAAAAAAGAAAAGGAGTATCCTACTTACTCTCCCATTAACTAAAGCCAAGCACCCCAAGACACTGTGGGAATGCTTCCCCTTGTGGTACATATTTTCCCCCACCCTGTGTGTTTAATTCATTTTTTTTAAACACAGGGAAGTGCATCACATTTCACCACAGCTGACAAAACTGACAGCTCCCCACATCTTTCTGCATTATTTAAACATCATCTGTTTTTGTACAGCTAGGAACGTTCTGAAAGAAAGTGTCATTTCCCACGGGTAGGAACATTTTAAAGAGTTTATGACTATAACATGGTATCCTCCCAAAAAGAAGAGGTGTGTAACAAGTAGGAGAAAATCAGAAGAAAAAAATACCCTTATTACAAGTAATGTGTTCGAACTAGAACACAAAGTGTAGAATGCAGATAGCTTAGTTTCAAAAGCTGGGTAGAAGTAAAAGGAATAGATGAAAGATAAGAGTTTGAGAGAAAGAAGACAGTGTAGATGGCACCTTCAGAGCTTTGCCAAACGGCTGCAGTATGCATTTCTTAAACACTGGGGCAAGGGCTTGGTATACATACCGGCTGCAGCACAGCAAGTAGCAGGTAATTCAAGTATCCCACCCTACAGAAAACTACATGTAGGAAGCTGACCAGAAGAACACTCATCTGCCTTGTTTAGAAAAAAAAAAAGGGTATGGCCCTTTGTGTTCTTATAAACTCCACATTCCTTGGGGAATCTGTCAGTTGCTTGCACAGTTGGTGCTGAACAAGTAGAGTCCCTCCGTGCAGCCAGAGGCTGCAGAAGGTTTGGGAAAGCCTCAGAGAGCAGACAAATGCACTACAAGGAAGCAGCACAGCGAGAAAAGACCAGGCACGTTCCCACCTCTGCTTCAGGGCAGGAATCTCTGTGGGTTCTGGCTCGAGGATTTCATAGGCTAAGTTAACGTCTTCCGTCTCACGAAGCAGTGCATAGATGGGCTCAATTTGCTCATTAAATCTTGCCACGAGTGTCCTTGCATCCTTTTTGGGCATTGCCGACTCATCTTCTTCCACTTCAGTCTCGCAGAAGGTACAGCGGAAAGTTCCTAAAATGAAAAAAGTTGCTAAGCATTGGAAGGAAAGCAACAGGCCCAACTCTTTATACAGCCTTTTAAATAGCAGTGCTTTGCTGTTTTCTTAGCTTGATGCTAAATAGCTTTTCTCCCCCTGACAATCCCTTCCCACACAGAGCGTACCTGGTTATTATTTAAGCAGACAACAAAGCAAGCGTTTTGATGTCATCCAGTGATAGCCAGTTGGGTACAGTTTCTCGCTCTGAAAAGCCCAGATGGGCTGCAGTACCAAGACACTGCCTAATCTCACTCCCTCTTTCTTGCTGCACATTTCAAATGTCAGCTATGACTGAGCTGTGATAAAAAGCTTCACAATATACTCTCAGGAGTTCAAATATTGTCTCTTTCAGGTGCTTGCACTGGTATCTCCCAGGCCACATGAACAGGCTACTTTTACAATGAAGCAGGGTGTGCAGTTTGACACTGCACCAACCACTCTGCAGTAACTGCTAGTATAACCATTCTCACTGCAACTCATACAAAAAAGATGGCTGCTCCTTCTGTTTCAGGGCCACAACATGCAAAATAGTCATTACTGCACAGCAGCAAATGCAAACATTTATCCCACCTAATCCCCGTATTAACTTGTTAAAATTAAGAATGGCAAGATAAGAATTGTATGAATGGCAGTTAAGAATAAGCTTGTTTTACAGACCTCATCAGGACCTATAAAAACAGGTCAAACATAAAGGCAACTGAAATGGCCGCATGGCAATGCATTTACAAAAAACCTCCTGAACTCCTGCACAGCAGGCTTTTCAGTGTCATCGCTCCATCTGCGAGCAGGGCCCTCAGGCCAGTACATGCACAGTAGGACGTTACCATATGGTCCACTATGAGGGTAGCAGCACAGAGTAACGACTTTTCCTTGTGAGTGCTGGACTGAAAACATACCTCTGCCTCCTCAGAACGCCTGCATCCAGAGTGATGCTCATGAGCGTCTTGATTTCTTTTGCTCCTGTGTGATTTTTTTTAATTTAGCCATTCTGTAACAACTATACACACCTAGCATCATCTCTCAATATCCCAGTGAAGAAAGGAAAAGATCTTTTTACTAATAGGGAGCCTGAGGATAGGTCATATCAAGGAAATGGTAAGCTTATGTCTAAAAACCAGTATTAGAATCGGTATTGAAGCCTACTATATCACCGATGCTATGTACAAATGCAGTCAAAAGAATGGGGTTTGCCCAGGGCACACGGGCATGATGTAATGAGACAGGCTGGCAAGCCAGGGCTTCTGGTGTCTTGTTTTACTGCTTACACAGATTTGCTAGTCTTGTCACTTCATTTTTCAGCGTACCTCTTTCTCTGCCTGTAAGACAGCGATAAAAACAGACCTAACTTTCTCACTGATGGCTGTGAGGGCTAGACAATGCTTGCACACTCTTTGGAAAACACACAAAAGCACTGTTTATGACAGGTAGATCTGTTGCCTCTCATCACATTCTGTAGAGATGCAGTTTTCTACCTCAGTACTATCTAAAGTAGCTTTTGCTCATCGTTACTCATCAATTAATGTGTTGTATGTGGCCTGTAATATGTACACATTTCATGCAATAAACGCTCTCTTTAGAAAGTCTGTCTTATCTACATGTAAAAGCTAGAGCACCCAACAACAGCAGCATGCAAAGTAAAGGATAAGTGGATAAAATGTTATTCTCTCCCATCCAAACATGAAACACACTGCTTAGTTTTTCAGGCTGTAAAAATTGCCCCTACTGATTCAAAACCTGTATATTATATAAGCTGTCAGCCCGGCAAAAACTGAAGCCAAAGTTTGGTCTCCTTATCCCACATCTGAGGCTATCAGTGTGACAAATTGGCAAACAAGTTGAATCAATTTAAAATAATTAGCACATCTCAGTTCCCGTAATGGACAAAGTGAACAATCACAGGTTAATGAGGAAAACTCTCCTCTTTTTACACCCCCCTCCAAAAGTCCTTTTACATGTTCCTGAGACAGTTCAGACTTTTGACGCTTCCATCTGTGAACCCCACGAGTATTTGCAAAAGATTAAGATTGTAGGGAGAATGGTTCCAATTCAGAGTACCAAAAAATCAGAAAGTAAACACAGCTCTAATGAAACGGAACTCCTAAAGCTATCATGGATTTGCTGCAACTTCCACCCCTCAGGGTTCTTAATAATAAAAAAAAAAGTTAATAGATGAATTATGTAAAGAATCTGGGAATGAGTGAAACGACAAGCTTCCTCCATTAATATGCTGATTTTTTTCGAGGTGATGCAGCATTTCATAAGAGGCGTATGTGATTAGAGAACTGGGAAGTTGCTTTGCCATGGCAGATGGCATTTATATGCTGCAAGCCTCTTTTGATAGGCTTTAAGAGGTCACAAAATGTCACCAGAGCTTTTACGACATGGCACATCACATCAGCAGTGACACATGTTCCTTAAAGATACGAATTGTATGCGACAAACATGATGTGGAAGCCATCCAAAGGCTGAGAATGCCAATGTTCCCACTCCAACAATGTATTTCTTCCTTCGCCCCTTACACGACTGATAGTTTTCCATTCAAATACGCTGCATAAACCAGGACAAGCAGACATCCTGGAGCAAACAGACATGAGGCTTTCCTGCATCTTGGAAATGCTAACAGAGAGCACATACATCCTCTCCTTTCCACACATGCTCAGCCACTCAACAGACCTCTCTGGCTGCACGTTAAAAACCAGCCATCTGAAAGAGATCTCATCTGCTCCCAGAGTCTCCAGGGCAGATACGCTGGTAATCTGGCTCCCCAAGGCATACTAAGATTAAAGCAGCTCAAGCTCTGAAGTATAGGGACAGAATACTTAAAGCCAATTCCTAATGACTTGATTTCACTCGAGAGAAGGAAAAGGTCAACCACCCACGCACATTGCACACACGATGTCCAAGCGTGCATGCTGCATCTGCTATCCTTAACACATTTAACTGGCCATAGCCTCCTGAGTCTGAGCCCAGGTCCTGCCCAGTCCCTTCTCAAAGCATTCAAGCCTCATCTCCAGCCCAGCAAGGTGTCTTCCTTCCACTCTGTCCTTTGGGATACTGCCCCAGACTCTCACTACTCTGATACTCACAAATTATTTTAGTTTCAACCTAAGCTTATTCCCATGAATTTCAAATTTATTTACTGTTCTGCCAAAAACTGTACCTCAGCTCAGCTAGCTTCCATCTTGCTGTTAATCCTTCAGGTATATTTACAAACTGCTGTCTTACCCACCCCTCCACCTTCGTTTTGCAAGGCTCAATAAGCCATACATTTTTGTTTGCCTTTTAAAACTGCGGACCCATTCCTCCAACCATGCTATTCAGCCTCACTGGGCACTTTCTCCAGTTTGCTCTCATCTTTCTGCTATAAGCTCAAAGTACATACAAGTGTCCAGACAAGTTCTCCCATAAGCCCAACAGCATCAGTGCTTCTCTGATAGCCACTGAGACCTTTTAAGGTCACAGTATGACAGATCATGAAAGTGCTGCCTCAATTACCACAAGATGCTCCCAGATCTTTCTTCCTCCTTCCTTTGTAGTTTCCAGTTGATGAACTTAGAGACATTTATAGAACTTATAGTAAGTTGATGTCTTATAGACATTTGCAGTAGATGCTAGGTGCATGACACTGTACTTTATACTATAATTTTCCAGTTCCTTTTTATTCCTCCAGCCTTCATCCTCATCCAATTCTTTATTCTTGACTGCGTCACAAAACATTAAGCTAATTTATTTTCAAAATCTCCCATGACCTTCTTTTAGAAGTAGCATTATTACCATTACATGGAGAGTGAGCAAAGGCACAGATGGCACAATTTCAGAAGTATCTGCTGATTTGAGCTGCACTTGATTTGAAATGCTTAAGAAATGCTTTTCTGAAACTTCTGTTACAGAAAAGAGCGTGCAGTATTTTCACTAATCTTCTTCCAGGCTCTAGAATCTGGCATCTCAAATGAGTTAGGCACAACAGCTAATGATAGCCTTTGAAAAGTTTAGCTCAAAACGACTAGTCCAACACCACACAGAAACTCAGCTGGACCGGAGGATCAGATCCTGTTCTTGTGGCTACTACAGTCACTTTCTTCAAACAATTCCCTGACTCTCACTCACACTGCACGTTTTTCCTTCTTCTGCAGCAAGCCAGACAGAACTGCATTATATGCACATAGCTTCTCTCTCTCACTGAGCAAAGCACATGTTTTGCGGAGAAAAAAAAATGTCGCAGAGAAAAAGTTACGGGATGCATAAGCAACTTTAATTTCAGCACTCCCTAACCCTGAGCGCTTCATTTTGATGTTAAGAAGAGAGTATTAAGACCCTGAGGAAAGGACAGGAGTTTCCCAGGTTCCTACCAACAGGAAGCTGGACAAATGCCTCCTGCCGTGTGATGTGCCGACAGCCATATGGTTAATCTGCAGACCTGGAGCCCTCAGTTCCGCACAGGCCTCCGACATTTGACTCAACAAAGAGAATATGACAACCCGCTAGTGCTGCAGGGGGAACAGGATGCCTTCCCAGCTTGCTTCCTGGCAACAAAGGGAGGATGGGAAGGGAACACCTTGGGTCCTGCTCTAGCTTCTTGGAAGAGATGTGCTTTGTGGACACCCGCTGTCCTACCTGCTAGCCCCAAGCCTGATGTTTCCTACCCAGCTCTTCCCATCTGCTCCCATACCAGTTCCTGGCTTTTCCCCGCTCTGATGGTCCTGTTCTCCTTGCTAGCAAGTCTTGGTCTATCTAGTCCTGCTTTCTCAGCCTAGGCTTCTCTCACTTCTCAGACTTCGCTGTCCATCCTTCTTTTCCTGGGCTGCTTTTTCCAATCTCAGCCTCTCCCCCCTCCTGTGCCTCTGCCCCATGCTCTTTGATCAGCTAATTCTGCTTCTTAATTGGAGCCCTGGTCATTGGATTAATTTCCTGTTTCAAGCCAGAGAGATGGAAGATCTTTTCACAGCACAACCTGTCATTCAGAATATAACACAGGCAAAGGAATATATATTTCTCTGGTCTCCTCTTCCATTTTTTCATTAGCCCATTCTTCAATATGGCCAAACTTTTTTTTATTAAATTTTCCTAAGCAATTTAAACTTAGTCGGATGCATAGAATGGGAAAAACTCAGCATAAAATACCTGACAAAGTTTTGAACCAAACAAAAACCGCAGAGCAATTCCTATGCTGCCCTCCACAAACGATCCAAGCTCATGCAAAGGAAATACTTAGCAACCTAAGTAATAGGCAGTGCTGTCAGTACAAATTATAATTAACTTCCTTTCATTTCTCATTGATTTTCAAGATTTAGAGGACTGTTTACGACAGCACCTAAAGGCATTTCTCTCCTGAATCATTAAAGACACAAAGAGTAGGCCAAGTAGCTACCACAGACCTGGATCATTAGTTATCATAACATAGGATATAAGGATACTCACCTACTATAAGTAGCAACCTGAGGGGTTAAATTGAAGCAAAGAGAGTTTTAATGACCTTATCGGACTGAGCTAGTAACAGAGCTAATTGTTAAAACAGTTGATTGTTAACTGCATTAATGATAATGCAGATTAGACTGTAGGAGCTGTTGATCTTCAGTGACTCCCAGACTTAAACAGGGTTCTCAGCTTTCATTAAATGTTCCTCAGCACCTCAGCAATAAAGCAAACCAGTATGTCTGAGTGGGAAAGGTGCTCCTACCCCACAGAAAGATGAGTCTCCTCCCAATTTTATCGAGTAGCCTTCCTTGGCCCCATGTCTCTCTTCTCCCCATACTGGAGACCTATGGTCCCAAGTACATTTGCATTCACTTGACTTCCAAAACACCAGTTGTTTTAGGCAAAAAATAGAGAAATGCACCAATAAAATCATTCTCCTGAACACCACAGCAATACCATTCTCTCTTGCAAGTAATTCGGTGTTTCTACACATGCATTAAAAAAGCCAATTACAGAGCACAGTGTGTTACATAAAACGTAATGCCACATCTCATCTTTCTGAGACAGGTTTCATGGTCCACTGGCTCTCAAGCTCTTGAGGACACTCCACAGCCCAGGGCTGACTGTAATACTCTATCTTGAAACGTGACACAGAAAGTGTGTGTTTTTATATTCATCCTGTTTAGGATACTCCAGAGCAGACACTGTTGTCAGAGCTTCTTATGGTACAAGAACAAAGACTGGACCACACATAGGAAATGTCAGCATTTTGGGAAGATTTGCTAACCCCACTTCAGGAATAAAGCATGCAGCTTTGTCATTGAAACACAAAATGCATCAGGCTTCATCCCAACAGTCTGAAAAGGCTTGCTTTAAAATTTCTAATGACAGAGAAGATAAGATATACTGCAACTGAGATGAGTGACATTGGACAGAGACGGGGATAGAGCAAAGTCAGAACATGTAGGTGATATCTGAAAGCAGAGAACTGAAAAGTACGCGGGACAGTCCTGCCCAGAGGAGATGGTCAGTGCAGTGGCTGTAGTTTGAAGCCAAGTATGCAGCAGCCTGCAAACGGCCCTGCAACCAAATCGTAACACTCGCCTGAGCAGACATGAACATAGACTGCTAAATACAGCATCCTGCCCCACAAACTGACAGCTCTCTTTGTAACAGGCTAAGAAAGTACAGCGTCTTCTCTATCCCTCTATTCCTTTCCTTAAGAGGTACTACCAGGCACATACAATTAGGATTATGGGCAGGAAGGACAGCAACAACCAATACTATACGTTGTCTGACGCATCCTGTTATCAGATCCTAGACTGAAATTTGCTAAAGCATCTATTATATCACAATTCTGCCTCATATGAGTGAGGAAGCATGTGGAGTGCATGTTTATAAAATGTCATGCACAGCAGTTCAGCCAGAAATGGGGCTAGGGACAAATAATGTAACTAATACTGTTATCTGAAGAAAGATTTTAATCTTTTTATGAATTTTTCTGCAGTATCTGAATTCCTAAGAAATTTGTGTTATCTACTGTTTACAAATGGGATCAAGACCCCAAAATGAAGAGGAAAAAAGATTCTTTTTAACTTTATATGACCCAAATCTAGATCCAGTTCTCCTAGGTCTGTACATATTCTAGCATAAGGAGGAGAAGGACTTGGGGGTATTGATTGATGAAAAGCTCAACATGACTCGGCAGTGTGCGCTTGCAGCCCAGAAAGCCAACCATCTCCTGGGCTGCATCAAAAGCAGTGTGACCAGCAGGTGGAGGGAGGGGATTCTGACCCTCTACTCTACTATTGTGAGACCCCACCTGGAGTACTGTGTCCAGCTCTGGGGGCCCCAGTACAAGACAGACATGGAGCTGTTGGAGAGAGTCCAGAGGAGGCCACAAAGATGACCACAGGGCTGGAGCACCTCTCCTGTGAAGTCAGGCTGAGAGAGTTGGGATTGTTCAGCCTGGAGAAGAGAAGGCTCTGGGGAGATCTAATTGCAGCCTTCCAGTACCTGAAGGGGCCTACAGGAAAGCTGGAGAGGGACTGTTTATCAGGGAGTGTAGTGATAGGACAAGGGGTAATGGCCTTAAGCTGAAGAAGGGTAGATTTAGATCAGATATTAGGAAGAAATTCTTCCCTGTGAGGGTGGTGAGGCACTGGAACAGGTTGCCCAGAGAAGCTGTGGATGCCCCCTCCCTGGAAGTGTTCAAGGCCAGGCTGGATGGGGCTTTGGGCAACG
Source organism: Aramus guarauna (assembly GCA_013400195.1). Lineage (NCBI taxonomy): Eukaryota > Metazoa > Chordata > Aves > Gruiformes > Aramidae > Aramus > Aramus guarauna. The sequence continues at coordinate 37,050 of VXBL01002901.1, read as the reverse complement.
TGGTCTAGTGGAGGGTGTCCCTGCCCATGGCAGGGGGGTTGGAACTAGATGGGCTTTGAGGTCCCTTCCAACCCAAATCATTCTATCATTCTGTTATTTTATTATAAATCCTACTGAGACAACAGCTATGAGATCGACACTCCTCAGTATCAGACCATAAAGTTTTCAGACAGGTTTCTGTGAATTAGAGAATGAGCAAGGATTGTTCACCTGCACACAGCTTGTTTTTACTGACCTGTTCAATATGACATGGGACTGCATGGTGGAGGCAGGAGGATAAAATCCACGTCCTTGGGACAGCATTCAACTGTCTAGCCCACATGTAACAGGTTTGGGAAGGAGTCTTACATACTTCTATCCTTCAAATCAGCCTTCAAAAGGTTTATTCTTATGAATTCAGTAAGTGCAAAACCCAGTATTTGATCATACAATTCAACATTCATAATGTATGTACACCAAGATATAGCTCTGACTTTTGAGTACCTGATTTTGAGCCTTAACAATGCTTCTTAAACATTTTTCTTGTTTAATATAGATTCAGAGTATCGAATTGCCCACCAGGTATTAAACAGAGAGTAAACATTTCATTTGGGATTAATGTAAATCAGTTTCTTTTCAAAGCTTCTATTACTGTAATATAGATGTAGTAGACACAGCATTTAAGGGCACTTATGCAGTAGCACTATTTCTGATTCAGATTAGGTAATTCTGCCAGAAACGTGTTCAAGAGCGTTCAAAACTGCAACTCACCAACATACGAAAAATGATCAAAACTATTTGTTTAAAAAATAAAAATAAGATGGCAACTTACAACAACAACAAAAAGATATAAAGGCACTCTTAAACACAGAGCAGGATTAGCAAAAGATGAAAGAAATATCTTTTATCATTGCCATTAACCAGTGTCTCACTGTAATCAGAAGGAAATTTCACTCAGCCAATGCATATGTCCATGTATTGTTTATTCTTCCTGAGAGCAGTGTGTAAATGTATAAAAATTGAGAGACTGGCAGTCCTGGAAACAGAAGGTCTCTTTGTTAAGCTGCAGAGTGAATTTTACTCAGGCAGCTACATTATCCTAGGCATAATTTGGAAAAATGGTGGTGCTGGAATGTTATTACAGATGGCCAAGAATAGTGTCCAGCACTTGTCCTGGACCCTCTTGGCACAAAATGAACCCTGCTATTAACAATAAAAGTAGGAATTGCTGAGATAAGACACCCTTGGCAACACCTCTGAATAAATAAGGACCGGGGTTTTCTTCCCTGAAAATCTCAAGCATTTAGGGACATGGAAAATAGAAGGTTTCAGAGGCTCATTCCTGTTTTCAGGCAATGGCAAACATTAAATACTTCCCATGCCCAAGATCCATCTGTAAAACCACACCAGCGCTTGTAATTTTCTGGAAGAGATTTATTCTTCCACGTTTGCTCTCACTACTAGTCCCTTTAGTAACACACAACAGATTCCCTGAGGAGAGAAATTTACAACTCTGGCACACCTACTTGTAGTCAAAAAGGGCTTCAAATTCAATAAATGGTGGCTTAGAAATGCCAACAACCAAAACCCTTTACTTTCAAATTCTCTTCAGAGTTAATGTGTAGTAAGAAAAATTCCCTACTGCATGAGCTTCCTCCACAAAGCTACTAGGGCTGCCAACAGAGAACAATACAGATTAATAAAAAAAATTAAAAAATGTTATTTTCTCCTCATTATAATATACTCTAGTTAAAAAGAAGGGTACCCAAGGGAACATGCTGTGGATGCTAAGACTTTGTATCTCATGCAAATCGGCTCATGTACACACAAGAAATCTATTTAAGACCAAAGAGCAAGAATGAAATCCTTAAACCATCATCCCAAGGCAGTATTTGAAAAGCTAATGGGGCCAAAGTCAGAAGCATGTGTTTCCATACCAGTACTTCAAGCAGTGGCAAGCCTTGGGACGGCAGCAGCTGGCAATGGCAAGAAAGAGGAGGCAAGGCAGCGAGCTCCAAGCTAACGCGTTGTTCCCAGCCTTATTTTTGACAGCATCACACAATTGGCCAACACCAAGAGTACAAGCCACTCTTCAAGCCTGCTTCTCCCTTTTTGTTTTCCGAGAGGCTTTGGAGGCCCTTCACAATGAACAAAGCAGGCTTTTCAGATGCTGATTACTTAAGAACAAAGACGGTCTATTATCAGAACAGACATCACCTTACCCTCCTTCCTGAAGGTCTGGAATAGCTCATGGGCAACACTCACCAGCTATTCACTGGTGTAAGAGATCACACTCCTAGCCTGCAGTTTTTGAAAGGTGCCCCAGCACTGCAAAAACATACGATAGTACGTGATAAGAACGAGTACTGCTCTCCAGTTGACTTTTTGCAATTCACTTTTTGCTAGGAATACAAAGGATGATGCAAGCTAGCATTTTCTACTCAACTAATTTGTATTCGCAGCTATACAAAAGGTAATAGATTCCCCTTCTGAAGCTTGTGCACACACCCTTTGCCTGGAAGTCTCACCTTTCAACTGCTGCCTTACACACTATTTTTATAAATCTATTGATTCTTTTCATATTTCTCACATTTTATCACATGAAGCCTCACTTGTTACCTGCCATCCAGAAAAGTGGAATATCCATATATTCTTTTTTGTAACTTTAGATAGTCTTCTGGATAGTCATGCTACCTCCTGTTCTCTTTTTTGCCTTAATGCTATGCCTTTTGTGTAAAAGCTCTTCCTTATTCTCAAAGGAAATATCTTTTCCCTCTTCCTTGTGAATACCTCATGCCACGTGAGACACCCCAAACCAGTCTAAGTAATGCTGCAGGAGGGGCCACCTCTTATGGCTGTGAAAGGATTACAGCCGAGCCAGATCCCACCTGCAGGACCCCCTGTATATAACCCGGTGCTCAGTGCTGCGGTCAGAACTGGCAGAAGGGAGTGAGGAGAGGTCCAAAGAAGTGCGATGGCAAAGCTTCCTCCAAAGACAGCACACTCAGTGCCAAACCGCCCTTCTTCCCTCTCCGTCCATGCAGAGCCATTAGAGCATTAGGAGCGGCACTGAAAGCTTGGGCAGAGCTTTGCGGCCGAGGCAGTAGCTTGGCAAGAAGGACACCTTTTTCTCATTAAATAGAAGAGAGAGCAAATGGAAAGACAAGGCTCCTTGGGACTGAGCTGAGCTCCAAACTGCAGGATGGTGCCAGAATTGCCACAGAGAGAAAAAGTTGGCAGTTTCTAAGTGAAAGAATTACACAGATGCCAGGACGTAACCTGGAACACAAAGGGAAGCTAACACAGGCTAAGCCTACAAAAATGTCAGAGAAAGACATTAGGGGAGAATAACAAAGCACCAGATGAAATGTGCAGGAGAAATTGCTGAGGCTGCTCAAATGCTAGACCATAATACTGGACAGCATCTCTTGTGAAGATGGGGGTGAGGTCTGGGTAGCCCTCTCTCACGCTGCCTCAGAGAAAGCAGCAAGGAGAGGAGGGGGATTTCTCTCTTACCTTCCCAGAGAATGACCTTATCTTTCTCTCTTCTTTTGACTCATGCAATGGGAACCACATGGGCCTACAGAGGTGAGAGGGACTAAAATGACAGCATGGCCTAGTGAGACAGCGACAAGTGCCACAGGCCCATGTCGAAAACAAGATTTCTGCTAACAACCCTTCAAAGACCAAATTCCCAGCACTCTCACCTCAGCTACCTGCTTGGAAAAAAGGTGCTGTTTTCAATTATTGCTCTTTTTAAAGGAAAAATATGTTCTACAGCTAAGGGCAATTTTTGCCTTCTGCACTGCAATGTCTCATCACAAGTTTCACAGTAAAAACGAGTAATGCTCACCAATGGCAACTCCAAACTGCAGGGTTTCTACACATCCCCATTTTACCAGCATCCAACCACTTAAAAAGATTTAAAGAACAAGCCATCCCATGTGCACATAACTTTCTTCAAACTATTCTCTCACTCCAACAACTCGCATGCCAAAAGCAGCAGTTTGGAAAGTCAAGGACAGAGAAATAAACCAGTTCCCGAGATTATTTCACTTATTAAAAAAAGACAGGGTATTTCAGATGTTAGGGATGCAAAATACTAAGAGTCTGACTCTCCTGCAGTGGCACACAGGAGAATTGACCAGAAACAAAGCCAGCGAGACTACTTTTCCAGTTCAGCCTGACCTACGCATAACAAGATATAACCCAGTAATTTATTTCCATTCTCCTCATTTGCAACACCAGCAGGAGAAAAGGACTTGTTAGTGTCAGGAGCGTTTTAACAGTGTTTCTGACCTTAAGATTACTGCTGTTGCAGATAACCCACTAGCGATTAACAGCTCCATATGCGAGATGGCAAAAGAGAAATGATGAAGCTTATAGTAAAGCTGGATAAAGCAGTAAAAAGACTCCCTGACATCTGCAAATCTTGAGCATCCAGAGGAACCACCTCTCTTTATGCCATTCTATCTTATTTCTGCTTTAAGTTAATTTCTTTATACTGCTAGTATCTCATATTAGATCACCTGAAAAATAATAGCTGAAGAAGCTTAATTCAGCCTTGCCTTGCATCTTGGTTTTGGCTGGGACAGAGCTGATTTTCTTCCTAGCAACTGGTATAGTGCTGTGGTTTGGATTTAGGATGAGAATAATGTTGATAACACACTGATGGTTTTAGTTCTTGCCAGGCAGTCAAGGACTTTTCAGCTTTTCATACTGCCCCGTCAATGGGGGCTATGGGGGTGGGGGTGCCCAAGAAGTTGGGAGGGGACACAGCCNTGGCAACTCCAAACTGCAGGGTTTCTACACATCCCCATTTTACCAGCATCCAACCACTTAAAAAGATTTAAAGAACAAGCCATCCCATGTGCACATAACTTTCTTCAAACTATTCTCTCACTCCAACAACTCGCATGCCAAAAGCAGCAGTTTGGAAAGTCAAGGACAGAGAAATAAACCAGTTCCCGAGATTATTTCACTTATTAAAAAAAGACAGGGTATTTCAGATGTTAGGGATGCAAAATACTAAGAGTCTGACTCTCCTGCAGTGGCACACAGGAGAATTGACCAGAAACAAAGCCAGCGAGACTACTTTTCCAGTTCAGCCTGACCTACGCATAACAAGATATAACCCAGTAATTTATTTCCATTCTCCTCATTTGCAACACCAGCAGGAGAAAAGGACTTGTTAGTGTCAGGAGCGTTTTAACAGTGTTTCTGACCTTAAGATTACTGCTGTTGCAGATAACCCACTAGCGATTAACAGCTCCATATGCGAGATGGCAAAAGAGAAATGATGAAGCTTATAGTAAAGCTGGATAAAGCAGTAAAAAGACTCCCTGACATCTGCAAATCTTGAGCATCCAGAGGAACCACCTCTCTTTATGCCATTCTATCTTATTTCTGCTTTAAGTTAATTTCTTTATACTGCTAGTATCTCATATTAGATCACCTGAAAAATAATAGCTGAAGAAGCTTAATTCAGCCTTGCCTTGCATCTTGGTTTTGGCTGGGACAGAGCTGATTTTCTTCCTAGCAACTGGTATAGTGCTGTGGTTTGGATTTAGGAGGAGAATAATGTTGATAACACACTGATGGTTTTAGTTGTTGCCAGGCAGTCAAGGACTTTTCAGCTTTTCATACTGCCCCGTCAATGGGGGGTATGGGGGTGGGGGTGCCCAAGAAGTTGAGAGGGGACACAGCCAGGACAGCTGACCCAAACTGAGCAAAGGGATATTCCATACCATATGACGTCATGCTCAGTATATAACTGGAGGGAGTTGGCTGGGAGGCATATGGCTCAGGAACTAGCTGAGCATTGGGTCTGGGCAGTGAGCAATTGTGCTGTGCATCGCTTGTTCTGTATATTCTTTTATCATCATTACCCTCTTCCTTTTCTGTCCTATTAAACTGTCTATCTCAGCTCATGAGTTTTACCTTTTTTTCTTTTAGATTCTCTCTCCCCTCCCACTTGCAGCAGGGGGGGAGTGAGCAAATGGCTATGTGGTTGTTTTAGCTGCTGGACGGGTTAAACCATGACACCTTGTCTTCTACTCACTGTTACATAGACAGAGCCCTCAGATTATTTTGCATCAGAAACACCTCTTTAACAATCTAAAACAGCACTAAGATTTAAAAAGAAAGTATAGAAGAAAGGAAAAGTGGTTAAAAAATGCAAAGAAATAGCAAATTTCATCCCACCTTCTGTATTTTACAATGTATGTTAGCAGAGAATGTGCTATTCAAGGTAGACTGTACAGATCTGACAGTCTTAGATAAAAAGTATTTCATGTATCACCTGAAATGTCTTCTGAAACAAAACCACAAGTCTTCCATAAATTACACTCCAGCAAAACATATCTTTGGACATCACTGAAAGGAGATGCCATGACAGATAGCCTGGGCAATAGAAGCTGAAGACACAAAATAAGAAATTTAGTTTAATAAATGTTACTAGGTTAACAAAATAGACTGACAGGTTATCTAAGTAGACTAAGTGATCAAAATTCACTGTTGATTTCTATTACAAAAACAATAAAAATGTACACCCTACTTCATTTCTTAATTTGATCAAACAAAAAAATCTGCTAATTCTTACACCATTTCATTAACTTCTTTAGTCCAACACAAAAAAACCCAATGGTAACATGGATGAACTACCCTTCATATTGCTAAAACATCAAAACTCTCTAGTTGTACTTCCAATACTGCCTTTCAGCTCAATGGGTTGAGTCAGCTTTCACCTAGTCTGTTTTGTGACTAAATAGAGAATTAATGTCTGTGAAGTGTTTTGAGCACAGCAAATGTCAAGTCCTTTCCTCTGATACAGGTAACAAATCCAAACCAGGTGCATCCATGGATAATGTTTCATACTATCCATGGAGATAGTGCTCATAAAAGTCGTATGAAACTCTTTTAAACATTTTATGTTTTAAACATGTTTTAAAACATTTAAGTTTTTATTTCTGATGATCTACAATTCCACTGAGACAAAAGCAAGAAGGCTCATTCCTGTTTTTTACAACTCTGGCACACGTACTAAGCATACCTGCAGATATGTAAAAGTGAGTACATTAAAAAACAAAACAAAACAAAACAAAACACAAAAAAAAAAACCAAAACCCAACCTCAAAACCCCAAAAACATCCCTGCTTTTATATACTTTTCTCCATCAGAAACTTCTCATATCTTCAAAAACAAGTACTTCTCCAATAACTCATTTTACAGAGCTGCTTCTTTGGTCTTCATTCCCTTTTCCCAGGGGATGCAGTGGCTTCACTGATCATGTGCCACAACAGCTCCTGATTAATTCTGATAGACAACCAGCAGTTAGCTGGCACATCATCATCATTGCCCTAGGATGAACAATAATCTGCCTCGCCATCTGCTCCCAAATTTATTTTTAACCAGTCATTGCTTCCTTCAGTGCGGTGAATGTGGCAGGAACGGCACCCTTCCCCTTGGAAGCATTGTGCTGTGAGGCGGTGGCAGGGGGCGAGGAGATGTCCATTTGGGTGCCCCTGAGCATCACAGTGGATAGGAAACAGATGGATAAATACAGGATCAGAGGAAAAAAAAAATTGCTTCCTCACCACAGGGACAGGCAACTGCTTGTTCTCTTCCAGCAGATACGGCAGTACCCACTGCTTTTTCAGTTCTTTGGGCAAGTTTGATAACTTTAAATGGTCCACGGTGGTAGGAGAAGTAGCAGAAGGTGATATATGTTAATCATTTACCAATGGGAATATGCATCCCTGCATTTACTGAGGCCCGTACAAAATTTCAATATAAAAGCTGTTTCGATCACTTTGGTTCACAGACACTGCCCCAAGTGAGCTGGGCTGTTGTGTGAGTTAGACTCAACCTATGACATCCCTTGTGTAGCATGGACTTGAGTCATTAACTTCCTTTGAAGAGGAGCACCAAGATGTTACATCAACACAGGAAGCTACTTGGGAGCTGTGGAAGGACATGAGCACAGGCTTGATAAAGTCGTAAGGCAGCGAGGAGGTTCCTTTTGTAACTGCATGGCCCTGCTCACTGCCTTCACGCTCACTTTCAGGTACAGTAGCACAGCCCAGGAGGTGACAAATTACAGCGTCACTGTGGCTACGCCACTGCTGAGAAGCAGTGGACAAGGATATGCGTGGAAATTGATGTCATGTTGTAACAGAGACTTAGAAAGAAAACAGGTGGAGCCTAAAGCTTTGCATAGCTGGTAAGATGAGCTACACATCTTTGATATACTGTCAGCAAGATCTGACGATGAGTACCCCACAGAAAACAGGGAACTGTTGAAAGCAGTCTCCAGGATATGAAGAATTGTCAAAATCTCAGAAGAACACAAAGAGCAAAAAGAACAGCTCTGAGGGATCTGAGAAAGAGTAGAAATATAGAGGGATGTTAGCAGGTCTCCAGTCCAACCTCCTGCTCAAATCAAGGTAGACATGACTGGTCATGACTTTATCCAGTCATGTCTTGAAACCTTCCAAGGGTGGAGACTGCACAACCTCTCCAGGCAACCTGCTGCACTTGCTTGACCAACCTCATGGTGAAATGGTCTTTATATCAGGTTGGAACCTCTCGTTTCAATTTATACTCATCACCTCTTGTCCTCCCACCAGGCACCACTGTGAAGATCCTGGCTTTGTCTTCCCGGTAATCTCTTATAAGTGCTGAAAGACAGCCGTTAGATGCCATGCAGTCTGACACTGGACAGTCCTGCAAAACATCCTTATAAGCAAATCAGGGAGAAAGGCTAAAGGTGAACTGACAATAAGGAGGACGCACAAATGACAAATATACTCAATGAGTAGGTATCAGTAATTCGATATCAGCTGGGATAGCCCTATGAAGGGAGGCCCTGATGACAGTTAATATTTCCTAGTGACTGGCACATCTGTATTCTATTAATTTAGTTCATAGTTTAGAGGGCAGAAGGGGTTACAAATGCTTTGGGAGACATGATTGCAATTCCAAATGGAGAAATGCTTAGAGTAAGTAGTATGACATTCAGTAGAGACAGGTAGAAAATACTGCACTTGAGTTGAAAAAAAGAAAAAGGGGAGGGACACAACACAGGAAGATGGGGGGGGGGGCAGGGCAGGCAGAAGGGGGGAATTTTTTCAGCAGCACACTGCAAAAACCCCAGGTTTATAACAGAGGACAAAACCAGAAACCAATNCCTGAATAAGGCTGTTAAATGGCCCGCTGTCAAAAAGTTATAGGAAAAAAAAAAAAAAAAAAAAAAAAAAGAGTAAAAGAACCTGGCTGCTATGTATATTAATAACTACATCATGCAAAGCATGAGACAACAGTATGTTATGCTGCTTTATTCTGCTCTATGAACATCTCTGCTGATAAATTGGGTGCAGCTTTAGATCCTATACTTGAAGGTAGGGACTGACTGTAACAATTCCAAAGGAACAAAATGACACAGCTTAACACATGTTTCATCAGGGAAAAATTGGAGACAGACTTGTTTAGTTTTAAGGTGGTGGTGGTAGGGAACAGCAAATTTTGGATATTTAGTATGTTACAGTAATGAAAACAGTGACAAACTGTTCTTCAATTTCACACATACACACAAAAGATTACTCACAGCTTTAATTTGGGGTAAAAAAAACCCTTTAGGTTAGGGTATTAAGAAAAACTGAGGATAAGCAGCACTGGAATATGCTAGCCACGGAGGTTAAATTTATCTTGCTTTAGAACAGGATAATAGGCTAACTCTTCTAGCCATGTGCTATATGTGAAAAATAGCCTTCAGCATATTCTGAAATGCAGATATCTTATTGTACACTCATTCCCTACTTTGTACCTACTTTTCAGAGCAGAAACAAGCATACCATTTTTAAAGCTGCAAACAAAATTGACAGCAGAGTAAGAAGAATTCAAACAGAACATCCCTCCCACTACTGAAGGCTGTTTAATAAATAAGATTGCTAACAGCAGCTTTCCTTGGAAAATTTGATTCTGCATCATCATTCTGATTCACAAACAAATGCTTTATCTCTTGTTTTAGGCTTTCTTCTGTACATTTTAATCAACAGATTCTTGATTTTAGGATACGTTTTTCCACTATGCTTATGTTGAAAGCCAGTAAGACAGGCTCACAGTAATTGAAGGGTACCAAACGGCACACCACCTCTGGAGCCCTGTACTCCTTACTGAAACTAACCTATCAGTGGTATGAAAGCAATGCCCAGAAAGAACTGGTTCAATATGCAAACTCCACGCAACAGTCTTCATACAGACAGAAAATTCTGGCCCTGACGCTGGAATCGCTGCAAATCGTCGGGCCAACTGCCCTTTTGCAAGCGCAGCAGCCATTTGAGAGCTGAGAGATACACCTTTCCTTTGCTGCCGGAAGGAACAGCGCCGTCTGAACGGCTGTGTACTGTAGTGATCCTAACCACAGGGTCGGAGATCCACAGAACAGTTAGGCCGGGTCGCTGGAGGTCTGCGCTGCGCTACGCTGCACAGAGCACGTGGCCCTCAGGCCTGTGCCGCACACGCACCCTGACCGCAGGATAAACTCAGCCAGTCAGTCATAGCAGAGGACGCTGTAGGCAGCTCTCACGCCAGCGGTTACACCGTGACTTTATCTTAAAGTGAAGCAGCATGCTCCCATGCAAACTTTCTTCTGCTCAACAGCAGAAATTATTAATAAAATTTTCTTCTACGAAACTCCTGTAAGAACACCGAAAATCGTCATGCCGGCAAACCTCTCCATGGGTTCTGCACATAGTGCTGTGCCCCGACTGGAGGTCTGTCCAGAGCTGCACAACAGGGGATTCCCAGCATCGGAAGGGGTGTAAGTTTATCCATTCTCCCTGTCCTTCTTGTTAGTTCCAATAAATGATATTTTAATCAATACCTCACAGACTGAGTGCCTTTCTCACTGGCATCACAATAAACACTTGTACCAGTGCCTTATGCATATGACTGACACAGGCCATCTGCTAACCTGTTTAAGTGAAAGTCACAGCAGTGTTTTTTTTACTTTAACACAATATTTCATCTCTGACTTGGCACTGAACATCTCATGATGTTCTTGTCCTGTTTTCCCAGTCTCCTACATATGCAGGCTGAAAGAAGAATATTAAAAAAAAAAAATCACAGGTTGATTCCTTTGAGAAAGTCTTGATCCTCATGTTCTTTTCTATTGCTCCTAGTACACTTATTACAAGGTATGCTGTAAGGCACACATCCTTTGGAAGACTCTGGATGAGTGAACTTGCCAATTTGAAAGTGGCCTGGTAAAGAGCTTAATCCAGCTTGAATTCATTTAAGTGATCACCACTAAAAAAACCGAGCCAGAAACATTCTTGATCCTTTGCACTTTTAAGCAGTTTCAGAGGTGAAGACAATTTACAGATGAGGAATGTTACCAAAAGCTACCTTCATGCTCAAAACACTGTCCAGAATCTCAACCAAGATATTTGTGATCTCTGTTTACTATAGGTGGTTTTAACAAATCAAAATAAAGCACAGTAGAATAATAATGACGAGCATAAAAACTATTTTAAGATCAAGCAATAGTCTGCTTTTACAAATGAGAAGTTTTTTTAATGAATACTTTTCTTAATGTACATGAAAATACAGTTTAGTGCAAGCGTACCCTGTCTGATACAGCATACAAGGCAGTAAACACATTTGCAGAAAAACAATATATTGCATTTCTTTTGAGAAGGGCGTTTGCATATCATGTCAGATGCATATGTACAGAAGAAATAAATTTGCACGTCTACCTTAACCTTGCTCATTTATTGATGTTTGAGTATCAGTTATTCACTCTTTTTCAATCAAAGCCAGAAAGCTCCAGTACTGTTATGTTGACATCTTTCATGTCCACCACTGCAGTAATTTCCAGAGTCCGATGTCAAAAAATTTTCTTCTCTGCTCTGCCTTGCCTCCTGGATATTATACATTTTTGAAAAAAAATCTAACAGAAACAGTATTGAGTACTTCTCTATTCTTGCATTAAATACACTTTTTTACAGAGCAGTTTCCATCAAAAATTTATCTTCCCACTCAGATCAGGGTCTTTCCTTATTTACGCAATCCAAGATCCTCCTCTTTTGCATCAGCTTTCCTTTTAACAAGAACTCTGACTTTCCTAAATATTTTCAAATTAATTTTGCCTCATTCACAACAATCTAGGGGATGAAGCAATTTGTTCCGGTTCCATTTGAACACACAGGGACTGAGGGATGTTTTGCCTTAGAGCTATGACTAAATGAGGCGAACAGAGAATAAAAACAAAAGCAAAACCCCAAACCACATAACCTCGCTCTGCTGGCACCTGCACCGATCACTTGCTGCACAAAGAAAAGCTGAGCTTTTAACAGGAAGCAGACACAAAAGCAATCACTTGTTATCACTGCAATCCCAAACCAGAATACTCTGGATTCTCCTTGGGCACAAAATGAAGAACAGCACTACAAAGTTAGCAGCATCCTCTTCTGCGTGCTCCAAGGACTGACTACCTTTCAGCTAGTTTTAGCTAGTTCATCATTTAAGTCACAGTCATCCCCATTTAATCTGTTCATTGTCTGCCTGATGCACATCCAAAGAGATTCACAAAAACATGGTGATGCAGGTCAAAGATGCAAGAGAAATCTCTCTCCATTTCACAACAGAGTATTCAGTACTTATAAAGGATTTACTTCAAGGTCAAGGAAAGCCAGACAAAAGATTTTGGTGGAAGCAAGAAGAAACATTCAGCTTTTTGACAAAAGCAGTCAGCAAGAGATCAAGGTATTTTATTAAAACCACACAAATCCTCTAAAGAGCGCAAAACACTGTCTTTCAAATTTAACCCTGATTTAACCCTTAAATAACAAAATGATAATGTTCTGGATTAAGAAAACAAACTAATAAATCCAAGACAAATATCCTGACACTGGGCAAGGGATTGAAAGTTGTCTTTGGAAGGGAAGAAATTTGAAGGTCCAGATCATTGGTCTCCAAACTTTTTTGATTGCACAGCTCAGCAGTAAAACAATCTGTGCACGCACCCTCAAAATAAGGATATTATCTTATAAATTATGTACATGCATTACTGTACTGTTATGTACATTATAAAACATACATAAAAATAGGATGAGATGAAGAAAAACTAATTTACAAGTTTATTTTATTAATGGTAAAAAAATACAGTTTTATACACCCCAATGGTTTGTTTTGCATGCACCCCACTTTGGAGATTGCTGCAGATGGCCTTTCCTCCTCTCTCCTACTCCCAAGAAGAATACTGACTCTCTTGCAGCCCCGCAAGGAACAGCATTTACCTTGAACTAATGCCGAGATAAACAACTGACAGCAGTGAGCCCTGTGACTGACATTCAGGATTTGGGGACGGAGGGAGAAGAGCTGCAACTCACAGCTCATTTTGTTAGGGATTACACTTCATAATAGAGTCAAGGAAAGCTGGACTTTGGTGGACGCCAAAGCACGGAAGAAAATTTACTCATATGGAGGGAACTGGGCAGGAATATGAGTTATTACAGAAAAAATTAAGCCTAATCTTAAGTTTTGGAGAAGCTAAAGGATAATGGGAAAAATGGGAAGCAATCTATTTTGATTGGGGGAAGGGAGGACGCTCAACTATTTTGTATGCTCATTAGTAAACTAAAGAAACATAGTCCAGATAAATTAATCAGAAAATTATTGCATAACTGGTAGAGAATAACACTTTTAGAAAAAAATTATGGTTCACTGTCAGCCTTTGAGGGTGTTTCAAGGGTCTATCCTGGTTCATTTCTATTTCATACCTTCCACTGAAGATTTTGACTGTAGAATTGCATATGCAATGTACTAATGATACAAAATTTGAAAAGGTGGCAAATTCTTGGTAGAAGACAACTGGATTGTCTTTATAAACTACAGAAATCAGTCAACAAGATGTTTACTGAAGTCCAAAGCAGCACACATTTTGTATTATTCACCCATACCAGTACTTTACCTGCTATACTGTGTACAGAAGGCTGTTGTGAGCCTTATAAAGGCACTTTAAGATTGGCAGAATAGCGATGAAAACAGTATGTCATAACACTGTTCAGACACTGCAATGCTGGGGCACTTGCAAGGACCTACACAGATAGATCAAGCCTGTGCTTGAGACTATACCACTAGGGATATTCTCGAACAAGGTAACTTCTGAGTAAAACACCAATCCCAAGTTTTAACTGCTATAACTTGAAAAGAAAAAGCATATCACAAAATATATTAAAGGATTTTTGCACCACAGCTGACAGCAGTTCCTAAATGAAGAGTCATCACAAGTTGAGGAATCAATGTTTCGACACTGAGAAATTGTCTAGTATACCTGCAAGCAAACGATGCCATTACATTAAAGTCACTTCATATAGCCTTCAAAAATACATCAGCAAATTCATATTTGAAATTTTTTGTCGCATAAGTTTTGATACAGGCAGTGATCTGAGAAGAAAAAAAACCCCACAACTATATAAATGAATTCTTAGACACAGATTTCCAAAACCAATTTCCTGTCTCTCAGCATTCAGAAGCTTACAGGGTCTTAATGCTTCTTTCAAAACTGATTATAAACAAACATACGGACATTAATTGCAAATCTCTCAGCTCTCACAGGGAGTTTCAAATAGAAGGCCCGCCGTGCTGTTTACTTGCTTTTGCTTTCCCTCTCCTTAAGTACTCACTCATGCCTGGTACCACAAATGCTTCTCCTGGAGCAAGTGAAATTGGCACAACTCCAAGGTAAATTACCATCTTGCTGTTAGAAATGCATTGTGCACAGATTTAACTTTATTTTACCAGATTTGACATAAATGAGCTAATAAATTAAAATTCAAATAAAAAGGCGTTAAGAGAAACAAGCTCTTATTCCTTTCCTTTATAGGTGGGAGAGCAGCAGTGCACTAATGAACCTGAATTTGTGATATAACTCATCACCTGTATTCTGAAGAGAGAGAAGCAGGGTAACAAAAGATCCATTTTTGCCACAGATAACAATCTCTTTAAATTCAAGAGAGGACAGAAAGACAGAAGCAGCTCAGAAATTTGTAAACACTTGTTTATAATGTTGTCTTCCAGTTAAATACAAGCTATAAAGGTGAAATTTTGGGGCAGTGCTGAAGACTAGCAGACTCGTTGGTATTTCTGAGGCATCAGTCCTATTCACGTGGGATCTAGAGGCTCAGAGTTGCACAGAATTGGACCTGGTAAGAAAAATTCTGCTTCTAAAGCTGTCATGCTAACCAGACAAATCAAGCAAGTGTGAAAAGGTGTTATACATTTCACATTTTGAAGATGGGGAACCTAAGGAGTGAGTCATAAAGCCATGTATGTTGCAGAAGGGGAGGGGGAGGTCTCTGGAGCTCATGCTCAGTGTGTCAACCTGCAAGTTGCTGCTGGGGTATCTAAATGACAGAGTCACCCAAGAAACATTTAGGAGGATACAAGAGTTGCATGCTGATGTGGGCACGGGTCAAACTCAGGCTCAATCACATCTTCTCCAGTTCCACAACTGAAGCTGTTTGTCCCTGCATTAGACTGTAACCACTGCAGTACTGACAATACAAAAGGCGGTGAATCCTTAACACTCGAACACCTGAATGTATACTACAGATTCAGGTGGTGATTAGGATTACATTTTGGAAGCAAATATTAAACCGCTGAGGACCACAGCAGCCTTCATTGCTTGAAAGCAGCCAGTTGCTGTCTGCTTTACAAGTTACTGCTTTTGTGGGTCATTAGCTTTCAGCTCCAGGCAGATTAAGATGAAACACCAAAGCACTTACCAGTGGCAGGATCCTTGGCCAAGAGGAAGGATTGCAGGTAGGACTGAGGAACTCATTCCTCAGCAAAAACATTCCAGTCTGGATATCCAATGTTCAGTTATCACAAAAATACTTGGGAGATAGTAAGTAGCTTGACTGTGTGTTGAGTACACAGAGATCTCCTCAAGTTAAATACTTTAAAATCTCAAAAAGGATCAAGCACAGAACCAGCCCAAAGTCTTCCGAAAGTTTTAGCTGATGTAACATCCCATACAGCAGGTAAAGATTATTCCCTCTTCCTTCATCAGCTTCTCTGACATTTCTAAAATTTCACATCAATATTTTTTACACACATATATCAGCCAGTTTAATTACAACAGTTACTGACTTCTCATATGAAAAAAATGTGGGGGGGTTTGTTTGTTTTTAAAATTTATGCAGTCTGTTTACAACAATAATCATATATTCCTCTGATCTTGTTCACAAAGCAGGGAGAAACAGAGACTGCCATCTCTCCATTTCAGCTGGAGTGAAGCATCACGAATCACTTAATCTTTTGTCTTTTATGGTCAAGTTACAACCTTGTCCTCCACTCACTGCAAGATCCTACATCTGCTTCTTTCTAGGCTGAGGGTAGACAAGCAAACCCCTTTTTTAATCAGTTTCACCAGCTCAGTGCAATTATTATGGAAATTTAAAAGCAGGTCTCCTCTCTCAACTCCAGCGAATTAAATTCAGAAGTTGTTAATCTTTTCTTTGCAACTTAAAACTACAGTATTCAAATATTCCTATAATCACAGATACTAGAGTCTATATACTCAAGTCATGCAGTAAAACTGTTAAATACATTTATCTACTTGTCAATAAGATTGTTTTCAGAAGCAGTTTAACCCTTTTTCTGAGCCTTAACTCAGTAAGCTGGATCATACCATTTCAGACTAACAGCAAAGGTAATACAGAAAAGAGCCTGCCTTCGCTCCACCTGTAAGCACAACCAAAGAACTTGCATTAGCCACAGTTAAATCCCCAGGAACAAGCAGGAGAGTAAGAATAAAACTATTAAACAGCCCAGGAGGAAGAAAATTTTTGACTGCAAAGAGGGAAAACTCTTCCATGATGCAACTTTAGACTGGCTTTATCGGAGTGATTTTCTACCATGGAGCTTTCTCCTGTTCTGCCAAAGCAGCTGCCTGTTTCCTTCCTACACCCAGATTTCCTTTAATCATTGAAGACAGGCTGCTGTGTTCTGACGAAATGCTTTTCCTGGCCATGCCTGGTGGAGGGAATTAAGCCTTCCAATCCTTTTGAAATGCAAATCTTCACCAAGTAGGTTTCATGCCTCTTGCTATTGTTGCCTCTCCCTGAAGAGCACACCTTAGGTGGAACAGAGAACGGTGGACTGTTTACTTACCTACTAAAATGAATACTGTCTTGCACTTGCAATCCTCTAATCACTCCATTTTCATTTTTGTCTTTCCTCCTCCCCAAATCTCACATTTTTCAAACAAAAAAGCTTCTTAACTCTAGATGGCACAAAAAGCAGCCATCCTCCAGCAGCAAGATTATCAATTCTTACCTGCATAGCCAATACAGCTCCATAGATTTTCCAAATATTAAGTATTTTTGTTACTGTTGAGACCGTAACAGAATAAACATTCAGCCCAACTGCACTTTTCATGTTATTAACAGAAAAATTCCTCTGCCCCTTTTTGGAGATCATGGGCAGGAGAATAGCATTTTAATTAAAAAGGAGGAGTGCAATCATAATGAGTAAGAAGCACACAGACCAATAATCTATGACAAAAGAAAAGAAGATACTGAACCTGACCCTCCGAGGGAGGAAGTAAGTGTTGATATAAAAACTCCTAGCATAGTTTTGTTCTTTTGGTTCAATTTCAGCCCATAGTTGTGGGGGACGATGCAGAGGAATTCCAAGAGTGGCCAACTGCTGCAAAGCCGTATGCATGTTGGGGTTGTAGATAAAGGTAATGTTAGTATAGTACACGGAGATACACATCAGGACATCTGCACTTCAAGTTAAAGCAAGCAATGACAACCAACATACAGTCTGTGGGCAAAGGAGGACTCTAGAAAAAAAATCACACCTGTGCTCCTCCTGCCATCTTTTTTTCTAGAGTTGCTTTGTCACAGGCATGCGTATCAGGCCATGTTTAAGCATGGCCACCAAAGTATAGATCCCTTGAGCTGGCTGCCTCGTAGGCCACGTGTCCAGGTTCAGAAAGAATATTTCTGAGACCATATTCCAATTCATACACCTAACCTTTCTGAAATGTGCAGTAGCTTCAGACAGTGCAAGATTGAGCTCTCTTGTTCAACAGAAGGCTAACAGAATCAAAGTCTCTTCATAACTTTGTAATCCACACAGTAATCTCTGGACAAGTCTCTCAAATGCCGTGCCTATGTTTCTCCATATACTATACTGACGTTACCATTATCTACAACATTGACACGTGTACAGCTTCACAGCAGTTGGCCACTCTTTTGAAAAACCAGTCGTTGAATTTCTTGTACCAAAATGTCACAAAAGGTAGAAGGAACCAGCAACTTTCTATTAAAATGAACTTCAATATTGCTTTGAATTTGAGATTGCTGTTGGTAACCTGAAACCCATCCACCACATTTAAGAACCAGACTGAATCTGGCGGGGACACAAAGAGTTCTTATTCTTGTAAATGAAAGGAAGCAGATTTTGTGCACTGGCAGAGCATGTGTGGATGGCAACTGCAAAAAGTGTATGTTTGGCATGTAGGGGGATGGCGTTACTGCCAGCTACCAAGCATTTCCATTAGAGCACCTGCTGTAGTTTCACTTGGCACGCTCCTGCAAGCAACTTCGGCTATTGTGAAAACTGTCTAGCAAAAGCCAACCTCATTGGAGTCCCTGCAGCACAATTGATCAGCTCACTATAGAAACCTCATGTTTTGCACTCATTCATACCATTGATATTTCTTGGTAAGCTGGGAAACCAGTCTGAACTGACATGACAACAGAAAGAACAGCTTGAATGTTGCCAGAGGGGAAGTTGTTAATTTTTCAGACAATGTAACAGATTAGCAGAAAAGGATATTTGTCCAAACTCACAGATCAAGGCTCAAATGTACACATCTTGAGTACATAATTAAGTGGCAATAGGGACTAACTTTGACCTTTTCAACACATGACAATGCATTCATGTCTTTAAAGTGTGAAAAGCTAAATGCAAAATATCGCCCAAACAAAAAAAAACCAACCCTGCAAAACAAGCCAATAACAACCAATGAAAAAAAAATCCCAAGCCAAAAATGCACACCCCACCCCCAAAAACAACCCACACCAACCTGAAAGCACTTTACTAGACTTACAAGAGAGACTCTCTTCCCTTGTCTTCCCACCCCTCAAGACTAAAAAATTTCACTCTTCTGCCACAACCACCTTTCAACAGGTTATTCTCAAATTCAGGTATTGAAAAAAAAAAACCCAGAAGATTACTTCAGTAGACATACTAAAATTTAGGCCTGCCTGAGAAGGCATCTTCCTTTCACAAGCAGCAGCTGAAGTCGGAACACTTACCTTGCAAGATGTTACATTTTCTACTTCTGTCTGTAGAGGACCTACTTTTCATCTCCAAAAAATACTATAAAGCTCAAAGCACTCAGATCAAGTTAAGTCAAAACTACTCTAACCATGGAACTGGCTTCAGCAAGCCATTCTGAGCACCTTTCATTTGTCTTCTAGAGTTTGTGTACAGCTTAGTAATGTTTTCAAGACTTAAACACATTTAAATCACATTTTAGTCAGGGGTCCAAAAGACCCCTTCAGATAGACAAGAAGTTTCTACTGTATGCCTCCACACAGCAGACAGACAAATCTCTGGTGCATCTGAGAGATGCATGCAGAAAATAGAGGGGAAAAAAATCCTTAAGTAAAATACTTCCTCTTGAAGAAATACCAGATACTGACCACAGATACTCTGCCTTTCCACCTCACCCTCTAGAACATATGAATAGTTGAAGTAAAGCTGATCAAACCTACCTAATGAAGCATTTCATGGAAAGCCACGGTTATTATCAATCTTATAAGACTTACTTATCGACTCATGAAGGATTCATACAGATGACTATTACACTGCCCTGTTACTTTGCCGTGACTTACCATTTTTGACCACCACAATTACAGTATTACTATGCCGTCTCACCACCCATCAGGCAACGTTGACAATGCATCAGCACCATGCCTGACCTGCAGCGTGCGCTGTAAGATGTACTTCAGTACAGGATGGACACACTTGGGCCTCTAACTTCTACCTCAATAGCACTTCAGGAGAAGACACACCATGCCATATTACTCTGATCTTAATTTGAAAAACAAAAAGACACTAGCTTTTGCTGGCCAAGGACCAAGCACAGCTATATAAAGACAGTCCAGGGGCCCAGTCAGCAGTTTAAACAGTTTAAAATACATTTCCCTAGAGCACTGTAAGGATACAAGCTACTAAGCTCTGCTGAGGGGGCCACAGCAGGTTATCAGTGGAGAATGAGGCATGCAAGGTGCTCTAAGGGCACAGCAGTGCTGTAACTCAGTTGTGAAATAGCAACTTGATCCCAGCCTGCAATGTACATGCAGAATTGCCTATATGCATTTATTTCTTCAGTGTAGTTTAGGTAGCAAACTCCAGAAAATCCAAAAGTTATCAACCAAATTTGCTTTTGCATTTCATAACATCATAAATCTACATTTCATGCTACAGTTTCCCTTTCTGGTTGACCTGGGTTTGCAATTAGAGAAGGGGAACGATTTAACATTTAATGCCTTATAAAGTGGTTCTGAAGGTGGTGCTCTTTTTTTCTTTTTATTACCTAGAGGAACATAGAGTTGCTCATTCATCTTAGCATGCAAACCATTTTTAGCCCAACTAAATTAAAAATACTGTCACAGAATTTTTGAGCAAAGACATTTATCTTGAAAAGGTAAATTAAACATTCAAGAAATGGACTGCATGAGACACACATCAAATTATTGATTGTTGAGAAGCACTACAGATGATTCAATACATATCCAATATAAAATTGGAAAAGAGAGGAATCCTTTCCTCCTCTTAGTAGGAGCTATTTCTGCTCCAGCTCATATGCACCACCTCAGCAGCTCTGAGCTGGCAGTGTTCCTCCTTCTGTCCTGCTGTGGGTTAAGTGAAGCCAGACAGTAAGCAGAGAAAGACACAACTGGACAGAAGGAATATTGAAAGGAAGCTCATTAGGAATTAAAGAACTTCTTTTTTTTTTAAACTTCAACCAAGACAACTAGGCCAAAATAACAATTGAGACAACATACTATACCCTCAAATTACATCCAACAGCAGAGAGACTGCAACACAAGTAACAGGATTCTCCATGAGCTCCTGATCTTACTTACAGATACCCATGCCTAAAAGGATGACACACTTTGCAGATGGATGCAGTTTCGAAAGAACAGCAAGTTACTAGAGTAAAAGATAGGAATGCTGCAGTCCAGCTTTCATCACTGCAAATGGCTTAGCAATATTCACAGATTTTACAGAGATCTTCTTGCTGTTATCTATTTCAATTTGCAAAGCAAAGAGAAAAGTTAGTGATAACCTTTACTTGAAGGGCAATTATTTCCTGCACTTCTAATAATAAAATGTCCTTTGCAGACAAAAAAAAAGTCATCACTAACTCAGGGCATGCATTTATCAGATACTTTTTTTTTTTTTAATCTAAGAGATGTAGCACACCAGCCAGAGGTCAGTGTGGAATAAAGGGAAGTGACCAGCCAGCACTCTACAGGCAACAGCTTTTCTGAGTTACTCCAGTGGCTTAAAATCCTCTGGTCTGATGCTAGAGCATGTGCTATGCAGAACACTACCTTCACCCATTTCTCCACCAAACTAAGAGATCTGTGGTTAGGCTAGATGGTTATCTTTCAAACAGGGTGTCCAACCCACAGGGAATGAGTTAGAGTTACAGATTACTTACACATCCCTTTTAAGTCATTCTAAAGGGTATTCTTACTTTTAGAAAAATATGCATTAATTCTGTTATGTTTTTCTCAGTTTCCCCTTCCCCACACGTCCAGGCCTTATCAAGCTGAAGCAGAGTAGAGCTGACAGGAATACCCTTGGAGCTTTTGCCAGAAATTTGAGTAGAAACAGAGACACTAAGCAGAGCATGGGAAGTTTCCTTCTTTTGGTGTTTGCCAAAAGCCCTCAATGGCAGCACAGACAAACAAAATGTGCCTGTAAAGTCAAGAAAAGAAGAAGTCACACTGATGTGTTTACATACACTTGGAAAGCTAACAACAATAAAAGAAAAATCTTCACAGAACTTGAAGATGTTCAAACAGAACTGCTTTGAATCCTTTCTTTTTCAAGGGAAGTTTCTGGTATGCCAATATACAAAGAGACTTCTTAAGTCCTGATTTTGGCTGGTATAAAGCTGTAAATTGTTGTAGTAGTAATATCATGTAGCACATGCACAGCAGTACATGGTAGACAAAGCTATCCAGAATGCCTGTTCTGAAAAATCATTGAACCTGAGGGACAAGAATCAACAGCATAAAGATCAAACAGGATTGACTACATAGTGTGAATACATAGAATAAATAGCTCTAAGTAATATTTTTTTTTTCTTCCTAATGGCTGGAAGGGACAGAACACAAGAAGAGATGTACCAGAAATGGACACAAGAGCTCCACAAGAAAAGGCAAGGCAAAAAACAGGGAGAAGGGGAAGCATAAGATAAAATTAACAAAATAGACAGGACAGGCTCAAAAATAATTTAAATCAGATGAGGAAGATTTGAAGCTAGTGTAGAACTTGCCTGAGGAAGCAGAAATTCAAAACAAGAAGAGAAGACAGATGTGTTCTGAGTAGCTCACTGGAGATGAAGTGAGAATCTGAGCACTTAGAAGAGGCAGTAGCTCTAGAAGTCAACATGTAAAACCAAAGTAGAAAAATCAAAGACTAGTCAAATTTCTAATCTCTGTAACAGAGCCTAAACCATACAAATGCTCAGCTGCATACAGGCTGCCTGAATGTGATATAAGGTGCCTTGTGACAGGTACAGAAAACCAGCCTCTGAACATGTTATGTGCAATTCTGTTATGAAGTACAGAAGTGACGTGAGGAGGCTGACAGTAAAACAAGTGGGGCTAAAATGAAATTCAAGGTGTTGTCTTCCCTTCTGTAAAACTGATATTGCCACCTTCAATCTGGTCTTCCCAAATTAAATTTCATATCAGCGCACCGAATAAGAAAGGGATCCAGATACACAGTACGTTACTATTACAGTGCATCCTTGGGAACCGTAAGATAGCTATATCCAAAATCATTCACCAAACCAAGAGCAAACTGTGCGAGGGCAGAGAGTAGACAAGTAATTAGCTGCTATGATTTCCAATAACAAAGACTCCAGTGATTACAACTGCAATTAAGAACATCCCAACAGCATCATCTTCCTGATTCACATCACCCACTTTTCTTCCATCCTTTTCTTTCCACTGTTATTCACATCTTATCTAACCGAATGTTATGGTGAGGACACTTAATGTATAGATGTACATAACAGAGACCAACTGTAATTGCAATTTACTGTTAGCATCAAGATTTTTCTTCACATTAACAGAAGTGAAAGAAACAAGACTGGATAGAAATTATATTGCAAAGGTAGAAGAAAACAGAGGGAAAACTACTGTATCTAGGCTTATATTTTCTCACATCAAATTCACCTGCTACCCTGGTGAGTATCCTGATACAGTTTGGTATTTAGAATACCTAAGGAAATTCAGGGCTGAATAGCAGAATGGGACCTCATTTCCATCACTCCTTCACTTCAACCCCACTCTCCCTTTTGTAGTTTCTAGTCACACACTTTCTTTCAAATTGATCTTGAATTTGACAGGCAACTCCAACACCACGCTAGATTTAAAAATATGATTAGAGTATTAGAACAGGATACAGAGAGATCTTCCCCAACCAGATCCAGGTAATCACGCTACAGAACACATCCCCATGAACATGATTTCCAGTTTTGTAACATTCAATAAATTAATCAACCCAAGCCCCTATGTATAGAGAAAAGAAGATAGCTCCCTCTACTGGGGGGAGACAATGCAGCTCCTCCTGTCCTTCCCCCCCGCCATGCTCCAGAGAACAGACTTGAACAAATATAATTCCCCAAGAATTTTTTTTATTTTTTTTAAATCCTATCCACAAGATGGTATCAAGTTGTTTAGATTACTCTGCAATTTCAGAAACTGGCCTACAGAAACCAAATTTCTGTAGTTACTACATTCAAAAGCACAGATAAGAAAATTCTTCCCATAGGTCTGTGTAAGAGCCTGGGGAAGTAACATCCTATCTCTAGGTGAAACACTTGAAAATTCAGTGTCCCTTACATCAGTGTCCAGTGTCAGCCCAGGTGTGGGAATAGACAAGAGTTCAGCAGTGTTTTTCACAGTGTGCATTTAACATCTGGCTTTTCTTACAGCTATTCAATTAAATTCTTTCTTGTACATCCCCACCTCAAGAGACAGCCCTTGCCTTGTTTAAAGGAATGGCTGCAGCTTTCCACCTGAATGAGGCTTCATCACAACAGCAGCTGCATGTCCTGCATGCTGGCAATTGCAGAGTGATGAAATACCAAGGCACAGGTAGACAGCAGATAATTGCACAATGAAAGGCAATGATCTGTATTTCAAGTGCTAACATTAGGATCTTCTAGGAAAAATTGCAGTCTTTTTTCTTTCTCAGTCATCCCATCTGAAACACAAGGCTAGAAGTAACACTTTTCATTCATGCAGCATGAGTGTGTTTCTTTCTGAAGATCTCAAAACACTCAAAGTGGGTAAGAACTGTTCACTCAGCCTGCACCAATTCCCATCAAAGGCACTGCCAGGTCAACAAGGAAACCACAAAAACACTTCTTGTATCGGAAAAGTTCTTCTTAGCTTTGCTACAAGTTTCCACAGCAAACTTTCACTAAATAAAAGCGGGCTGCGTCCAAGTTGTTTGCCTCTAAAAGCATAAGTTAGTGCTTCTTTGGAGGCAACAGTAAAAACTGCTACTAAGGAGAAAGGGTGCTATCTGTAGATCTGTTCAAGCTCTTTTAGAGCAGATGGGGCTAAAATTCATGACCTGGGCATGCCACGCTTAATGCTAACAGGCACTCACTGGTCATACAACCAAGTGACTCCTCCAACACAACATGTATTTCTTTTCTTTTGACTTTTCAAAAGATTTGAGTTGAAGCAGCAGCAACACTCCAGGGTTTTTGTCACCTTGACTTTCACCATCTGACAGTTCCTTTAACATTGCATATAGGAAGTTCAAGGACAGGAATCAAGTACCAGACAATATTTGTTCAACCTTTGACAGCACAGTGAGTTTTTGGAGCTTTTTTGGGTTGAGGTGTTTAATGGCAGCAAAAGGGATGGAGAAAAATCATATAATACTTATAAAAAACAGAGAGATCACACTCTTAAAGTAACATTTATACCATTTTAAATCTATATTTAAAATTACCTTAGTAGCAAACTTTGCTACTCTGCTCAAAAAGTATTTTTCCAAGTAAATTTGATGAACAGCAACCAAAGCACATCTACACTTATGTGCCCTGAAAACATATCCTTGTTACTATCAATTATTTTCTCTCGGACACATTTCCACCTTCCAAAACCATCAATAATCACATCTTCTGATGAAAAAATAAACACCTCCATTTATTTCAAAATTATTCACAAATGGAGTAGAGCACAAAGGTAAAGAGTGCATTTGACAGCTGGTAACCTCTAAGAGACAGACCTCTGCTAAAGCCAGGAGACAGACACAGATGCTGTGATAAAAATTTAAGAGCACTACAGATCCAACTTATGGACAGGCTCCTCACAAGCACTCTTAACTCACAAATTGCAATAGAATTACTACAGTCATGAAGAGATTCTGGAAACCTCCTCACCATCACTGATAAGGAAGGGCAGGAGCAATAACTTCCTCTTCTAACCCTTTCCTTCTACAACAGTTGCTCAGAGTTTGCATGTGACTTGTAACTAGGAAAGTGAAGCAGAAGAAAACACAGGACAGCTAAACTGTTCCCATCTCTGAGTGACAAGGACAAAAGCAGGCAGTGAAACAGGATGTCTTTTTACAACAGATCGCCAATTTAAGTGCAGCTTGGTCTAGACTAGTGCAGACAATGCCTTCCATGCTCTATCTGCTCCATGGACTAACAGACTTTGGCCCTGCAGGGCTTTTAAATTCACAAAATTTTATCAACATGGCTGCAGTACATGAGCAGCTCATGTCAACCGTGACTGAAATTCACGTGGCTTTCAGCTACCCTTCAGCAGTTGTACTGCATGAATTTCAGTGAGTGGGAGAGGTTTATGTATAGTGCTGATAAGGGCTAAACACATCCTTGGAAAAGGATGGCTATTCACTGTCTAATAAACCTTGTTCCTCTACATGCCTTGTCCTCACAACCTCCCTCTATGAGAGATTCAAATGTGTCTCAGTTCTTTTCTAATATGGAATTCCAGAGGAGCAGGAAGCATATGCAGGTGTAACAATGGCTGCTTTATATTGCAGTGGATTCTCACCTAAAAAACCCAAAACAAATTGCCCACTTATTTATCCAGAATGGAAACAAGCAGCTATCTCATGGTTTAGAGACAGTACAAAATCTTCTTAAAACAGTAACTGGAGAGCCCTATCCAAACTGGTATTCCATGTAAAGGCTCTTGAGAAACACCAGTATCATATCTACATAAAGCTATCACTAACTTAAAAGTTATACAGGGAGAAACAGAATGTACATAAATTTTAGACAAGTATGTTCTTATTGAAAGTAAGTGAAGGTAAACTGGCTATCTTGTTATTTGCATTAATACTGACAGAAACCAGCTGCTGGGAAAACAGGACTCAACCTTTCCTTCCATCTGCAAAGCATTCTGTATGCCAGGGAATGAAAATCATTGTGGAGACAGTCAGTGCCCGTACTGCAGACAAACCCTTGGTTGACCTCATCATTTCCTGAAGCGCAGGCCTTGCTGTCAAAGCCAAATCCTACCATTACTGTCCTCTGCATCTCCTCGACAACCAGTTCTTTGCTCTTGGAACTCACTACCCACACAGGCTGGGAGGATTCACCTGCACAGTGTTACAGGTCCCCTTGGGATGAGTGTCTCATGCTCAGAACTAAGTTTGTTCTCTGCACAGGTTCTCTACTCTCTCCTTACTGAGGAGAAAGCACTATTCTCCTTCAGCCCAACACCCACAGATGATCATTACTGTAGTTTTTATACTCAGTGCTGTGTACAGAGAAATCTGTGCTGGCACTGCTGGTTTTGGTGCTCCATGAGGGAGCAACTTCTACTCAGAGCTGTGCTGGATTACAGCAACAACAATTACTTGAGCTAGTGGATTCTGCTTTTCTAGTACTAAATATAATTTTCATGGTTGTTCATGTAAAAGGAATTTCACAGCTCTTGATCTTTGGAGGGAGGAAAGAGGGGAAAATGATAGGCTGAACAGTTGTTGGGTGTTTGCCCTTCTCCAAAGCAGATTAAACATCAATAACCCTAGATTAAAAGCTTCAATACCACTAAACAGTGACATTTTACAGTTTCTTATTACGATAACTGACACAAAGCACCACATTCCACTGTTTGAGAGTCTTCCTGACTTTTGCTCTTTTATTTTTGTGAGAAAGATCAGGACAAAGAATTCAAAAGGAAAAATTAATAAGTAAATAAACTAATTCAGAAGGTAGAAGCCTAACAGCCAACCCCTGCTCCCTGCTTTCCCCCAAAATAATCCCTGATTAGATTAGCAAAATACAATCTCTTCAAGTGCAGGTGTTCTTCCTTCTCTTCCTCGGCACAGAAGCACAAAATATTTGGACTGCCCCTGTGGACAATGACACCCAGAAAAGACTCTTATTTCATATGCATGAGGTAGATATGCACCTCCACTGAGACTCACACCTGAAAAAGAATCTTGTTTACTCCCAACCACAGACAAGTCTGTAATTAATTTCTTTTAACTTTCATGAGACTGCTTTACACTGGGGAAACAAGGTTGTGCAGTATAATGAACTGGCTAGAAGAAAATTAAACAGTAACAACTCACTCCTTGCATGACCATCTCTAAAGGAAAGATTTTTTGCATACCAAAGTCAACTATACATATAGCCTCTCTGCAAACTACCAGTAAGTCATACAGTTTACAGGCAAGACCAGATTGTACTGAAAAACTGTCCGCTTCCAACAAGGACGGACTGCCTTATTCACCCTTGAATTTGATTGATTTGATAAGACCTCCATTTTTCTACTGCTTGTCACTCAAGCATTTTACCAACATTGCTATCTGCCTGTACAGCCTGTATAAGTCTATATACATTACGTTTGTATTTTGCTCAAACATTTACCACCTGCAGAAACAGAGTGCCCTCTAGCTCCAGTCGAACTCAAAGAGAATTTTCCTAAGAATCTGTTTCCTTAAAGTCTGGTACTTACAGACAAAGGAGCAGGCAAGAGCATTCTGTTACTTGTTCTCTTACCTGTCCTGGGGTCAAACAGCTGGTTGGCTTCCAAGTCTGTGAAAGTGCTGAAGCAAATGGGGCATTTAAAAGAGGCGCGATTAGTGGAGTCTCTTTCATCCGTCTCAATCCTCCTCCTCATGTGGTCCAGCTTGTACTTCACCACGTTCACCAGAAGGCGGTAGTTGATGAAGTAGTAGTTATGACGGGTGGTTTTGCCGTCTGGAGCCGTCTCTACCCTCATCCTGCATTTGATGAACTTGTCACCCTTGAGGGTGTTGAGGACAGCCCGCAACTGCTTCCTATCAAACTTAAGGAGCTCTAACATGTCCTCTTCCTTCACACAGGGGTTCCTGATGAGAATGTCCAGAGCCAAAGCATGCTCAATGCCATAAAAGCCACGCACCACATATTTGGCAAGGCGCTTGAGAGCTGCTGGGACCTCAGTGAGGACATCCGGGTCAGTCATAGCAGGTTCAGATCTCAAGCTTCATGGATACTGTAATGAAAAAGAAGGCAGATGGATTCTTAGCTAGTCTGATTTCAGAAGTTCTGATTTGTCTCAGCGCTAAGAAAAGGATGGGGTGTTTTCCATTTCTCTTTCCCAAGCCCTCTACTATCTCCTTAAGGTGTTAATAATGCCAATGCTACGCAAGTAGAATTAGGAAATGGTACCTCTCATTCGTAACAAAATGATGGAAAACTTAAAAGCACACAAGAAACTGGTACCATAACATACATCAGATTTCATTTCTACTCAGTCACAGCCAACAGAGCTAGAATAAGAAAGCTATCTTGAAGCTGAGC
The DNA here is from genome assembly GCA_013400195.1 of Aramus guarauna. Taxonomy (NCBI): domain Eukaryota; kingdom Metazoa; phylum Chordata; class Aves; order Gruiformes; family Aramidae; genus Aramus; species Aramus guarauna. Next base: position 7,949 of record VXBL01002901.1, on the reverse strand, counting down.
TCCAGTAGACAGCATCATGATCAGCTGAGACTTGTATCTTGGGAGAAGCTGAAAAAGGCTACAGCAAGAAAGGTCCTAACATAGCCCAAGAGAATGGTGGAGTCTTACGGCCCTAGCTGATGTCACTAGATCACGTTATATAATTAGCCCTGTCTGCTGCTACTCCTCAGACATCACTGAGCAGAACTATATGAGGGCAGCTTGCTAGTACAGACTGTTATGCAGTCAAGCAAAAGCTCCCAGCTGCACAATGAGAACAGATAAGACTTTTTCTTTACTTTCTGATAAATAGACCTTAGTCAACTGTCTGCAGCAGTTAGCACTACCAAATCCTACAGCACAGACTGCTTCAGCCTTGATCTTAGATGAGGCCTTCTAAAGGACTGATCCTTCATTTAAAGTGTCTCACATTCAGGCCTTAGGAGCCCAAAGATAATATAGCATGATAAATGAAGTAAAAATCAAGACTCAGTGAACACAGAGACAATGTGTTTAAAAAGAAAAAAGCATTCCATGAAGCATCCTCTGAGCTACTTATCATGACTTACTGTGCTGCCTGTGGCAAGACAATCATTTCTAAAGAAATACTGCATTTTCACTTAACTTTCCTTTGCCTTAACATCAAATGGCACAAATGGTCGTGACAATTACATGCCTCTGACATACAGGGGATCATCTATAGGATCATATCATGCAATGAATTCTTCATGTTGTCACCCCTGCCACAGCTATGGTCAAGAAATCAAACCCCAGATGACAACTGACAGCAGTGACTCTTCTGAAGCAGCCAGCTTTGTCCAATGGAGAGAAAAAGGGAAGCAACTCCATAAGGCACAGAGCAAAAACTTCTGTCATTTGACAGGGTACTTTTGCACATTTTCCCTCCACTCTTCCAAGTCTATACACCTGTAGGCAGTAACAAAATTCCCCTCCACTCATAATGCACTTGGATTTCCATGTATGAAAGGTTCAAGATAAGCATGAAGTATTATAGGTGCTTTTGAAATACCTATTCAGGGGGTTGTACTTCCAGTTAGCTTCAAATAAAACTGAATAATCTTTTTAAATTTGAGACTTCTATGCTAGTTTAGGATATAGATAACCATTTATTAAGCAAAAGGTTCCTTCAACTGAGGAAAAACCCCACACCTTAAGCTCTGTTTGTTACTGCTAAGCAATTTTTATCATAAATAGTACATCTACTTCCCCAGTACTCAAATCTCAAATAAAAGAAAGAGGAGAGTGACAGCAGAAGAAAGGATATGGACAGGTATCCCATTTTCTTCATCACTATCATAAAACCTATAATATCCTTTTTGACAAACACCATTACAGAACTTTTCTATACTCCCCATACTAAGACATCCCCCTGAAATCACCAAGCTCTATGTGTAACTGAGCAGCTGATGACTCACTTCCATCATCTAAGACTACTCAAAAATCTGCAATCACTTATCATCAGCGCCTGCTTGGTGTTTTGTGGTTTTGTATAAAAAAATAGTGCCCTCAAAAACCTTTAAGCAACACAACCTCATTGAGGCTTTACTTCTCTCCAACCCCTACCCTCTTCTGCAACTAAGGAGATATGTTCCTCCCAAGGTTTATGGCCAGCGCAACTGCAGTGCAATTAGGCTATGGATTGTGGAGATTAACAGTAAGTTAATTAAGATTCTCCTTTCTGTCTTTTCTGCCTTTTGGGTAAGAAAATAGCCACTGTCTTTTTTGGTTTTTTTTAATGCTTCCTTGCCTGAGCTTTTTCTCTAACTTAGGGGCAAATGGTATTCAAAGAGCTCAGACTGAAATGAACTGAACATCTGTTGACTGCTGGTGTGCAGGCTGAGAATAGCTTACAGAAAACAATGCTTGGATGTCCAGCTCCAGCTTCCCTTCAGGGAAATTAAAATGTTTATCACAGCATCAATTAGCTGTGAAACAAGTACTTCCAGAGTCAGTTTTGCATGACACATACCTAATGATTTATTCTCACACAAAATGACAGTTCTATAAAGCTTTGTGTTAAAGGTAAAAGTGTCGGTAATAAAGGATGTCCCATCATGAGTTAGTTGCACAGTATTTTTGAATCTCTAAGGCAGACCCAATTTGAATACCATCACAGGACATTGTCCCTGAAAATCAATTCTATTCTGTTGGTATTATTACAGTCTTTCAGTCACTTAAAAGATAAATCTTGCTTTTGACTGAATCTGTCAGCAATATACTGATGCTATAAAACAATGTCAATGCAGAAGCTGGCCAGAAGCCTTTATTTATTCAAATTGATTAGCTCTTATTCAGAGTTTAAGCACAGTACTGCACTAATGTAAAGATCAATTTTAAATAAAATCTGGCACCCCAGAAGAGATATAAAAGTTGCATTTTTAAAGTCAAAAGGTTTTTAAGTGCTCATTTCAAAAACAAGCAAAACTTCTCGCCAATTCACCATCACCTAAAAATTCCTTGCAGAGTAACTTGGCGATGCAACTTGCAGTGGGTACAGTGACCTTCAGAACAGAAGTTGTAACAAAAAAAAAAAAGGAGAAAAGTGGTTTTAAATAAGCACATCTCACTCTGGATACCTCATCTGAGAGCTGATGGAAAGAGTTTTCTCTGCAAGAATCTCATTGAGAAGACAGCTGCAGATTTCCACAGCTGCTTTCAAAGCAGATTTAAGGTACAATTTCCTGAATAATGCGCTCAAACAGCTTAAACTGAGACCTACAAGGGACCAATAAATAAAACCACCTCTAGGAGTATATACTTTTCCCTTGTTTTCCAGCAACAGTTAAGAGATTTAGTAATATTTCTTAGTATAAATCACTAGAAAATATTTTCTTCATCTAGTGGGACCAGAAATTTTTTACACAATTATTTCTTCTCCTCTACGGGGGAATTTTAGTGATGCCCAAATCTTCTATATCCTCACATAATGGTAGGCATCTTGAGTGTAACATTGGTTTTCTTCCAGACATGGATATACAGTAATACAAGCATTTTGAAAATGCCACAGACCATTCTTTCCCATTCATATCCAGTTGAAAAAGTCAATTAACAAGGATTAAATTCTAAATCCTGCAGAAGACAGCCTTTGGATGGGACAGCCAATTGACTAGTGTCAGATTTAAAAAAAAAAATTAAAAAAAGGGAAGAAAGAAAACCACCAAAGAACACCCTCATCAAGTTTTGCTACATGAAGGTCAAGGCTACCTTTCACCAGACAAGACAGACAGTGAACCAGCTAACAAATGGTAATCCAGTGCCACAAGAATATCAGTTTAAAATTCTAAAGCAGGGGACTTTACCATTGCAGCCTTGAGCAGTGATTTCACCTTCCATCTAAGCAGTAAGTCAAACCTGAATTAATTACATGTGCAAAGAAATACGATAACATCTCCTAACGAGGTTTTAATGGACGTGCATCTATTTCATAATAATGTCTGTACTGACCTTAATAATGTATGAACACCAAGGGACACTGTCAGGGAAAAAAAAAAGAAAAACAATGGCCAAGATAAACGACTTATGTGGTAAGCACCTACAGCACCAATAATAAAGCACACTGGACAGGATGCTATTCAGAAACACCCAAATGAAAAATTTCAAAATTTAAATATGGGCTTTATTAAAAGAGACAGCTGCTGGAGAATTGTTCTAGGTAATTATGTGAATACAATTCAGTGTTATGGGTACAGCAGGAATATTTAGGGTTGCTGCCTTATATTATCACAGTAAGACAGCAATCCTAATTAGACAATTGGGTTTAAAAAAAAATTCTCTAAGTATAAGACTAAGTATTGACATGGCTATAAAAGACAACTCTAGGAAGAAAGACCTAAAGTTACACTACATAACCAGATTTGTTGGGTTAAAAAAAAAAATCAGGGTGCAGTCTGCAAAATGGAGATCATACCTCAGGTTGAATAAAACGCACGAGGTGTAGGTCTCGAGCATAACTAAAGATGTCAGAAAGCAAGTAGAGAAAAGAGCAAATGACTGCAAAAAAACCCACTCAGTATGATGGGAGTAAGGACCATAAAGAAGCCAGAAATTCAACTCAGCAAACATCTCCACTGGTCAGGACTTTCCTCATGCAACGAAGTAACTGAACTCTTCTTCTCTATGTACAAAGATTTCAAGAATCCTTTTGCAAATTCTGACAGGAATTGCACTAAGGATGTTGGATCTGTTCTTCCTGCTTTTCCTGATTAGAGCTGAGAAAAAAGGTGACACGTTAAAAAAGTGATACCTAGAAGCCACAATGTAGATGAAACTAGAACTACAAGTTATAAAAGCATAAAGTCAGCTTGTAAATTAACGTGAATTTTTATCCAGTACTGCAAATTAACATCATCTTGTTTTAACTTGTAACTTTGAGGCTTATATTGATTCCACTAGTAACTTTACCTCAAAAAATTTAATTAAGTCTCACTGTTCATATATTTGATAAGGTAAACATTTTTAAAAGTGGGATATTGAAAAAGGACATGGACTATTCTTCAGACTCATTTGTGTATACAAACCCTTTATAACACCCCTGATCTCTTTTGGAGGAAAACTTGGGAGTTGCAGCATTGGCTGGGAATGTAAGTCTACCAGACATACTTTTCACACTTGGAAACATGCTTCCTATTTTTCCCCACATCTAAATTAAATTGTTAGTGCTGCTCTTCACTAAATCTGAGACCAGGTTTTGCTGATTTGTTTGAAAAAATGTTTCTGCAGGCTTCTGCCATAAGATTTTAAAAAAATGCAAATAAAGTACTTGTTTACACCACTGACACTGTTTCTTCAGGGAAAAAAAAAAATATAAGATGAGAGTCCCTCACTTGTAAATGTGGTGGAGTACAACAGGCTTCCAAGAGCTAGTGTATACCATATCCCACTGCAGCAGTCACTTGCAAACACCAGATCCTACTTTTGTAGTCTCTCACTTCAGTAAAATTTAAAATTCTGTCTTCCAGATGATGATGAGGTTAAGCTGAGGGGAATGATTCTGAATCTTCCTGAGTACAGGGAAGGATGGCACAAATTTCAGAACTACAGTGGGAAAACCTGCCATCAAGATTTTTTAAATGTCTGTACAACGTAGCCTCAGCCACTACTAGTCCTTTACAGAAAATGGAAAATGGCACAGAATCTTCCATTTTCAAGTCTGCTTTTTTTTGGTCTGTCTTTGTAGCAAGCCGATGACCTGTGCAATATGTCCGTACTATCCAGAACAGTCTTCATCCCACATCAGTTGCAAACCCAAAGTCTTCTGCAATTTTACCAAAAGCTTTCTGAATTCCATTCCCTGAAGACTTCAGGAACGCTGCTGCTCAGCCTTCCTCCTGCACTACATCTTGATGAGAAATCATGTATTTTCATTGCAAGACCTGTCCTGAAGTATTAAAGGAGAAAAGAACAATCTGTTTTCATTCAAATCCTCCCTTCTTGTTGGCATTCCATAAACTGAAACTAGGATGCCACAGGTATCAAAGGGCTTTTTTAAGATGAAGAGTTGTGCTGCAGCTGCACATGGAAAGGCTGAAGAGTCTGGCTGAAATTAGGACATTTTCACCTAACTTCACAAGTGAAAATATATGGAACCACACAAAGCCACAAGGCCTAACTGTGCAAGGCAGAAATTGAATGATGCAGGCTTGTGATTTAATTCTCAATCACATTTGTAATCCAAACCTCACATAACAATAGCAAGATGTCACTACCTATGTGCATGTATACAAACAGATGTAATGCTTAGAAGTACTTCAAATACACACTGACATTAACAAACTCTTTACAGCTGTAGCTGTAGACAAAGAGAGGAACACACTATTTACTGAAGGTCAATCTTGGTGGCTAGAATAGTGAAGGTACACATTTCCTGTTACAGCTTAAGTCAAATTATACACTCCCATAAAGAAGTCTTTCTTTTCCTTCCCAGCCTTCAGCCACAACCCCCATCCATTCTGTGCTTATTTTGCTAGCTGCCTATTCACGTAGCAAGGTTAATCAAGCTGATAAAAAGTGAGAAGTTAACATGCCAAAAAATTAAGGTCTTTTAGAGGAAGGACAAGGAGGAAAAGTTCAAGAACTGAATCATTTATATTACCAGAATAGAGCCTACATGAAGGAGAGAAAAGAAAGCATGGCTACAGATGTAGAAGAGTGAGTTGTCCCCACATGGTTGCAAAGATTTTAAACTGACTCAATTGTAATGTGAAGCCACTAGAATATTTTAACCATGAACATCAGAAACTCTTCCAATTTACACTTTCATTTGAACATATACCAGCAGAAGAACGTCTGTTCTTTTGGAGACAACTTAGCATTGGTCCTCACATAATGAAGTTGTAAGGTTTGGGGTGGGTTTTTTAAAGGAAAAAAAAGTAAGAGCATTTGTCACAAATACCAAGCCTAAGAAGTCATGATTACATTAACGTACAGGACACTTAACATCAGTTTTCCTTGTTAAGTTTCTAACAGGACACAAGTGATATTGTCTGACTTTCAGGAAAGTAGTAACATAAAGATTTATGAAAGTATTAGGTTCAGAAAAGTTTTAGCTCATCAGGATGCAGCAAATAAGTGCATATACTTTGGATGTAAGCAATAAACAGAGAAACTAAATAACAAGATACCAAGTTAGTTTAATTCAAGTAGTTTCTTGTTTAGAATTCCCTAAATCATCCTGTTTGAAAGTGAGCTGTAAATAATATCCTAGATGAACTGGGAGGAATGAAACTCCCATCACTACTTATTGCTGCCAGAAAGATGTCTGCTCCTCTCCCAAGCGTATGGCTCTGCCCTCTCCCATGCCAGCTCTGGCACTCACAAGACCTTCCTGTGCACCAATTTATGTCACCAAAAGGCAGAAAAATACCTTTTTTTTCTTTTACTAGATTTTTAAAAACACTTTAATTAGCTAGTGAAAAAGTCTGATAAGCAACAGAACCAGCAGATGAAAGAGGATGCCAGTGCAGGCAATGAGAGAAGAAACTCTACCTTTTGTGGTTGAAAAACATTCAACCACCTGTATTGCACAAAAGTGTACCTTAACTGTGCAATGAACACCCTTTTCAGAATGCCAATCTTCCTTATTCATTCTGAACCACTTGTAATGATACAAGTTTGACAACTGGAACCATTTAATAGCTTAGTGCCATTATGAGATGTGATGTTCACCTGCTTCTTGGAACCAGCAAGCTCCTGAAGCCAGACAAAAACTAATGCACAAAAAGAAAATATCTCGCTGACTTAGAAAATTGAATGGTTTCACCATACAGGCTCAACCAATGTTTGAGCCTGGCAAAAGGGAATGAGCTAGATTTGCTACCGTGTCAGCTACTCCTCAGATTCCCATAAACTTGCAGCTTCTTTCAAATGACAAAGTGCAGAGACTTCCTAGATTAGAGTAGGAGGCTGAGCTTTAAAGCCAAGCAAAGCAGGGAATCCTTTATGCTATCTGCACAGCTTCCCATTCCCTACCCACGTTTATGTAGTGATATGTATCTGATCGTGTACGCTCCAGCAGGACGAGACGACAAGTTCAGCAGTATCTGCTAAAAAAAAACAAAACACCCCTAAAACCCGAAACCAAACAAGAAAGCCCCACACACAAGGCAAGAGGAGAGGCAGACGGTGTAGGGAGCCCAAGGCGCAGCGGGGGCCCAGGGCACCGGCCCAGCCGGACAACGTGCTGGGAGCACGAACCCCGCGGGGGGTGCCGGCGCGCCCGGCCCGTCAGCGGCACCCAAAGCACGTGCGGGGAGGGAGCGCCGGGCCGGGGGCCTCCGCAACGGGCCCCCCCCGGGGATGAAGCAGGGTTGGGGGCGCCCAGCCGTGCCAGCCGGCGGCACCGCGTGAGTCCCCGCCCGGCACGGCCACTCGCTCCGGGACGGCGCAGCCCGGCGGGGGACCTCGGCGAGGCCCCTCTGGCGCCGCAGGGCGGCGGCGGGCACGGCCGCCGC
>VXBL01002900.1:102394-125688 GCA_013400195.1 Aramus guarauna | reverse complement strand
TCCTTTTTTCCTTTTTCAATAATACGGATTAATCTATAAGTCTACAGGAACAGGAGGACGCTGGGAGGTGTCAGTTCACCCCTTGTGCGTACATGTTCTGCAACACAATTGCTGAAGCACTTTCCGCTGGCAGAGATTGTTCTTTTTCACCAGCATACAGAATCCTCCCTCGGCCCAGGACTCTTCCGTGGCTTCCGGAGGGCAGCAGCAAGAGAAGGAGGGGAGGTTGAAGGTTTGGAGAGCATGGCGTGTACAATGGAGGAAGGTTTAATTGGTCAGATAGGCAGATTTGGTTGAAGAGACCATTCAGGAGCAGGTAGTAAGTAGGAAATTTGGTCCATCAAAAGGAATTTCAGTCAACAGCATTTTTTATTTTTTTTTTTTCGGGAAGAGATATTGTGTGGTCCGACAGGGAATGATTGGTATCCATTTGTGAAAAGGAAAAAAAAGATTAGAAAGAGAATAATTAGAAAACAGTGATATTTACAGCAAAGGAATTTGTTCTCAATTTTTATGAATCAAAAGAAAAAAAACAGTCAAACCACAGAAAAAGGACAAAACATTCTCAACAGAAATGCAAATCCTGTAGAGTAAGTTAGACTAGTAACCAATGCTTGATTGTCAGGCAATGAAATTAGACCCTTTATGCTTAGTAAATTAACAGAATTCTGCCATTCCCTCCCCCGCCCCCTGCCAGAACTTCTGGACTTTCCTTGGCTACCCTGGACTGCTGAGAACATGTGCTATGGTGGTATCCAGCACGGTGCATTGCAGTTGCCTGAAGGCCCACACACTGATGTGTTTGTTGCCCTTTCAAGACAGCTGCACTTGGAAGAATGGGGGAGACAGTACTGAGATGGGGTGTCCCCAGTCTTGGGGAACTATGTGTGTATCTGATTGAAGTTGCATGTGTACAAACGAAGACAGATTTATCCAACCACATTAAAGATGAAACTGGTATGTCAAATGTTTGTGTTGCAGAATTCACCTGCAATACCATACTGAGACTGTGGTTACTGAAAAAACTTCCTTTGTCCATCTATATCTGATCTTCTCTGGACTTGCTCTAGATTATAATGACAATTCTAATGTCCTGATGTGAAAAGGTCTCATGAGTGGTTTACTAGTACCTGTAATGTAATTTTGTGATGGACAGGATACTTTTCAAAGTTTGAAGGCCTAAATTACAACAGGAGCTGTACAGGTCCACAAAACCAAGACTCAACCCTGCACCCTTTTTTTTCCTTATTTTTATGTCTTTTGTAAAACTCTTACTAAATCCAGCAGAAGAGTCATTGTTAGCTTTAAACATGTCAGGTATCTTCTACATGGCTTAACACTGGCCTTTGTTCTGGTAAAATTTTCCTGTTGGACTGCATTTGTTGGGGTGTATCTACAAATAATTCATAAGGTAACATTTTTAAGGAAGCATGATGTTATCTAAGTGTCTCTGTAATTGTGACATTGAAAGGAATGAATATTACTGAATAATTAAGCCAATCATATGCAATAAGAATGCTCTCTTGGCTGCCACTGAGAACTTGGAGGACATTCAAATCTTCACCACAAACTGGGTGCTCCCTATTTCAGAATTCTTTTGTTCTCATTACCCTTTCACATAATTCAAGCAATACTACAGGCACTTAACATTCTTTTTACTTACCAGCATTTACACAGTTTAAAGTGGTGAAATAGATGAATGTGATTCTATTGATAGTACACTAGGGTCATCATATAAAATCTTTTGAAAGCAGTGGCTTTTGAAAAAGAGATAAGGAAGGAAAAGTAGGTTGTTGGTAGGGGTGAAACTCTTATACGAAATTCAGGTAAAGTGGATGTGACTAATCTTGTTAACACACATAAATATAGTTTTCTCCTTTTCATAAACCTGAAAAAATTAAGAAGTAATGTAGACCTCAAATCAAGACTGTAACAGAAGAAAAGGAACAGACCAAACCAACTCAATACACGTAAAAGAAGCAGCTGGCAGTGGTAAAACCATCTTTTCAGAGAATTGCACTCACCATCCTTGCAGACTGTTCCCACTACACAGACACCAGTGTCTAGGTTATAGCCGCTTGGACAGCTCGTACAGTTTCTATCTCCTTGACCACTGCAATCCAAACAGCTGGCATCGCATCTGAAAGACAATGGCAGGAGCTGGTCTTACAGCCTCACCAAATACAAGAGTTGCTAGGCGACCTCTTCAGTATTGCAAAGGGCTAATTTGCTGTTTCTAGAGGTATTAGCTGCTCTAATGATAATAACAACAAAAAATAGTTAACTCCACTTCAACCCAGTCCTGCCTTTTTCCTCCAACCACTTTCTATTCATACTTTTTTACTAAGTAGCTGCATTATTCCAGTATTTTGGAACTATGCAGACATAAGCAATAAAAGTATTAACCTGATTGTGCATACATGTGCCAACAAGGCATGAGCAAAAGCCACAGGATGGAGAAGACTGACCTGCTGCCCAGTCCTTTAATCACCCTTCTGGCTCCATCATAGTTTCATTGTGTATTTATTTTATTTTTATGTGTGTGAGGAAAACACATGGTGATTCCCCTCCTGCCCTGAACTCAAAGTGAGTCAATAATAAATGATTCCAAAGGGCAACAAATGGCATTTGTTTAACAAAGAATGGAATAGAAAAAAATGTCCCTTCCTTGCACAGCATAGCCTTGTCCAAGATTTATCCACCCATTTGTATACTGAGGCAGGTGAGCTATTCTGGACAGCAGCCTGGTAATATACTTGGGCCATGTTTGTGAATATGCAGCTGAAGAACTGAAATGGTCCTTATCAATAGTAATTAACTTGCAATTAAAAAAAATGGTTTGAGTATTTTTGTTTGTTACTGAGAAATGTGGATCCTCTGCCAGATTTGTAAATTTTACATTTCTGTGCATATCTTCTTAGATTTTCACTACAGGCTTTTTTAAAGTGAAGGACACGTATATGTATAAGAAAAAACACTTTTTGGAGACCTGCATGAATATAAATCAGATTTAAATAATTAAAAAAATGCTTTTTCTTCATCTGCTTAGCATGCAACGTATTTTTTCCATTTTTTGAAGTCAGCAGTGTTTTATGTTCTCATAAGTATTATCTCTTTCAACACTAGCTAATAGCTAATTTACTGCCAAACATCAGACACATACATTAGCCACAGATCATACCTTTTGCAGCTTTTGTATCCACTTTCAGTAGAGTGATCAAGGTAATAACCACTACTACAGGATTGCACACATCTTCCATCTTCCATAAAATAACCTTGTGTGCAGTTTATACAGGCATCTACTCCAGCACCTTAAAGCAGAGAGAAAATATACTGTATTACTGGATAGTTCCTCTTATTGCCTAACAGAGACCACCTCCAACTGCTGCAAAATCTTATCATTTTAGAGTATATGGTTTACCTGCCTTACTTCCTTTCGAACAGTAACACCAAGCAATAAAGGTACATGGTTAGAATAAACAACATTATATAATTTCAGTATATTTTTTGCTGAAAGAAATGGCTGTTAGGGGTTCTAAAGCTCACACAAAATCTATCAGTCATTATTCCAACCCAGAAAGAAAATGGAGGGCATAACTGGAAATCAGAATGAACTCTGAGGAAAAAAAAAAAAAAAGAAAAAAGAAAAAGAAAAAAAAAGTATGCACATTCAGTTAGAAAACTTAGATTTTCATGTTAGCTGAAAGAAGTCTACTGTATATACTAACTATCAATAGAATAAAGTTTTTACATGTAAACAATCACATTATACTGTAATTGTGATATAGTTGAATAAAATGAGAGCTAAAAACAAAGAATAAGGGAAATTATGCAGATAAATGCCAGTGAAGTACCTGCACATGTTGCACAGGAACGGTGACATGGTTCACATTCTCTACCATTATGGTATTTTCCTTCTTCACAGCGAATAGCACATTTAGTGCCATGCAAACTATTGGAAAAAGGAAAAGAGCACAGTGTTTGGGCACATAACAGCAACAGAGGACAAGAAGGTCATGCACAAACCAGTAGTTCTCTTTTAATAAAAGAACAATCCATATATTAGGGTTCACCAGCCTCCTTCATTGGTCATTATTTTATAAATTTAGGGACAGCAATCACTTCAAGTGGGACTGTAATGCAGTTTTGCCCATGGTGAAATACCGAAGCTGTTTACAAACTCATTGTAAATACTATCAAGTAGTAGGGGACAGAAAAAAAATGAACAATGCCAAAGAATACTAAAAATTCAGACACGTAAAATGCAATTACCCAGGAGGAATTTGGTACAGCATCAGCACACTACTGTATTAAAAAAGATGCTAAGGGACTTGTTAACAACATCTCATGCTTCTCTTGAAAGACCAGCAGCATCTCCTGATACTATGCTACAGCACAGGTTAAGAATAGATTCACAGCGAAGGAAATCACCACCTCTTTCTTCAACAGCAGTTTCCTTTGAAACCTCCTAACTGAATGCCCGTTCTGAGTGGCTGGGGACATTTGTCAGGATTGCAGCCGGAGGTATTCTGCCTGCAGGCACTTTTGAGACAGAGCACAGAAGAGTGAGTAACAGAGGAAAAAGAAATAGCCTAAAGAGTCACACTTCCATGATTCCCTCTAAATAGCTGTTTATGCTTTCATGTTATAAGGTGCCTAGAGCAGTGTGTTAGTTTTGTTTTTTGTTTTTTTTAAGCTAGGACTTTTCTGCCATGTTTGCCATCTTCTGTGGAACCTCAGTTCTCATCCAGTTTAACTCTTTCTCTAAAAATGTTCTTCAGCTCTGGGGATTACCACCCTGAGTAGGTGCTAACCCTGCTTTACAGATTGGATCCAGCAAAAATCGTGTGTGCTCAGCATCACTGGAAATTTTCAAGAGTGTATATGGTCTCAGTTTAGAAAAAAAAATAAATTAGCAATTCAACAAACCTAGCCTGTTTTCTTATTATTTTTCCTCAGTCACACACCTCAAAGTGCTTTACAAGGCAGGTAGCATTATGTTTTTACAGATGGGAAAACTAATAATTTGCCCAAGTATATTTAATTGGCCAGTAACAGGATCAGAACTGGAATCCAGGTCTCCCAAGTCCCACCCGGGGCCCTGCCCATTGGTAACTCTGCCAAGAAAATGCAGCAAGTTTTGAATAAACGGGGAATATGAAATGCATGCCCTGCAAGGCTCCATTTTGTCTGTCCCACCTACACAGATGGTGTTTTTTTCAAAATGTTCCCAAAAGTCAATCGCAGTTTGCTGATATTGCCCAAGAAAACATGAAGTTTGAGTTCTTCTGATTTTTTAATATTTCAATTTCTCCTTCTCTTCTCACACTGAATGGACTTGTCTACTTTATTCAATGGTGCTACAAGCTGCTATTTATGTTAACGTGCAGGGAAATTCAGTTCATGAGAAATAAAGAAAATGTGGGCATAACTTTTCTATAGCAACTGTGTCCTATAAGGTCCCAAATCTATGCAATCATTGGTCTCCTGACATACTTGCCCATTGCAGGAACTTCTAAACTGCTAATTTACTGACTTGATTTTGCACAGAAGGTCATGCGGAGACTGTTAAAATTCTCCAAAATCTTAACATGGACTGCAAATTTAATAATATTTTAAAAGGGAAGCAGATACTCGTGTTTCACAGAGAGAGTAAATAGATCAATGTTCGGATCCAGTCCCATGCTTTCCTTCCCGTTAGATCACATTTCCTTTTCAAAGTGTCACTTTTTAAGAAATAGAGATATTTGTAATAAAAATTGTGCAGGCACTTGGAGAATCTAGATGCAACACAAATACGCAGAAATGAGAATTCTGTTATGAAGGAATCCAGCTATTGATGTCCTAGAAGCAAACAATATTCAGCTTTTACGAACTAGGAGATAAAAATCCACTTTTATGGAAGGTAAAACCTCAGTGTTAAAACATTCACAGAACACTTAAATTCTGTAAGAAGAACCCCTTCAGATACTGAATACTGACTTCATATTTTTTGTGGCATAAAGCCAGCATACATTCCATCACGGATTTTATAAGATTTTTGACCTTTGCTGTTTGGATCAAAAGGTCATTCATTCATAAACGAGCTTGAAACATGTACTGCTGCTTTGTAGGTTTCACCTATCAGTTTCAAGAATTATTAAGTTTCCCTATAAAGAAAAAACATCCACTGCTGTTTAAAATATGTGCACGCTATATTGTAATAGAATTGAGCCTGAGGTACTTGAGATAAGTGAATGACTGGATGTATGAAGAAATACACTAAAGATAAGAAAATAGTTTCTAACTATCACAGGAATGAATCAGAAAGATTAATATGATTCATCAGCTCTACCTCCAAAATAATCCTTGACTACCACATTGTAGGTCAAAAAAGTGAAGAAGCCAGCTTTCCACATTACTGTGTCTTTTCTTTTACCTGAAATGAGAGGTTTTCTAAAAATCCATTGTTAGCCAAACTGGCACACAGTAGCATAGGAAAATACTACGCAACAAACTAAACAGAGATGGAAAACATGAAATGAGGGCCACTCAAGGTTAAATAGCTAGCTGATGTTCTTCAATGTGTATCCACAGTCTTGTAAGCCTCTTCAGGTATTGTGTTTAGCCACATCCATCATTTTCTTACCTTAGGCCATGTTTGCATTCTGTGCAGATTTGGAATTCAATACATGTCTTACAGTTTTCACTACATTTTCGGCAAACAATCTTATCTACAAAGGAAAAAAAGAAAACAGCCCAGAAAACCTTGGTCAGTTATGTTTAATAAAACTATATGGATATATTATTACATGACTTACTACTTTCTAGCTTCACATCAGGAAGGGAAGCAGCAAGCTAGACTAAAATAGCAAAATTCTGCCTATCATTAGCTTTTTCCATCAAACATCAAATGGTTTAATCTATTTCTAAACATTTGAAGTTATAGTTGTACTTTGAGAAAAATATGCTTTGAGGTCATTAAAAAATCTTGTTAAACATTTTAAATTTATATTAGCTATTTATAATATGGACTTAAATAACCTTTTCATATAGCAGTGATATGCAGTAATGATTGCCATGTGTTCCACAGACTGTCCTGTAATTCACCTCTTACACTTTCCATGCAAGCAGTCTGTCCTGTCTTCCTGATCTGGTGCTTAAAGACACACCTGCATGAACAGGTCTGATCTTAACAAAGTCAACACATAAATTACTTAACACCTGCCTTTTCATCTCAAGAGCTCCCTACTTTAAGAGATTGATCTCTCTCTCTCTTCAGACCTGCTGTCTATTGAGACGCAGTGCCATGTACCTTTCGAGAAGAAAAACCTGATGTTCCAATTTAATCCTCAAGTTTCATCTATCCATCTTAATTGGGTGGAAAGAAATTCCCTTTACTGTAGTTATCACACAGTGAAAAATGGAAGAATTAAAGTAGTACCTGTTTTTATTAATTCGCAAAAATGAACACACAGCTTCATGATGCAGAAAAGCAAAAGGTTAGGTACCTAGATGAACAAAGCTCCTGAGCACATATTTATCTTCTAAGGATCTGTTTAAAGATAACTGCAGTCACTGCAGTTGTAGGCACATGTTCAATATATATCTAAGTATTTTTGCTAGCCAAAGCTAGAAATCAAACATGGGCAGTCTACTTGGCGATCACAGGAGGAAACTGAGGGCAGACATCTCACATGGCAGAGAATTACTGCTCTAGGGTCATCACATCATTGCAGGTACTTAGGTCTGCCAGAAGCATTAATTGCAACCATGTTTTACATCTGAGGAGCCTATTTTTCTTAGAGCTCCAGTTCAGTGGCCATGGTCAATTCCTCAGGTCTCTCTTCTATCTGGTGCCATATCATCTGAATTTGGGGGAATGGAGAATGCCTCATGTTCAGATTGTGGGTGCTGCCTGTCCCTTTCTGGAGCAGTGATAACCTGCTCTGTCCTGCAGCTGACTTGCTCTTGAACTGCCCTCATTCTGCTACTGTTACTCCCAGCCACAAGCAGACAAGACATCCTGCCACTAAGCGTGTTTTCTAAAATAAAGGAAGATTTTTGAGGAGATTCTTGATCACACTTGGCAACAATTTAATAAGAGGAATAGGATAAGAGATAGACGCATCAACATACACTTGTCCTGCTCATAAGTATTCCAGCAACCTCCCCAGATCAAATTCTGTAGCCCACAATAAAGAAACAATAAGAAATACTAACTCTTATTGAGGTAAAACCCATCGGGGCAGTTGGTAATACAGCTATTGGTTACTTCATTCAAGTAGTAGCCAGATTTACAGGTCATGCACTGGTGACTATGGCTTCCAACACAGGTTTCACAATTGGGTGAGCATTTTTTACAGCGTTTCTTGTCTGCATTGTAGTGACCAGGTGGGCAGGTCAAAACACAAATCCTGCAGACAGCAGGGAAGAGAAGGTAGAGTTGTTAATGAAATAGCCTGCCACCAAATTCCTGGACCATGACTGCAAAGCAGAAGTATTTCTCAGCATTGCTGCTTTTCTAATGATCGCGTGTTTACTAAGATGTAATCCTCTAAAACATTGCATCAAGCTGCCTCTTCTCTTCCATTTATTTCCCTACAACATATGCTACCTCACTGGCAAATACCTTGTCAGACAGTATAATTTTTGACCATCTACATTTCTTCCTATCTTGTTCAAACTCAATCACAGAAGCTGTAGTAGCTATCACAGTGATACATATATATAGAGAGAGTCTCTTATAAGAAAATAATCAAGAGATGGGGAAATAATCAGAGAAGGGTGTTTGAAGGCTGTACTTTAAATTCTGATAAGCTAGGGTTTTTTTTTTCTTTCAACTCCTAAGAAAATTTGTCAAATCCAGTGGAAAATGAATTATCCATGACTGCAGCAAAAAGAAGAGGGAAGGAAGTTAAGACATACACTAAGATATCTATGAAGTAAAGATTTTTTCTCTTGGTCTTACCGTGTGTTGTTCTTAGATTTGTAGTAGTAGTGCAGACAGTCAGTACAATGATCTGGTCCTGGACCATCACACCCTACTTTACTGCACTCTGCATTGCAGGGACCTGTAGTAAAACCAGAATACAGGGGAAGGAAGGGATTAAAACTTCTCATTTAGTACTTAACACCCCTTAAAATATAGTATTTTAATGCAGAATGCAATTACTCTGTTTCCCTGTTTGATCTCAATTCCAAATAGTAATTTGGCTCTACCAAAAAGAGAAGTTTTTTAATACCTGAAGACCTTGCAGATCCAGTGATTTTTAATTTCTAGCAAGTGTGGCATCCTCTATAGAATCTATCAAAGAGAAACTATTTCTGCATCCAAACAGATGCTTTCATAATGATTAACAAATCATTCTGAATTTTATTCAGAAATATGCAAAGGCTTCTGTATTTCATAATAAGGAATTATTAGCAAAGTCACTTATGACAAGCAGGTCAACATAAATTACAAACAACATGGTCAGTGGCTATTATAGTTACCAACTGGCTAACAGCTTTTCCAATTGGCTACCGCAACGCAACTGAACCAGCCACTAGGGCCCAGATGCACTTCCCTCTGTGCTGCTACATGCTGCAAAAGCCTTGGCTAATACTTGCTCATTAGCAAGTCTTTCTTGCTAATCTCACCCGCACTCATGTAGGACTCGATGATCCTTACAGATACCTCCCAACTCGAGATATTCTATGATTCTATGTTCAGTTTTCAAATAGGTCCTTCCTTCTGCTGGAGGAGAGAGCCATCAACTCCTGCCTTTATGTAGGCAAACAAAATGATAATCTTCAGGATCACTGCTCTCTTGTGAATGAAATGCATTGAGTTTGTCAGCCACCTTGAAATTTCTCCTAACATCAGGTAAATTTGAAGTAAAGTGAGTTCGCTTCAAACGAAAACTTAAGGAGTTAGTGACCTTTACAGCAGATATAGTAATGTTTCATCACCTGCCAAAACAAGGAGTTCAGCAGCTCTTGATCTAAAATAGGGACTGTGGGTCTGACATGCTGTGACAGGACACGGTAATAACAGAAACTTCTAAACTGAACTTTGTCCTGTTTGCTTGCTGGAGCTATACTTAAGATTCATCAGCCTTAACCATCTACACGATGCTCTTAATGTTGGATTACATGTAGGAAACTGCAAACTTGACCTATTTTGCAGTGTCAGAAATCTAACTCCAATAAAGTCTAATGATAAGGTTGAAAAACTTCTATAGGGATCAGTGAGAAGCAACACAGATGTAGAAGATAATGTTCTTCAAATATATACATGTGCATATGCATGTGTATATAGTATGTGTATATAGTTTTAAACACTTATATTAAAAGCAGTGCATTCATCGTATGTTAAGTGTAGCTTAAAAATATATAAATCTATTCTTACAAACTCATAGGGATGAAATGAAAATATTTAAATTATGAAACAAATAGTTGTGATCTTCAATTAAGAATCCACTTCACTGAACATTTTACATATGCAGTGTCTCACATCACTCCTTCAACTTCATGTGTTTTCAGTAAATGCACAATCAGAGTAAATGAATTCACACACCTGAATAGTCATCTGTTCCGTAATCTTCAGTAGGGTCTTCAGCTGGACTAGAGCGCACTCTTTCCACTTTTGGAAAATCATTTCTTGGTGAGTAAGGCTGGATGGATGTTCCATACAGTACTAAGGACCACTCTTTCAATTTGCCTAGAAGTTAAGTATTTAAAATCTAATTTTAGAAGCTATTTCTATTTTTTGTGTCTTACAAAAACATATCACTTGTAAACATGACTTTGTGAGGAGGTATGGAAAATGTTGTTTTTCAAATAAGTGTCTTCAGTTTAATATAAATAGTGCAATCACTGCTTCACTATAAAATGAGAAAGCATACTTTCTTCATTTGGAATTTTACATGGTATTTTCATTGCACTCCAGCCTCTTGTACGTCTAGTAAAAGTCTGCACCACAGGTTGAACTCAATATAAACAATAAACAACAAAACCTTTGGCTGCACAGTTATTTGGAAAATGTATATGGTACTCAGCAAGAAATTTTTGCTCTGGATTTCACTTTCCCTCAGAACAGTAGTTATCCAGTAATTATTACTTGAGATCTTTAAGCTAACTAGCTGTATTCAGAATTCTGACTTAAGAAAGGGTTACATTTTGTTTATTACTCAAGAGTACTTTTCATTACTTTACAGGACTCATCTTCAGGAAACAACTTCTTTTAAAATCTCCATGATAAAACATTAGTGTCCCCTCCCAAACCAGCATAATTTCTTATTTATTTGCCCTAGTTATTTGACAGATATATCACTGCATTTTCAGTGATATATTTAATCCTTTCAGTACTTGAGTGAAAAAAGAAAAATTTGTTTGCGTGCCTGAAGCAAGGTGGGTTTTTTTGTGGAAAAATAGAAAGATACATGTATATCAAGTCATCGGTTCAGGCTGTCAGGACATAAAGTGTGAACTGCCAGTCCTCACCATTCTGTCTACCTGGTGAATTAATTCTGTGAAAGAGCAAAAGGAATCAGACTTGATATAATGCCTAAAGTAATGATGCATAAAACCCACATCCCTGCTTGAAAACATGGAACATAAATTTGGTCTTATGCTATTGATTATATTTATCTATTTTGGAGTAGCTAGTTGTAAATTTTAAATTCTCATCAGAAGAGAAAGGAAACAGAGAGGCAGGGAGTATTTGTTTTCTGAATTTGAAAGATCCTGTTTTGGAGGTTGTTCTGTGGTTAAAATACTCTTCCCTTACAATTATTATTTAGAAAGAAATGCAATCCAGGTATGTCTATTCTCAAGAAAACCACTTAGTATACTTCACGTAGAGTTAAATTCAAGCAATCTTCCTCTTCTTTCATTTTGATGATACTCAATAATTTGAGCTTTCATAGTGTTCACTTGGACTGTTTCAACCTGTGCAAGCAAATTACTTTGCCCTTTACAAGTGATTTTCTGTATTTTTCCCAATGCAATCTGGTATCCTCCATTGACATGACCACGACAATATATTATATCTCTGCTTTTACATTCATCCTTCAAGCAGTAAGCAACAATAAGCAAAACCACTACCTGACAGACGATAGCCCAATTCTTTTAAATGGTTTATACTGGGTTTAAAGAGTGGAATCTCTGTTATCTCTCTGTCTCTTGCCAACCCAATTCAATCCTTCTGAGACAGAAACTTCTACACTTCATATGAAATCTTCTCTGCTCTATACTCGGTTTTGGAGAAGAAACTACAGACAAGAGACTACATCACATGACAGTTGTTTCACACAGTAGCTTCCAACTTTTCACAGCTAAAGAAAAGCATTATTTTTTTTAAAGAGACATTCAATCCTGGTTTAAAAAGTTAACTGATGAAGAGTCTACCACACCTGCTGCCAAACTACTAGCTAATTACTTTGGCTGTAAAACTGCATATACCTTATTTTCAATTTGTCTTTTCCTCACAGCCATGTAGCTTGTTAGTCCTCACTAGGTTAAAAAGACCCAAATCACATAATTTCTTCCTGTATAGACATGTGGGGATCAAGTTAACACTCCATGTTCTTTAGAGTGATTCAGCTGGGTCCTTAAAGGCACTTGTCTTTTTAGGAAAGGAGTCACACTGGGACTCATTTTTAGCTAGATATGCAGTCATCTCTGCATCTAGCCTTTGCAAAGCTACAGTTGCTGTCTTTTTTGTGTTTTAATCCACTTCTACAGCATATACATACATTGGATGCAATCAAAAAATGTGTGTTTTGCTGAGTTATTTAGATCTTCTCATCCTCATCATTATTATGCTCCAAGATCACTAAACTTTGCAAGAGTTTATTTTATACTTCTTCCAGAACACTGGTAAAAATCCTGAATACTAGAAAAAAGTATTTGCAAGGACTCACTAGAAATGACCACAGGTAAAGAAGCTCTCAGGTGCTGTGTATTGTGTCTGGACTTTACATACATGGAAGGGCTTGTACTAGCATTACTGCAGGAAGGACTGGTGCCTTGAATGAATACCTAGTGCAAAAGGGCAGTAAGGGGAATAATGCAGGGTCTCTCAGGAGATTAGTTGCCTTTTAAGAATGGTTCAGTAAATAAAGAGGGAAAAAATTCATGTGACTTGCCAGCAAATAAATGAAGTCTGCCTCAAGGCAGGTTTAATTT
Source organism: Aramus guarauna (assembly GCA_013400195.1). Lineage (NCBI taxonomy): Eukaryota > Metazoa > Chordata > Aves > Gruiformes > Aramidae > Aramus > Aramus guarauna. The sequence goes on along the minus strand of VXBL01002900.1, from coordinate 112,536 downwards.
GCACAATGAAAATATTTCAATAACTAAGTATATATACATACACACACACACTTTTATAATGAATAAACAAAGTGCGCACGCTTAAGCCAAAATCTTTCTTTCCCCATTTTTGGCTGATTCCATCATTTAGTTTGGCTGGAATAATCCTTTACCCTGCTTGTTAGTATGCAACAGACGTCCCATACTGTATGTATAGGAGAAAGGGTATATCACTGTGTTTCACAGTTAGCACATGTCCACCTCCATAAACTCTACAGAATTAAATGCAGAAATCACATGTACTACTTTCATGAACTGCACCCTACATTTCTTTACGGGTAACAGATGTGGCATTACCTTGCCAATGGAGGGATATGATGACATGTTGGCTCTTTGTTCTGAATTTGATTACAGGGAAACTGCAGCTCTTAATTATAAGACCTTTCAATAGCTAAACAAACACATGCACACAACAGAAACAAGAAACAGGCATGATGGTGATATCAGTGTGATAAACTGCAGGCTATGGTGATAAACTGGAGAGACACCATAAATTGTGTTCAAGCACCTTTTGTTTACTTCACAGTCTGTTCAGTGCGGAAGCTAACGCCAACATGCCCAAACAGCTGAGTTTATCCACCACTAATATACAGCAGGCACTTTCAAATCTTTCTGAACAGAAGTGTTACTGGACAGCTTCCATCATAGGGCAACCACTGCTCTAGAAAGATGACGGATGTATTACTAGACAGCATACAATGAACCAGAATCTAAATTCACAAGTCTCATGAGATTAGCCACTGTAGCACTGAGAAGAGTATATATAAAGCATTGAAATCAATAAATCAGTAAGACTTATGCAACTATGGAGGTAAAACAAGAGTGTGCAGAACAGACTTTAAAGTATAAAAATGGAAAGGTAGCTGGCCACTTTTAGACTGGCCTGGTGCCATAAAAGGGCTGTAAAAGATGTTGGGAGAATAGCCCTGATGAGCAGTTTGCACAATGGCTCCATGCTACCTCTTTTCTAGGCTTTAGAACAGGGACTGCGCCAGGGAAGAGAGAAGAGGGGAAGAGCTGACATGTGTTGCACTGTGTCTCTCCTTTATGCCTGTTGGATCAACCACTGTGTTCTGGTACACACAAACATGAAGAGCCACCCTAACTTGTCCTTCAAGCCAGAGATGTTCCTGGCTGTGTCAGGAATAACAAATGCAAGATGGAGTTTAAAATAATTGATTTTTGTCTCTTTTCAGTAATATGATTCAAATTAAATTACTTTGTTGTTGTTTGATGCCTCCTCTCTATCAAATTCTAAAGCACTGAAAATTAAAAAAAAAAAAAACCAAACACCAAACCTCCCCCTGGATCCCTAAACAGTTCTGCTCATTGTCTATGGCTGCTTTTCCAAATATATTTAATGAATACACCTTTTTAGTGTACTGGAAACTTTGTTCTGTGTTTACTAGGGCAATTAACATCACTTCAGCTAAGAACATTTCACTACTGCAAAACGATGGTGAGAAGGTCAGTGCAGATAAAATGAAGTGAAAACTGAAACACTGGCAGTGCTGGTTTTTTTTTTTTTATTTCGGAGCTCTAAAGGATGGTAATAAAGATTTTCAAAATCCTGTGCTTAAAGTTAACCACTTGAGTGTACAGCTGATGTTTAAATGACACTGGCCACCCCAGAGTTACCACAGACTTTAATAAAAATTGTTTACTGCTCAGCACACTGATTATCCTGGTTCTTCAATAGGGACTTATTGGCCTCACATGACAGGTTGTAAAAATTTTGGCTTGTGACTGCTAGCTTAGCATCCTAAAAAAAAATTAGGTTATGCAGACAACTGAGACAGACAATAGCAGAATATGATTTGATGGCCAGACAAACTTTGATGGCAGAGAAACTTTTAAAAAGGAGAGAGATTGGCTATTGGGCCATCTGATGCACTAGAAAGAACATAATTCAGCTAATGAAGAACAGAAATAAAGAATTAAAATTCTAACTCAATTCCACCAATTTCAATAAGCAGTTGAGTGAGGCTGATCTCCATGCTAGATTTTTAGACAGAAAATTATCTAAGCAGCATAAAATTATTTCATAATTGTAAAAGGAGAGGGTTCATTTTTGTCCAAAGTTGAGTTTGGCCTATGCACCACTTGGAATAGGAAGGAGACTGGACAACTCCATGTTCACACATTAAAATTCCTCCTGTGCCCTGGCTTGCTCTAAGTCATGATGGAAATTGTCCTACTGAGTTAGTAAGCTGCAGGAGTGATTGGACCAGGTGGCCTCCCAGTATACACATTTACGTTGAACAGGTGAACTACACATACCCTTCATTCCAAACTGGATAATTTAACAAACCAAATTTCAACCAAGGGGAAGACAAAGTACTCCATCTCCATATCTGGTGGCAGAAACATTAATAGGCCTTTCTTGGCCAAAGTAGAATCAAAACAACATTCTTCCAGAACAGCCAACTTCATGCACATGCCCTATGAAGCTAGCCTTTCTTATTTTAAACTCAAAGCTTTTAAGCACTTCAGTTTGCATTTTAGTCAATGTTTCTTTATGCATGCTTTTTCACCTAGTAGAAACAATAAAAGTACTTATACTTAGCAAGGCTCATTTGAATAGTTTTAATGACTTCTATAACCTACTAATTAAGGAACAAACAAACTTAAAAATCCCCTGTTGTTAAGTTCACAAAGATATATTTTTATAGCTTGAAGTGCTTTAAGTTAACATCTATGTCTTAAAATTCAGAATTGATTTTTAGCAAATCAATTAGAAAACTCTTACTGCTTTGTGAGTGTACTTAGCTGTCTGAGACGGAATGTATTTTTTATTTCACTGAATTATAAACTAATTCTATTGCTAATGTCACTGTAGTCCTAAATATATTTCACAGCAGAATTCTCATAATTAAATTTTATCTATGAGAAAACACTAATCAGCCAGATTTGTCACTTCTGATGTAATATTATTGCATTGGCATGCTGTCCAATCAGAGTAAGTGTTAATTTAGATTTAGTGATATATGATTTCCTATACATCAATAGTATTTGTCTCTCTAACATGCTTTTATCTAGATTATTTATTTAAGTGATATTTCACCTTTGATTATTTTTATTAAAGGGTTTCCACCTACCTTGACATGGGGCTCAGAAGGAAGGACTTTATTCAGCACTCATGCATAAACAGTGGTATTTTTGCCTGTGTCTACTGTATCTATTTCAAAATGTCTTTTAAGGTTTACATTTTCAGTAAGTCCAAAGGCAAGTATATACTCATCTCTCATAACCAGAAAATAGAAGTAAGCACGTACTCCCATGAGTCTCTTTGAAAGCCCTGCTCTCAAAGTGCTCATACTAAAATATTTGAATGAAACTGAACTGTACAGTGGGAATTAAAAGCAGAATAATGTCTGCAGCCTCAAAAATTCTTACTATGAGCCCAGTTCGTGATTGGATGAATGCCAGATCTCAGCACTCTGTCCATACACATAGGAGCGTGATGCAAGCTACCAGCAGTAGCAAGCCATGAATTTCTTCCTCTTGTATAGTGGGATTTTCTTGTATAAACACTGATAAATACCACTTTTTCTTATGAGTAGGATAAAAAATACAAAGCAAAGAAAAACAACATGTAAATAAACCCATGGGCCCTATATAGCTGATACAGGCCAAGTAAACATGGGCCTTCTATCAGCCATGAAAGTCACAGGCAATATGAATACAGCAGAGTAACTCTGGGCTGCTCTAACTTAGGTTGAAGAACTGTCTAGTAAATCCATATTCAACATCCAAGAAAAGAGATTCCTGCATATGGAGATACTATAACTTCTTTCACATGTGGGATATAGAGAAGGCTATGGGATATAGAGAAGGCTGAGGTACTCAGCGACTTCTTTACCTCAGTCTTCACTGACAAGTGTTTCAGCCGCACTGCCCAGGTCACAGAAAGCAAGGGCAGGGACTGGGAGAATGAAGTACTGCCCACTGTTGCAGAAGACCAGGTCTGAGAATATCTAAGGAACCTGAAGGTGCACAAGTCCATGGGACCTGATGAGATTCATCTGTTGGTCCTGAGAGAACTGGCGGATGAAGTGGCCAAGCTGCTCTTCATCATTTTGGAGAAGTCCTGCTGACTGCAAAAGGGGAAACATAACGCCCATTTTCAAGAAGGGGAAAAAGGAGGACCCAGGGAACTACAGGCCCGTCAGTCTCACCTCCGTGCCTGGCACGATCATGGAGCAGATCCTCCTGGAGGCTATGCTCAAGCACATGGAAAATAAGGAGGTGGTTGGAGAGAGCCAACATGGCTTCATCAAGGGCAAATTGTGCCTGACAAATTTGGTGGCCTTCTATGATGGAGTTACAACGCTGGTTGACATGGGAAGAGAGGCAGACATCATCTACCTGGACTTGTGCAAGGCATTCGACACTGTCCTGCACAACATACTTGTCTCTAAATTGGAGAGACATGGATTTGATGGATGGACCACTCGGTGGATAAGGAACTGGCTGGCCAGTCGCACTGAAAGAGTAGCGGTCAACGGCTCAAAATCCGAGTGGAGAATGGTGATGAGTGGTGTTCCTCAGGGGTTGGTACTGGGACCTGCACTGTTCAGCATCTTTGTTGGAGACATGGACAGCAGGATGGAGTGCACTCTCAGCAACTTTGCTGACGACACCAAGCTGTGTGGTGTGGTTGACATGCTGGAGGGAAGGGATACCGTCCAGAGGGACCTTGACACACTTGANTGAGGACAGGCTGAAAGAGTTCGGATTGTTCAGCCTGGAGAAGAGGAGACTCCGGGGAGATCTAATTGTGGCCTTCCAGTACCTGAAGGGGGCCTACAGGATAGATGAAAAGCAACTGTTTATCAAGGACTGTAGTGACAGGACAAGGGGTAATGGGTTTAAACTGAAGGAGGGTAGATTTAGATTAGATGTTAGAAAGAAATTCTTCACTGTTAGAGTGGTGAGGCACTGGAACAGGTTGCCCAGAGAGGTTGTGGAGGCTCCATCCCTGGAAGTGTTTAAGACCAGGCTGGATGGGGCTTTGAGCAGCCTGGTCTAGCAGAGGGTGTCCCTGGCCATGGCAGGGGGTAGGAACTAGATGATCTTTGAGGTCCTTTCCAACCCAAACCATTCTATGATTCTAGGTGGCATATGCAGTTTTGTACAGTTCTGTATCTTTTTCCTCGAAAACTGCACCTAGTAAAGATTTGGCTTTTAATGCACTGTCTCTTGGTAACCTGTCAGATGGTACTGGGGTCTGTCTCTGCTTGAAGAATTCATGTCTGGTATGATGTAGTTTTATACGGTCTTTGAGGCAACACATGTGACTGCAAGAAAGAGGGCAGTTTACCCCTGAAAAGATGAAATTCCCCATGGAAACCAGAAGTAAGCTCAGAGAACCATGTATGGCAAATAATGGCAAATAACAGCAACACAAAAATGAAGATTGCACTGATAACTGAAATTAAGAATAATGCTTGTCACAGCTCTACCTTCACACTAAAGCTGGTGAGATGTTCCACTTGTAAATAAAAGGTGGAAAACAGTCAAGGCAGTATTAGTAACTGCAAGCATTCTTCTGAAGTCACTGAGCCCCAATAAAGGTTAGAGTCATACCTGGAGTCTTGAAATTTCTCAGCTGAGATGGAGTGTCACAGATTTCCAAGATCCAGTCACCTGCCGCTTTTTCACTCCAGCAGTGAGTAGTCATAAACTCCCAGTTTTTGAATCCTTCCATGGAATGATCAAATAACCTAAAATTAAATCATGACATTATTTAAAGTGAACTGTTTTATTTGGGGAGCTAAGCCTCCAAGTCTGCAAACTCTTGAATGATATACTAATTAGTCAGTTCATTCATCTGTGCTTTTACATAACGTTATTCATGATGGTTTTCTTATACATATTTCAAGTACCTTCAACAGTTTCATGTTGTTTTGATGGAAGAGATTCTCTGCGTGCCATAATTTGTTATAAAGTGAAAGAGAATTCATTGTAAAAAAACGCAAATTGCTAATACTGTTTCATAGTATTCATGTGTCTTGGGAAAAGTGCATACAATATAGCATATCTATTGCTTTAACAGCATGATGTAAATACAAATAGCTTGTAAGTCAGAAAATTTCTGTAATGTGTATTCCTGGCTTTCGATTGGAATAATTAAAAGGGTTTTAAAAACAATAAAAAGTATTAAGTGACTGAGATAATATTAGCAATTTGATATATGACACTTCTTGTGAGGAAATAAAATGTAACTGAGACTGTGGTCTCAATCCTCAAATGACCAAGGTACCACTCTCTTCAAATACTTGACAAAATTGAGTTTGGATAAAAATAAGAGACTAATGGCATTTGGTGGCTTCATCTAACCAACACAATTACCATAATTTAATTACCAAGGCTGTGAATGAAGAGGTTGTGAGTCAAGAGGCTGGAGCTTACACCAGGATTACAATAGTTTCTAGTATGGGGCCCCAGTTCAGAGGCTGCAATGTGATGCTGGTCCCATGGAGGGGAAGAGGAAGAAGGACTGACCAGGGATTTTATTACCTAAAATTGGCATTCATTAATGAGATTTTGGAAAAACAGAAGAAAATTTGCACTTTTATTCAGTGCTCACAGCGTGTTGCCTGGTACCCCAAAGCTATTGATGGGAGGTGCACTCTAATCAAGACTGTTGCCTCCAATAAAATGGCACAGCTTTAAAACCTACATATATATACACCCCCATATATATATATATATGTATCTATATTTCTATACAGATACATGCATATATATACACATATACACATACATGCATTTGTATCTATTTATATGTATGTATATATTTATCACTATTTTAATTTGGTCTTTAGATGTGAAAATTCCACTGATAATAGCTATGCTTAAATATTTTTCATAAAACAAGATCTCTACAGTAGAAAAATTCAATACATTTACAACTCTTTTCCATAAAATAGAGAAAAATCCAGTATTAGAGTACAAAAATACTATATTTTTTACTCACTTGATTCTTTACTGTTATTTTCTAAGCTGATTTCAAGCTTTATTCTTAAAAGGTTGTGAAGTTCAGCAAACATTGGGAAAGCAGCATACTTTTGTAGCAATGTGACTATGTATCAATTTCTGGTAAAAATTGCCACACAGAATGCAAATAAAATTCCATACTTCTTGCTGAAAACTTTGGTCAGTCAGAGGCATGTTGTCAGGTACTGCGTATCCACACTTATTGTAACAGCATTGGTATGGACCAGTAGCCTGGTGCACTTTATAGGGCTCAGCCCAAAGCTGATTTTCATGCTCTCATTTGTGCAACTTTCTTCCATTTTAAATGAATGCCTATAATAGTACTCTTTTTTTATTAGTGTTGATAACATTAAATTAAAATATAGATATATATTTAGAATTAGGCTTCATTTTCACTGATAATTGGTTGATATTTTCTTCTGATGCAGTTCTGTGCCTCTGTGTGTGTGTGTGTGTATATCTACATTCTGCCAGCAGAATTGGCCTGTTTCATGTCACTGTTAAATCGGTTGCTTGAATACGGCAAATCTCACAAACACATGGCACACATCATTTACTGGAAGGGTAGAAATTATTACATGGTTACTACCCAGTGTTTGCATGTGAGTATGTTCAATTTAAGTCATTATGTAGGTTATTTCCAACCGTTAGTCAAATTGTTATGCCGTCTTCTGCTGATAACTTACATATTAATTTCTAAACACCCTGTCAATCCGTCAAGGCAACAATATTCCTCTTTGTCATTGTGGCAACTAAATTATATAGCATTATGTAAGTACTGTATAATTATACTGGAAATTCTGTATTCACTAGGCTTCCATTCACATACTTCCATTCACAAGTTGCTGTTTACAGTAATTAATCCAATATTTCCCATAGTATTTTTTGTTTAAGGGTGTTTACTTGTCATGTTTTGGAATATCAAACTGCTGTCAGATATCCATTTTAATATTGAATTATTCTTTTAAGTAATTTTGGAAGGAAGAGAAAAAAATCCCTAATGACATTATGTAAGTATATAAAACCACCTTACCTAAAATATGGTATGGCTGAAACTGTAAGCTTCCATATCTCCATCCATGCAAATGAGGAAAATATTGTAATATTCTTTCAGAGAAAATTGACTAGTTTTTGGAAATAACTCTTGTTTGGGAAAGGTTTGAATTTTATAAAGTAAGGTTTAAATTGGAATCTTTTAATGTATGAACAGTGTTTCTACAAAAGATTCTACAAACAAGCCAAAAAATTATGGACAGATCAAAAGAATAGTGAAAAAAAGCAGAAAGATACTGACTCCAAGCCTGTCTCTAAGCGTATGTTGTACACACCCAATGGTCCAAGTATTTTTGTGCTGCGCTGCTTATGCACTAAACTCTCAAATCCAAGAACCTGTGAGGTAGTACATAGATTTCACTTTCAGTGGTGTTAAATGAATGAATGAATGAATGAATGAATGAATGAATGAATGAATGAATGAAGTGATCAAATGTTCAGGTGTACTTTTCCTTATTTGGAAAGAAATGCATATGGAATAGGACCTTTTAAAGAGCATGGAACCAGTTCAGACAGTTAATTGATTTTGTTACTTGTCAGACTGATACAAAGTCAAAATTCATATCAAGGACACACTTACACATAGCTTATCATGATCTAGTAAATTATTAGTACATGGTCTGATGAATTGTTAGTTAACTATTATAGGTTATTATAGCTTAAAATAGTAGAACAATATTATAAGAATAATCTGCTAATTTTTTTTGACCATGACCCTATAAATCTGCAATACCTGTACCCATGCATGCAACAGGCTTTTAAGTAGCAAAGCAAGTAACAGCATTTGAATCTTTATAACTTATTTGTTAACATAGCCACCACAGAACGTCAGGACATGCAAGTTAGGGTGGATGTGACTACATGACTGACTGTATCCAGAGAAACTAATTATGGGCTGCTGCTCACAATGAATAGCATTACATTTAAAAATAATGACTCTTCTCTCTCTGATAAATTTTATGACATACTGATCACATGCCATGTGTAGGTCTAAATAAGAATACATATGTTACAGAGAGTAGAGTAAAATAACTATTTCTTTAAAACAAATTCAAGAGTCTTGGCCCCTTCCACTGCCACCACTTCATCCTAGAAATTGCATCATCTTTCTATTTCAGAACATCAAGCAGAAATATTCACCTGTAATCAAATTTAGATCCAGAGGAAGACAATTAGCCACTTTCTTGGAATTCCACAAATGGGAACATAAGGCTAGTCTCTCACAGTTAAATCTGCTAGTCTTAAAAAAAACACACACACACACACATACACGTGTCGGCATTTTAGCAAAGAATCTCTAAGCTCCTAAAGGCTCAGATTAATTTGTTTTAATTCGTTTTAATTTTTAGTTTCATGTGAGAAAAGGCAGTGGGGGGTAGGGCATCCATTTGGTAACACCACTGTCACCTATCGTGAACAATAGAAGGTAAACACATAAAAAGAGCATTTTTATTGTCAAGATCTCTTTTTCATCTCAGAAGGTGCAGCTGCACCTGACTGACAGCCATGGTTGTACATCGTACTGACCACATTGAGAGCCAGAAACCCTGCATGGGGTGATGGCTGGGGCTGCAGTGGACTAGATGGCAAGAGAAGACTACTTTCTCCTCTGTAGCAGCAGTTTTTGTTTATGATGTCCTTCAGCCTACTAAACTGGCAGCCTGACAGGCTGACAGGTCCTTGCCCACTGCTTTAATTGGCTGCAAGACTTCAAGTGAGCTTACAGCTTGAAAAGTGCCTTCCCAAGCTCCACACCTGCATATGCTCTGGTCAACTCTTCTCCCTAGAGCAGCTCTTCTCCACAGGGTTCAACCACCAGCTCTCTATGAGATGCAGCCTCTGAAGAACTGCAGACAGCTCAAACTGACTTAACCAAAGCTTCAGTGAGATCCTACTACTCAAGGATTCAGGAAAAAAAGAAATGGTCAGAGAGCACACAGGCACTTCAAAAGCTTTCTCACGTACGTGTGTTAGGGAAGATCACTTCAAACTTCTGGATGAGGATCTACAGAAGATGTATTTAAAATGTATGCATACACTTTTTTTTT
>VXBL01002900.1:84425-97835 GCA_013400195.1 Aramus guarauna | reverse complement strand
GAAGCCCACACTGGAGCAAGCTCCTGGCAGGACCTGTGGAGCCGTGGAGAGAGAAGCCCACACCAGAGCAGGTTTGCTGGCAGGACTTGTGATCCCATGGGCGAGATCCACGCTGGAGCAGTTCATGAAGAACTGTAGCCCGTGGGAAGGACTCACGTTGGAGAAGTTCGGGAAGGACTGTCTCCCATGAGAGGGACTCCATGCTGGAGCAGGAGAAGGATGAGAGGAGTCCTCCCCCTGAGGATGAAGAAGCAGCAGAAACAACGTGTGATGAACTGACCACAACCCCCATTCCCTGTCCCCCTGTGCTGCTGGAGGGGAGGAGGTTTGAAGCCAGGAGTGAAGTTGAGCCTGGGAAGATGGGAGGGGTAGGGGGGGAAGTGTTTTAAGATTTGATTTTATTACTCATTGCTCTGTTCTGTTTGGGAATAAATTAGATGAATTTCCTCTCTAAGTTCAGTCTGTTTTGCTGGTGATGATAATAAGTGAGTGATCTCTCCCTGTCCTTATCTTGACCCACAAAGCTTCTTGTTATACTTTTTCTCCCCTGTTTGGTGAACGAGGGGAGTGATAGAGCAGCTCTGGTGGGCACCTGGCCCCCAGCCAGGGTTAACCCACCACGCTATCATACAATGGTCCCATTATGAAGAAGATTTTCTATCCAGTTAGAGAAGTATAGAAGCTTTTCTTATTGTAAGAGTAACTTATTTGCACATTTGAATATGGGGTAGAGTTTGAGAAGGTTTCTGGGGTTTCTTAGTGCTTTAAGCATCTCTGGTAGGAGAAAGTGCTCTTAAACACTGATTTAGCAAGATTTATCTGGGAAACACTGCCAGTTTTTTCTTCAGGAAAATTTCTGCTAGTAGACTAGAGAAATAGAAATACCATTGAGAAGTCTTTCAATTTGCTGAACACCAATACTAAGGATGCACCTCATCTCCAGGGACTGAAATTGCACTAGTGTTGGAAATGCTGCATTGGATAAAGAGATACTTGTTTGAGCCCAGTCTGGCGAAAAAGACACAATTTGATGCAGTGTCACAGCTTCTCCAAGACTGTAACACAGACGTGACTGGATGAGAAAAAGGACTGATCTTTCTTAGTGGTTGTTGTTAGAGTGGCCAGACATTCAAAAGTAAGTATCCATCACAGATCTGTGGGATGAAGGAAATGGCTGACTTTTAAAAATTTTAATATGCTGTTTACAAATGGACCCCATTAATGTCAAAGAACTAGTGCAACTTCTCAGTGTTGTCCTACTAGGAGCCTTTCATGGGTTGACTACACTACTTCAATATGCAAGGGGAAAAAAGGGATATGGAAGTTGGTAACATCAAGAGTCATAACCATATTCACAAAGCTTAAAGAAAATAGTAATAGAGAACTACTATTCTGATTTTTATTACTAGTGAACAAAGGATAAGAAAGGAGAAAAATGAAAAATAAGTCCTAATATTACACACTTCCATTCAGCTTCCTTCTGTAACACTGAGCCTGTTACTATTTTCTTCACATTATCCAGCCATCTAATAATTGGTGAGCCACACCAGACTATTGAAATTGATTAATCTTTGTTTTGGAGATGATGTCCTTCAACAGCTTTACAGATCATTCTTATACTGATAAAGATAAGAGATTGCTATCCTTGAGTTCATTGGCACTTCACGCTCCCCATCTCTCTCAGAAAAAATAATTAGCCTGTGTCTGCCAGTGAACCCACTGTAATGATTTGACTGTTGTTGGCTGATGCTGCAATCTCAGTGCAGGCTCTGCATGTTGACTGTGAAATTGCATTGTCATACTATACCTGTTGGCCAAAAGCTGTGACCTAGTTCCAGAAGGAGAGGTTAGGTAAATTGCCAAGTCTCCACGTCGAGGGTGAGTAATAGTGATGCGCACAACAACATGCTCCAAGTAGATCACATGGTGATTAGGATTATCTGAACAGCCAGTGGCTTTATAAATTGAACGGACAATGCTGTCAGGTCGTATTGTTCTATAACAGAAGCATATAAAACAACATTAGCATTTCTTGCTTATTCTGTAAAACAAGACAACCACATCTTTTGTGCTTAGTAGTGAATGACAGTGTTGGACAATTGTTTCTAAGAAGTCAGTAGACTATAACTGTTAGTTTTAACACTTCCTAGCTGAAACTGTCACCACAGGGTAATTATTTTACTGCAGCTAATGGCAACTACCTGGCTTTCTGTTAAGCATGTACACATGCTAGAAGTGGACAGTGAAAAACCTGTAATAGGAATAAAGCCTTTGGGACAGAGCATTTTTGTGGATTAGTGGCCAGCTGAGAATTGTTCGGGCTGTCATGGGATCACAGCTGGTTGTTAAGCCCCAGGAAATGCCTGGCATAGCCATAGTCCTTGCTTACGTAATAGCAAGTATTACATGTTAACTGCACCAAATGGCATCTGATTCAGCTGGTTTAAATTGGCAAGACACCCTTGCAGACTATACCGTTATGGATCAAGCCTGTCAAGCACATTTATCAAACAATATTCTCACTGCTTTGGAAGCGTGCCTTATGACTGATGCTGTCTCTGTATCCACAGAGTGCATAGACAGAATTTTGCTCTTAAGCTGGTTCTAAAGAGACCCTATCCTATAAAGCTGGAAGTAGTATAAAGCCAAAAGTCTTAGCCTCTGAGCTAGAGACTCTCCTGAGATGGTTTGAGAGAGACAGTATCATGCAGTATTTTAATGAAAAGAGTATCTGCTTCTTAGATCCTGGACTCATAACTCTATACTCATCTTACAAAGGTGACTGCAGTGCACACAACCAAATATTCTTCTTCTTTGGTGCATCATCTATACCAGAATCAATCATTATCCAGCCTGGCTTGTTTTACTTCTTCAGCTTCTGGGGTGTTCTTTAAACTAGGGCCTTTTTCCAAGCACGACAGGGAACAATCTTCACAGGCAAATGACCCGACATTTGTGAAGGTGACAGAGATCCCCAGCATAGTTTTCAAAATGACACACTATACACAATGTAATGGAGAGGTAAATTATACTCAATTTCTTTCCATAAGTTTAAGCCAGAAAAAGTTTTGGCAGCAGGTATTACTTGATTTGCCGATCCGTGTTCTCCACACACACATGCTGTGGAGGGACCGTTGTCCATTTTTCTGCTTCTATCACCATTGCTTCAGCATCCATCAGTCCAAATCCATAGAGGTGGCTCACTGCAAGGTACAAACAGAATGGTTGCAATTATACCATAAAACCTTGTTTTTCATCATAGACATCAGTTCCATAGAGTCACATCCGAACCAGGAGCTGCTTCTTTTTTACTTCTTCCTTGTTTTTGCACAAAGCTCAAAAATCTCCTCAACAGAAATAATGACTATATCTACTCTGTTCACTGAATCTGTTCACTGCTTTATTACAGAAGTGGCAAATGACCATCATGAATAACACTGCCTTACCATGAGGAGTGTGGACCAGAACTGCAGAACACCAGAGACTACAACTGCCTCTGATCGCTGTTTGTCCATGTACCTTAATTCAGCCCAGTCCTCTTATATGAGATAAAGTTAAAAGGTGTAAAGAACCAGAGGAGGGTTATTTTTGTTACTCAAATACCAAACACATGCATGTACATAAATATTGAAGGTAACTGAGACAACAAATTTAAAAAGGAAGACTGTCTTCTGTAACTGCCGTATGCTCTTACCTTCCCTAAGTGTAAGTGGCACATGGACGCTTTCCTGTTCTTGTATGCAGTATAGTTGCGACTGGCCAGCTAACCAGCAATGGATTTTGATCTCCCTAAAGATGTCTGCATGATGAGGGTAAAAAGCAATAGCATTTGAAGTCCAGGGCCCTAAAGATAATCCAGTTCTCATGCAGAGTCTGTGTCAGAAAGGCTCCTTCCTCTACCTCCTTTGCAGATCTGCAGATGAAGTTAGTGCTGGAGCGAGCTGTTAACATTGCTGTTGACCTCTGATATCACCTACTGCATGCATTGCATGCACAGTGGTATTAAGCGTCCATGCCTGGAGGTTCGCACTCTGATAATGCTCATTCCTGGATGTTTGATCTGCACCTCTATCTGCCTTTCATGCCATGGAGAGTCAACAATGGTTGCCTTGCAATAAACTCAAAACCTAATAATTTCACTTTAATGCCTGAATGCCTTCTCAGAGAAGCAGAAGACTTTAACACATCATCTTTCTGAGGATACAAAAAATTGAACCTTCAAATGCCCAACACCTAGACAAAGTGAACTATTCCCAACAGACTTGTGCTAATTCTGTTCACTTTTTTGTAATTTTAAGAGTACTTAACTTGATATAATTATTTCAAGAGTTCCAGCAGTTCACAAAGGCTACAAGTTTCACTTACTGAATCTGCTATGTGGTTTTGGTTGCTGTTCCAATCAAAACAGAAGCTTGCAAATGGATTTTGATGAATTAGAAGAGCTGCTAGCCATGTTGTTTTATTGTGACAAATTGGTGCTCTCAGTAAAGTTCTGACAGGAGAAGGTGAAAGAAAAAAGCTTCCAGAGGGGACTTTAGATCAAAAATATTAATAAACCGGTTTTGCTTTCTACCACAGACAGTGCTACCAGAAAACTTTCAGAAAAACATAAGCACTATTTTAATCAGTAATGCGACAAGGCATGGTGTAAGTCTTTCCAACTGCACTTTGCACAGGGTTTGTGAAAGCAGCCTCTATTCATTGCCAAACCAGAATTCAAAGGACTCCATCCAAAAACACCCCAACCTTGTTAAACAAATAACAGTTCAAAGCATAAAAACAATCAGTGCATCTTCCAATATCTAATACTGTCTGAAACTGCCAACTGAAGAGGGTTCCTCAATGGAAAATACTGCAAAGCATAACGACTGTGTAATGAACTGGTTTTCTTCCCATCGCCTTCCCCTTCAGCCCCAAACTGTAGTGCACGTATCATGGAAATGTTCATTTGGAGAGAACTAAACACAGTTCTTCTGCCAAATGAGGCAGGTACTGTTTTCAGAAATGAAACATAGCGACTAAAATATATGAAAATAATGAAATTCAGCCCTCCTTCAGCCTTCTGAATTCTCTTTAATGTATCCCACAAACAAATGGAGAGGTAAAGACATGTCCTATTTTTACATGTGGGTGGATGCAGCCAGAAAAAGAGTATGGAAAGTGCAGATGGAGAGACTGCTTGCACACAGTTCCTGTGATGGAAATCTTCTTGATCGTAGATATCGTCTTGCAAAAATTGCATCTGCTGAAAGCATATTTATTTATGAAGTTATTTGGCTGTTCTTATACTGCATGCATTGCTCTAATAGTTAAAATTTTAATTAATAATCATTCTGTCTGCTCTGAAGAACAGTGGGAGGAACAAGAGCATTAACTCACATGGTTTGTAACTACACAGTTACTCTCTATAGTACTACATTTAAACAGTGAGGGATTTTCATGAATGAAAATATTATTTGAGCTAACCCATGGAAAATGCATTTTTAATTCCTGACAGGTAGCAACTTGCATTGGGTTAGCACTCAGGATGTCCAATTGTAAGATGCTGTGTGTTCAACCCAACTACTGAGCTCAAAGAACAGCCAAATTTCTTCTCTCCTCACCTTGTCTCACCCAGAAACAAGTGTAGAAGAGCACCTAACATTGCCACCACAAGGCAGTGACTTTCTGATGGAAATTTAAGTGGCTTTTAAGCCACCTCACCCTAGAAGTTTTTTGCCCTAATAAGCACATTAAAAACACAAATAAAGTCTAGAGAGTGAACTTTCTATCTTTCCTACCCTAAAAATTACTTGGAAGATAGAACTGTGTTCATTTTTCATCCAGGAGAAAACATTACCACCCAAGGTTATGCAGCTGCTTTAATTGCCTGAGATTCAATGCTTAAACTCTCTTGCATGAGAGCAGAGGCAAGAGTGAAAAGTTCTGCACCAGCTGTCTTTTTTTTCCACAGCTGAAACAGAAGTACAGTTTTCCCTTGAAAGGCCTTCCCATAGAAATAAAAACTTCCTGACAGTCAGGGGTGCTTCTAAATCCTTCCACGTGGGAGGCTTCCAGGCAGCTGATATTTGGCCGTCTGAACGTTTGCACTTCAAAGCCATTGATCCAGTGGGTTGTTTAGCAACTGCAGGTATCAGCAGAGGCCCATAATTTTCAAAGACTAACTAACAGCAATTTAGGAAAGAATCACAGAGTTAACAAAAGTAGTTGATCCCCTGTGTCTTAGAGAAGAAAGCAGATTTTGTTTCCTGCTGCCTTTAAATTGCACCCCTTCATCTCTGTATGTGCTAGTACTGCTGTGAACTCAATGCCAGGGTGCCTCTCCCAGAGGTTAAAATGGCCCCACAAGGGGCCATAAATGTCTTCTGGGAAACATCTGGAACTGCCAGTGATTTGTATGCGAATGGTACTGAGCTCACTTCTGCTCACCCAGTCAGAAAAGCAGTATTTGAAGGGTACTGATGATTGCAGAGTGAGATAAGCTGACCGCAAACGCAAAATGCCCCAGGGCCTTGCAGATAGCCACTTAAGTGCTCTACATTAACACTGCTGTGAATTGCTGTGGGGCTTGGTTGTTGCTAGGAGTCATGGAACATGTCTGCTTTGTAGGAAGATGTTTGCCTTTCAGAGGCAGAATAGGAATGTGTGAGGTTGGTGCAATGTAAGTTGGTGACTAAGGAGCAGACTGTTGTTCTTGTTGAGATGTAAGTCGAAAACTGTGATGTCCTTATGATCAAGGTATGCGGACAGAACTGTTCTCGAATCCTCTCTCTGCTCAGGCCCCAATGCAAATTGATCCATTCCTACTTCTGCAAAATCACAGGCATGCACAGAACTTTACAGATGGAGGACAAGTTTCAGAGAAAAACTTGTCTCCTGCAACACAAAGTAAATATTGAGTTTCAGCTGATCTCTTTACTCTTCTTATCATTAAAGAAAATAACATTTCTTGGGGCTAAAGTACATTTATTTATCCCTGGAGCAGTTCCTCTATTAGTGCACCACGAAATCAAGGCCTACTCAGCTGCTGGATAGAGTTCCCCAGCTTTTTCATAATCCCTTTGTTTTTGTCTGAAATTGTTATTGAAAACTCAATAACTTTCTCATTTATATACAAAGAGTATGTAAAGCTACCCCCAAATCTAAAGGCAGCAGTATATCCCACTTGACTTGACTAAGAGAAATATGAAAGGCTGGTGTTGATAAATCATAACACAGAATCAGGAAAAATGGGCACAGGCACTGAAAACACAGCATTTCCACTGCCTCCGTACAGCTAAACTTGATTTGTTAGGCTGCAGTTTCATTGCCTGTCATCAAGATGTCTCATCAGTAGCTTACACGCTAAGTCTCCCTTGCTATTTTACTCATCTGACAAAAAACATTGCAGAATATTTTCTCCCTGCTATAATTTTGGCCTTTAATTTTCTATACTGTGAAAGCAGTTTTGGAAATATAAATATTTTGTACACACATATAAAATACTAAATCAGAAGGAGAGAAATGATAATAACTTCAGTTTGTCAAATGAGGAATATGCATCTTTCCTAAACTAGATACAGCTGTTGGTTACGTAAATTATTGTGACTTGTTAATTTATACTACTTTAGGATCTTGATCCAGTCTCATCCAAAATGAGACCAACAAAATAGGAGTCTAAAATGTCGCTTATACTGTGGTTTTCCTAAATGTTGCTTAAGAAGCTAGAAGATGTGAGACTCTCAAGTTACTCTCATCCGATAAATAAATACTTCAAACTGACCTACACTAATATTTCTTTTACATTTGACATTTTATTTGCAAATATTAAGCTTTAATTCTATATTAAAGTTTCTGTCATGTGCTTAGTATATCAAAATGCTTCAACCAGGAAAGACAATTGTCTAATGAAAATTAATGGACAAAAAAGGAGAAATGTTATGATGACACATGGACTACACTATTTTAATTTTGTTTTGTCATGTCCTAGCTAAAGGAACATCGATCTTGAACGAGAATTCATCTTGTTTCAGCCATATTCCCATATTGTGTCAACCTATGACCAGTAATTTTTGATAACTGGATGTGATTTCTGAAACACGTAACTGTTTTACAAGCCAATAACACAACCGTGCAAGAACATTCATTTTTATTTTTGCTTGCAAAACAAAATCCCTCATGCTTTCTAAATTAAGCACATTATTTGTATCTTTATATTTTATACAGAACCAACCCCTCAATTTTTCTACTTAAAGCAAACAGCAAAATCAGTCTTCCCTCCCCACATAATTCCCTTAAATCCAGGTATTTTTGAAGACTCAGCAGGGATGGTAGAAGACTGAGTTCTTACTCTTACTGTCAAATTAGAGAAGGATTTGAAGGACAGAAAGTTGCCCAATAGATTTGTCTTAAAAGTGGCAGCCACAAAGATGCATAATGAGAAACTGAAGCAACAGTATATCATAGAATCATAGAAGTGCTGAATGGTTTGGATTGGAAGTGACCTTTAAACCTCATCTAGTCTGACCTCCCTGCCATGGGCAGGGACACCTTACTAGACCGGGTTACTCAGCGTCCCGTCCAACCTGACCTTGAACACTTCCAGTGGTGGGGCATCCACAACTTCTCTGGGCAATATGTTGCTGTGTCTCACCGCTCTCATCATAAAAAATTTCTTCATAATGTCCAGTTTAAATCCACCCTCTTTCAATTTAAAACTATTGCTTCTTGTCTTGTCACTACAGGTCTTCATAAAAAGTCTCTCCATCTTTCTCATAAGCCCCCTTTATATATTGAAAGGTTGCAATGACGTGTCCCTGGAGCCTTTTCTTCTCCGGGCTGAATAACCCTAATTCTCACAGCCTTTCTTCATAGGAGAGGTGTTCCAGTCTCTGACCATTTTTGTGGTCAGAAAGGTGCTAAAAGAATACTTTAAAAATTGCTTTTATTGAGCTTCCAGTGGAGTTTATATAAATTTCTGATTTTTGTATTAGTACAAATAATTTCTTCAATGATATACTAACTGTGGATTTACCTGATAAAAGATTTGACAAAAAAGATCAGCCCTCTGGATTTTACATTTTCCTGTCAGCCAAAAAGTTCTTATTCAGATAAAGTAAAATATAGATTGTCCAGGAACACTAGCAGGACAGCTAGTAGAAGCTAAACGTCCAGTAGCCAGCACACTTTTGTGAAAAGTTTCTGTATGCAACTCTGACACTGTATCACCTTCTACGAGACTTTGCAGCCACTTAAAAAATAGCCCTAAAAGGCACCATCTTAAAACGTTATGGAATTAAATCCAAGATCACATTTGCATTCACATCTTGTCAGTATTTATCTACATCAGGAATTTAAAACACATACGGCTCTTAAGCATAGACATTGGTTGACAAAGAGGACTGAATGAAATACACTTTTGGGGCATCAGAGTCAGACGCTACTAGTAGTGACAGCAAGTACCACCCAAATACTTGCCCCCCTTCATGAGTGTTAGCAGCCTTTGGGCAGAGGTCATTAATCTTGGGATTCAGCCAACCCATGGTCCACAGTCAGCAGTGAGCACCCATGTGTACCCAGCATGGCCATGCCAAGGTGTCCCCTGCCCGCAGCAAGACCTGAATCAGTTCCCAATTTACTTTTCAGAGCTTGTGTAGGTATGAGTAAACCAGATTAATGAAGTTCTCAGAGCACATGGTATCTACTGTGCCCTGCATATGGGGCCATTTTCCTCAGAGTCAGAGAAGTACCAGTGACCCTTGCTGAAAACCTCAGCAGCGTGACCAGGAAGACTCGTTTATTTCTCTCCCTCTCCAGGGCAGAGTTGTGATAGAAACAGAGAACCTGACTACTGTTGGCTGGTGATTGCTAAGACAGACAAGCTGCTGCTTCTCTGCAGCAGCATTTGGCTGTAAATCATAAAGCCTCTACTGAAGACATTCATTTATATCACTTGAAATGAGCCAGCATATGTGAATGGAATAAATCTGATGATGATGTGAATTTAGAAGGGAGAAAAAAGTTTGCCGAAATAAAGTTGGCTAAAGAGCTAACTAACAGAAGCTATAATTTTTTAACTAGTGATAGTCTTTTTATATTGGATTTTCTTCCCAAAAAGCACAAAGATCTATTGAAAAACATGGCAGCATGCAAGTTTTCTTTAAACAAAAAAAAGCCATTTTGTGACTGCACCATGGAACACCTTTTAAGAAAAGGTACTCATTTCCTCTATTAGGAGCAAATTTACCCTCAGAGGTACATTTAGAATTCCCTGATAACTCAAAAGCAGCCAAATGTCATTTTACCCTATCAAACAATAAAAACATCTTCTGGTGAGAGCCTCTATGCTAGGCTTCATCTCAGAACAGATGATGACAGATGAGTCAAAGGCACTATGAGTGGAAATGCTGACAGATTGTTAGCAGGAGACACAAAGATGACATTTCTGTGCTGTCAGGTGTATCAGACACATAGAATCATAGCATCATAGAATGGTTTAAGTTGGAAGGGACCTCAAAGATCATCTAGTTCCAACCTCCCTTGCCATGGGCAGGGACACCCTCCACTAGACCAGGTTGCCCAAAGCCCCATCCAACCGGGCCTTGAACACTTCCAGGGAGGGGGCAGCCACAGCTTCTCTGGACAACCTGTTCCAGTGCCTCATCACCCTCAAGTCCCTCTCCATCTTTCCTGTAGGCCCCTTCAGGTACTGGAAGGCTGCCATAAGGTCTCCCTGGAGCCTTCTCTTCTCCAGGCTGAATGACCCCAACTCTCTCAGCCTGTCCTCATAGGAGAGGTGCTCCAGCCCTCTGATCATCGTCGTGGCCCTCCTCTGGACTTGCTCCAACAGCTCCATGTCTTTCTTGTACTGGGGACCCCAGAGCTGGATGCAGTACTCCAGGTGGGGTCTCACAAGAGCAGATTAGAGGGCAAGAATCACCTCCCTCAAGCTGCTGGTCATGCAGAACATCCTTCTTGTTCTGTCTCACACAGTGTCTGTGCCTATTCAGAAGTGTTGGTGCTCCAAAGGGATATTTACACTCATACTAGTTCCTGAGTGAACATAGGGCTGCAGTAGATTTTGGTAGAGGAAGGATATACACAAATACGAGAAAATTGTAACAAAGTGTTTTGCAAATTACTTAATAATAATGATGGTGATTTTTAGAACTCAAACTATACCAACTGCACCCCAAGGCAGAGAAATTATTAATTAACTAGGCAGGTTCACACTATCCCTGTTGAGCTATGTAGTAGATTCTGATCAGTAACCTGAAGGAAAAGGAAGTTAAGCAGAAACCCGAGTCTATGATACAGTTATAAACAACTTCAGGCATCTAACTGATCTGAGTTGTCCTATGTAGGCCCTTATCTTTTCTTATTATTACTAGATGTTCTACATCCTGACAGGGTGCTCTAAGTACTTAAAATACCATATAGTAGATGGTGTGATCTGCTTCCTAACTGGCCTGAATCCTACTTCCACTAAAGTGGATGCACTCTGATAAAACAACTGCCAGTTTTGTAATTACTGAAATGCACTATAGCAATGCAACAGCAGTGAAGAGCTTAATTGTTCTCAAAGGCAGATGCTTGTTGTTTTTTCAAAACAGAGATAACTACCCCGTGCATGACATGTTCACCAGTGCCATGGATGTATACAAGTATGGCTAAATATTTGCCTAGAACATTCTCACAGGTGTATTGCCTCAATAATTAGTATACAAAGAGGTCCTGCAAATGCATATAACTTTTAAGGACTTTTCTTTTAAAATGCAATCTTCAGTATCTACAATTAAAGCATTCTGCTTTGCAGAATTGTATCACTTTATCATTCCCTTTTTAAATTTGTTGATCCTGTTCTTCTATCTTAATACTTCAAAATGGAAATCTGCATTTCACATTAAGTAGCAGACTCTTAGGTTATGAGTCCATAGGGGAACACTTCTATCCCTCCCCTTCCTCCCTGCCCCCCAGTCCTTTGCAGAGTTTTGCTAAAGGTCTGAGTTGGGCTTGTTAAAAGAAAATAATGTCAAAGGTTATCATTCCCATGGTGTGCATACTGTTAGTCCTGTCAGTTCACTTGGCAATGTTTGCAATACTAGGAGCTGCAGAGCATAGTAATTGTGCATAGCTTTATATCTAGGACAGATGGACATCAAGTCTGTCAGTTGTTGAGCACAGGCACTATCTTTTTAAATTCTTTGCTATGCTGATCATGGTTTGGTGACAATTCTGAGCGCTATTATAATAGAAATTTAAAGCCTAATTTTGCCTCTTGCCTGCTGTCACTCTTGCTATAGAGCCTTTTAATTTACATTTTAAAACGTGTAAGTTTGACTCATAATATATGACCCCAGGAAAGCAACCAACTGTAACACAAAATGTCAATCTACTTTTCTTTATGTATCCCAGCACAGGCCTGAAGTTTCTGCTTAGACTCCATTTTACATTCACAGCTCCGTTCCTTGCTTTTTGGAGCCAGCAGAAAACAGAATGCTGCAGAGCCGACAAGTAATGAGAAGCTTTGATAATGAAGAGTTTGAAGCTGAGAGAAGTAATGACACCTCCCTGGCTTCTCTGAGAGATTCCCTCTCCTCCTTTGTACATCTCCATCTCTGGAACTATACAGATATACTCCTGATCTTACATGTCTTTCAACTGGAAGCAACATTGTGTGTATCTCAATTTGTGCTAGGGGGGGAAAAAAAAATCCAATAACCATGATCTAGGCTGCAGAATTCAATATATTTTCCAGTTACCTTCCCCAAATCCCAAAGAGATTTTTTAGGTCTTGCTCAAGGCTAGCAGAGTTCAGATACCTGGCAATTTGTTTGGGTTTAACATATGAAATACTGAAATATTCTTAATGCAATTTTAATATTACATTTAAGAAAATGTTATTTATAGCTGTGAGTGGAATTGTTGCATGTGGGAAGGAAACAAGAGCCATCTAGAAGGGATGCAATGACCATATAATAAAAATGAAAATAATTTTAAACTTGGTGCTAAAAAATGCATGTTTTTACTCCACTTTTCCCCAACTATCTTAATTTCCAAATCCCACTTCAAATATTTTCTCTAACTACAGCAATGCTTTCTGTATGAAGCAATGATAAAGGTGATGGTATTGACATTGTGATTCCTATGATATTTAAACATGGTTTGAGATTCCTGAGGGAACAGACCTTTTCCTATCATACGTGTTCTCTCAGTGCTGAGGGACACACTTCCAGTCACTGTTGGACTGGCTATTAATTGTAGCTGGTTTGCTTCTCTTCTTTCCTGGTGCTAAACTAAATGCTGCTCTGAATTACTGAGGGTGCACTTGATTCCCTCATCCAGATCATTGATAAAGATATTAAAGAGAATAACCCCAGTACTGACTGAGCCCTGGGGAACACCACTTGTGACTGGCCACCAACTGGATGT
>VXBL01002900.1:71169-81615 GCA_013400195.1 Aramus guarauna | reverse complement strand
TTGGAAGTGAGTTACCAAAAAAAAAAAAAAAAAAGTTCTACTTTATACTACTTGAAAAGCATTGCTTGAATTTCAGATAGCTCAAACAAACTGATAATATAGTCACAATTTCCTGCCAAAACTTTTTAAATCCTGGGAAATGTTTCACAATAACAAATACTGTAATGTTATCGCAATTAAGGAAGTATGTATTTCTCACTATGTATGTTTTTTGTGTGTGGACATGCGCTTGTAAATGGGACAAAATCAGGATTTTGAATGTCAGAACCTTCACATGATGATAGGGTTCGAGTCAAATACCTATTTCTAATTCTATCCTCTTGTAATTAGAGCCTGGTTTGGATGCAAAAATGAAATTTTTTTGGTTGGTTGGTTGGATTGTATTACACTGCAGCACAAATGTCATAGGTCAGAATGATATATTAAAGTAGTGGTAGCAGTGCCTTGATATGAAATAGATTAAAGCTACACTTCAGTTTTAAAGTGAAACCAGGGTAAAGGTTTTATGATTCTTGTATATTACATTCTTCTCTCAGGAGATCCTAGCACAAAACAGTTTAAATCTCATCTTAAAAGAAGTATTGCAGTCTTGGGTGGAATTCTCATGAAAAGACAACCAGAAATAAGCCATTCTGTTTTTTGGGTTTTTTTTTCAGATGCAATCCAAACTGAAAGCAGTAAGAATTTAATGAATGGGAATTAGAAGCTAGTCTGTGTTGAAATATAACGTTGTATGGATTCAAGGTCCAGTATTAACCCATTCTGAAAATATGTATCTCATTTAATGGCACAAATGTTTACTTCTGCTAGCATTACAAAAGAGAAAAAAGTTAAAAAGATATTGCTTTAAAACAAAATTACAAGACTGTACAAAATTTTAGAAACTTACATGACAGCTGACTGAATAGTATGATTTCTGTCCCGTTAAAAGTCCTGATACTTCAAGATTTGATTTTATCCTAGATCTGACAGAAATCTTAAATATAAATAATGTAGGGTGAGTGATATAAAACAGAAATTTGAAAATACTGTCAGCAATTCTGAATGAGAACATGGTCTGAATCCAGAAATTGCTGTATCTTCAACTCTAGACTCTATTATCAGAATACTAGCTATACAAAGAAAAACTAAAACCCAGCAATTTACTTAGTTTTCTGCCAGCAGTACATGAAATAGAACTGAAAGGGACTAAAAAGATCTGGTCAATGCATTTTGTAGCTGTCATTTTTTGATTTAGTGATTCTAAGAGATTTTCCTTAAAAAGAGAAGATAAGCCCCTTCAATTTGAGCCTGAAAGGTCTCAAAACTATGCACAACATAGGGTCAAACAAAGTACTTGAGATTACTACTTCTTCAAAAATACCAAATAAGATGTTGCCTCTGATAGCAAAGAAGAAAGGAAGCTCTCACCCTTATAACCAGCTGCATTGGTTTTCCAGTCGTTAGCATTCAGATGTCCTGTACGTGAAGTTCTGACAATAATATGCTGTATGTCTCTCCAGGTCAGAAATGGACTATGAAAAAGGGAAAAGACAAAGTCACAGGTCAGACATATTATACCAGAATGTAGGGATACAAAGTAATGTAAGGTAAAAAACCCCAAAAGAACACTCATTTCTCTCCTCTCCTTTGCTCATTTCAAAAGAACATGTCCTAATTTTGCAGAATTACTACATGAAATTATTTATACAGATGAGAGGTTTGCATTGAGCAGACTATAACAATATATGATAGTAATCTATTGTATAAAACTTAAGGGAAGATGAAGAGGTACATTTCACACAGAGGCCATTTGTATGACCACCAACATATGTTATCTACCTTGACCAGTGCAAAGGAAAAAAAAAAAGCTAAATGTTGGCTTGCTGAAAAGCTGTACTAAATCTTACTAACTGTGTGCTCAAGCAGGCGATTCCTTTAGACTTTCAGCTCCTATTGAAGCTATTTCAGGTGCCTCCGTTGTTATTCATTTGTCTATTACACCCAGTCTTGGAATTCACTGAGGGTCTATGTGTATTCTTCAAGAAGACCAAGCAGCCAGCAATGAATCTGAATAGGTACAGAGCAAGTGCCTGATTGCACAGATGTGTATTCCTTTAAGGGACTCCTAATAGCCTGTCCATTGGGAAGGTAAAACAAGATGCAGTTTGCACCCTCACTCTGACATTAACACCCATTTATCTTGTAGGATTGGAACAAATGTTTAGGGATTATAGTTTTCTTGTTTCTCTTAGATCCTCCTCAAGGAGAATTTCTTCTCTTAGACGATGATCTAAAAGTGCATGGCTATGACTGGGCTATTTTTTTTTTTGTTCTCCTTCCAGTTTCTCAGTTTTTCTATTACCCGTAAGAAAATGACTAGTATTCCATTTAAAAATGCAGTTTAGTAGAGTGTAGGTGTGTGTGCACCATGGGTATGCTGATGTAAGCTAGCACTTTTCTACCTACAGTTGGGACACCACAGGAAGCAGCATGTATTCTTCAGGAGTCAACACAGAAAGTCCTCTCTATGCTTGTTGCTGAAACAGGAAGAGGAGATGAAATAATCTGAAGAAGGAAGATGATTTTTGAGTGAATCTCTTTGTAATTGTAGCCAGAAATTTTTGTAATTTCTTCCAAGCTCTGTCAATTCATGGCCATTCAATTTCTCTCCATTTTTGGGTACAAGATTAAGGGTATTCCCATGTTCAAATTATTCTGTTATTTTTAAGGAGAGATTATGGCTTCTGTCCTTGATCATTTATTAAAGCAATAATATGCCTGTAGATACTTTTTTTTTTCTTAAACTGGAATTTCTCACACTAGACAGTTGGACTAGAATGACAGTAATTGTTTATCCAGCTGAGCTGGTAAAATGACTGGAAAAAAAAAAAGAAAAAAAATGTCATGGAACGTAAGGAGCATTAAGGGTTTGTAAGATAGGGTATGCTTGGATAGTCACGTAATATGCTTCAAGAAAAAAAAATCAATATGATTTTATACCAGCTCAGGAATTTCACTGAGAGCCTGTGTAAAGTCTTAGAAAAACATGTTTCAAGCCTTCAGGAAGACCTCCACGAATCCCAAGAGTTGCATTCTTTATAATCTGGAATCTAAACAATCTGTTATTCTCCAAAGCAAGTTGTACATGCTACTGGTGAAAAAATAAGGCACTAAAATGCTCCTCTCAACTTCTAAAGGAGACATTCAAGATCAGGAACAATCAACTGATTATTTAAAGAGGAATGATGATCTAATGGTGGATCTAACTATGCCTAATTAAAGGATCTAAAGATACAGTAGTCTTCACTTGATAATACTAACCTCTCATAAATTGGACTTAGTTGCTCAGTCAGCAAATGAGATTATGTCTCAGAATAATTGGTGTACTTCTAAAAACAAAAATCATGGCAGATCTTGAAAACTTAGCCATTCACTACTGTATCTACCATCCTTATCTAATCATAAAAAATAATGTATTAATTTCTGGGGCAGAAAACCTTGATCAAAGGTCTGATTTCCAGGACATGACGTGGTATATAGTTAAATCAGTGTGTCTCTTATGCAAGCTCCAAATCTGCTTGCTTACTGTATAATTTGTAAGATTTTAATGTCTTCTTCTCAAGGAATGGCAGTTTGGGCATATTTATATGTAAGAGATTTAACAGCCTAAAACCAATATTCAAACCAATTTCTGTAGCGTACTATAGGATGTTCACTATACTAAGAATTGAGCTGTTGCCAGATTGAAATTTTCTCTCCACAGTAGACACCTCATTTGAAACAAAATAGGTCTGTAACTGTTTGCCCATAATTTTTTTCAGAAACTTCAACAAAAAACAAAACCAAAACAAAACAAAAAAAAAACCCAAACAAAAACCAAACACCACAAACAAAAAAAACCTGGAATGGTGTCAAAATAGCAGTTCATTTGGAGAAAGAAGAGGTTTTGTTTTGTTTTGCTTTGTTTTGTTTTGTTTTTAAACAACATAGTCTAGCAGACAATTTTAAAGCATCTGGAAAAATCACAGAATTGGTCAAATATTTGTAAAACATGTCAAAATTGGATCCTAAGTGAGTAAACAGTTGTTTGCTAGCCATGTGGGCCCCAGATCCAGACAAGATGTCACTGATGTTAATTGATTTACCACTTGATTAATCTCAGAAGAATTAATGGCTAAACATCTTGAAATGAACAAATGCATTAACAAGAGCAGTACTAACTCTGCTTGATAATGGATTGATTTCAAAAAATGGGCAATTTCCTTCCAGAATTTTTTTTCAATGTCTCATCTGAAATTGCCTTGGGATTACACATACCAGACAATACTGAAAATCAAACCAGAATAAGCAGAAGTGAGAACAATTACATACTAAAGTGCTTACACAGCAGCCAAAAAATAATGAATGTTGTGTCCTTAACCAACAGTTATGCTCTAAGGTACAGCCCTCTTCTTTCAGGCTTTTCAAAATGTTTACAAAACAAGCTAAAAGAGAAAAAATGAAATAGGAAAAATATATTCAATTATATTACAGTAATATTCATTTGAGATTTAACTGTATCTTTAAGCAGGCTGCTTAGAAGTAGTAGATCCTCATTTTTGGCCAAATCTGATTTCTTCATTCCACAAGTAGTCTCCCTAGTGACAATTGGGCTAATCCTGGAAATAGTAAAGAATTCAGGCTCTATGCTTTTGCATAATGATACTGTGCCATAAATAACTGTTCAAAATAAATAATTGGTGCAAGAGAGACAATTGGCAAAAATATCACTTAATGCAATAAACAAATAGGGTGAAACTTTGGGGGTTTTTTGTTAGGTTTTTTTTGGGGGGGTTTAAGCAAAATTATATGATTAGAAACATGAATAATGATTGCTACATTATCTTCATAATCAACAATTTGAATGTGACAAAGGTGGCCTATCAGAAAAAAATATTTCTTGCCAAAATAGCAGACTCTGATGAGAATTGCTGGAAGAACACAATAAACTTTTCTTCAGAGAATCAAGGAAAAACACAGTATCACAGGGTGGATTAAGAAGAGGATCATCATTCAATTTGGAAGTATCAAATAACCTTCTGTGGAAATCTTGGCTATGAGAGAACAGATATGGATAATTATTGCTATGAAAAGGAGTATCTGTGGCCTAGACATCTTGTAGAGCAGTAGGAGATAATTTTCATCTCTAATTTCTGCATAACGCCACCCTTAAGGGCTTTATGATAAATTTATAAACAAACCATAAGAAATAGTTACTTGGCTTATTCACACTTTCCCATCACTTACAAATCGGCCAAATTGTCCCATGAGATCTACTACCCTACTACTTGTCCTAATGACTCCAATATATAGCCCATGAACAGGAATACTAGCTATGTTAATGGAAGACAGTCTTCCTTCCCAGGTCGCATAAAGAATCAGTGTGAGGATGCTTGTTGCAGCACAGAATTTTAAGAGGGAACGAGACATGAAGACAGTCTCTAATTGTGGTGCTTATCCTGTGCTCAGGTGTCTAAATGGTCTATATCATAACTATTTCCTGAAAATAAGAAGATACAACAACAGACCCTAGTGTTTAACAATCCAGTCATGCCTATTCGTGGACATACAAAACATGTGCTTTTGACATGTCTGACACCCTTATAGGTTCTAATTGTCAAATACTTTGCAAATAATCTTATTAAATTCCTACTAGAACAGTAAAGAATATTATGTGCTTGCTGATCAGCATGTAGCTCTTTCCCTGTAAATGTAACTTCAGTTTCTGCTTTAGTAGTCTTTTCGTTTTCTGATCAGGTAAACCACTGTTCATTAAATTAGTATATCAAGCAAAACCATTTGGTTACTTTAGAATTAGCTCTCAGTTCCTTCTTTGCTCACATTTCTTTTCTGGCTTCCAGATTGCTTGTCAGAAATTTACCATTTCTCCTGCTAATTTTTGTTTCGCATTCAATTTTACACAATCAGATCCCTTTGAAAGAAACCAAAGCCTGGCTAAAGATGACAATCCCTTAAAAAAATTAATGGCAACTGAAAATACTGTAAGACAAAGGTCAGTTATTAGTAGTGTTAATGGCATATGCAGTAGACCTTTGTCTAATGAGATGTGCAATTAACGAAATTTTGGGAAAATATCTTTCCAAGATCAAAATTGCTGTCAGTAGCCTTTTACACTAATGGTCATATTTTTCCTCTTTTGCCATTAATAGCTTAATTTAGGTACTGGGCAAAGAAGAGCAGTGATATACATTTGAAAACAAATTGCTGACATACTCATTAAGAGCACATAATTTAAACATAATTCTGAAGAGTGCCTGATATTTGCCAAGTTTCACTATTGAAAGACACACTGCATTTGTCTATTTCATCACTAAGTAACTTCAGTACATCACTCACATTTCAAACATATTAATCTTAAACATCTCAAGCTCTACAAATTCTAGAATATCAGAATCTTCCATTCAAAGCTGTAGCTTTTTTAACATCTTTTCAAGGTAATAGCATTTGCCTCTACAATATCATCTTTATCAGTTTATGTCTGGCTCTACTTTATGTAATTCAGTTTATACTTATGCAACATTTCCATAATTTCTACAATGCATCCTAGTCAGTGTTTGAAGGTTTTTGCATTGGCCACAACCATCTTTTGGATTACCTTCACCTTGTTTTTGAGGATAGAATACAGACAAGTTGTGATATGACATGACAGATATATTCCTTTAGATGAACAGCAGGACAAGCAGCCATACATCTACCCGCAATGGTGTTCTGGTGTCAAATCTGCAATGCATACAGTGGTGGCAGATTCCAGAGTTTACAGAGTATTGTATTTTTCCCAGAGACAGAAAATACTAAGTGCCAAAAAGAAAACAATCAATGGCCCAACTGCAGGCTGATAATGATTACTTTCAGAGGAGGAATACCTTGAGAGAGAGGCACCTGAATCACATTCCTTATTGTGACTTCTCCAGAGGAAGGATGAAATGGGACCGCCCAAAAGACAATGTGCACAGTCTGCTGAGGGACAACAGTGCGGAAGAAACAGCAACAAAAACCTTAGGTCAGTTGCCAGTTTTAGATCCAGCTGTGACTGTGCATGTGGGGAAGCCTTACATTATCTTAGGTTAATGCAGGCAGTTATAATTAGCATGGTACCCAGACTACTGATTTGACCTATATGCCAAGTCTAATGATACTGATGACTTTTAATAAAGTTGAGCTAAGACACTGTGGTGAAAGAATCTCAAAAGAAAGACTGCAGGGAGACTGCAGTCCAGCAAACCTGCTCCTCTTCCACCCTCCCCTTTCTCCTCTCGCTGCAAGAACATAGGGAAAAGCAGATGGGCTCCCTGCCCTCAAGGTGAAGAGCCAGCAGCACCTCTAAGAGCAACTCAGAGACAATCCTGAGCAGCCTCCAAAAGCTGAGGCTGGGGAACACTCAGAGAACCAAGAAACTACAGGGGATAGAGTTGCCATACTCTTAAAACTCTCAACTGGGCACATCCTAACAGATTTTTTGAAAAGCTTATAAAAGTAAAAGGCATTGCCCTGGCAGCAGAATGACGACTATCCACTTGTTCTATTTCTAGCTGTTGCTCCAAAGCGCAGACACAGTAAAACTCAATGAAAAAGTTAAAAATGATCACTGTCAAACATTTTTTTTTAACCTAGACACAGTTTAAGAAATGTCTGGATGGAATTTTCTTAAAACCTTTTTAAAGCAAGTTACACGGAAAATCTCAGACTGAACGATTATTCTTTGGCAAAGTTGTATGTAACTGAAAACAGGACCTTAAAATGGGAAACACTAGTCAACCTGAATTCAGAAAAGTACTTCCAAGTCAATCTCAATATAATAACTGAAAGTGCAGGTGGTTACAGCTCAAGAGAAACACAGGTTCTAAATTAAGCATTTATTCCTGTTTATGGTTTTCAAATACTTCACCATCAAGACCATTATTTTAAAACTACTCAAAAATGCAAAGATTCACAAGAAGATTTCTAACTCACACATTCTAGCATTCCCTTTTATAATAGGCAGTCAATCAATGCAGCACAGACCTAGCTAAAGCTGATGGACTTAAACGATAACCTCTCCTTGTCTTGTGTTGGAAACCTACATATAGAGGTCAGTTAGCAGCAGTTCCAGAGTTGACCTCAACAGTCTCATCACCTTTAGCCTATTACTATATTTATGAACAAGCTAGCCCCTCTAACTTTGACCACCCAGAAATATGTTCTCTGTATCCAAAACTGTCCCTTGCCAGACAGCACACTGCTTTCCTCCCTTCTGTAAGAAAATCAATCAGTATGGGAAGTATTGCAAGTATCTGATCAGCTTCAGAAATCCAAAGTATCTTCCTCTGACACTCTTGACCCTTTGCAATGTGAACTCCATTTTCCTTTCATCTCAGTGATTACACTTGGTTGCACCGCTTTTCTGAATGGACTGTCATTATCAGAATTCACTGAAATTATTTCCTCCCAGCACTACCTTGTTCTAGCCTTGGTTTCATGTAGCCAAAGACAAATTAAGTATACAGCTAATGTGAAGAGAATCATAGACAAAACCAGACTCTCTCCAAAGCTGTACCACTGAGTATACCACACAGTGGAAACAGAGTAGATTAATACTTCCATTTCAGGTGCTATTTCTTACTCATGTAGCTGCAATTTATATGCCATGGATTGGAAAACATCCATTGGCTTACACATAGTAGGGCATACAGTTCACTTGGGGATGTATAATGTATTCTTCCATCAGCAATCTAAGTTTTTTTTTTTTTTTTTTTTTTTTTTTTTGGTTTTTCCAAAGGAACATGGCAGAATGCCCACTGGAACAAATGTGGGCATACTGTCTCTCCAGACTCTGAGTCACCAAAATTCCAAATTCAAACCTTTCACAATGAGAAAGGGTATTTCTGATATCAACAGTAGATGGTACTATGCAATGCAAATAGTTTATTTTTAGTAAGAACATTGCTGCATCTGCTGACTAAATCCATTATACCTTATATCCATAATTGCTGGTTTACAATTAACAAAATTCAACATTATGCAATAACTAAGAAGTCCAATACATAAGCAAGCATTTATTCATAGAGCCTGAATAAGATACTAGAAACACTGGGAACCATCAGATAAAACAATTAACTACCTGAGTAACATAAGAAAACCATAAAATATGAAGATTAAGAGATTTCTTGCTTTGTGTGAGAGTTGTTGCATATCTGCATTTCTGCATTACACCCTCAGGGATTCCAAACAAGCAGTCTGAAATTCAGTTACACTTTAGTTCCTGAAGGAAAATGTGCCACTTGATACTCAAATACTAGACCAAAAATAATTTAAAAAAAATAAAAATGTGTTCACATTACTTGAAATTGGGATACTAAGCAGACCACCATCCCAAAACAATTTGTTGCCAGAATTTCAGGAACAGATCCCCATTCAAAAAAACAAAGTGGAGAGTTCAAATAAGTAGGCAGGTAAGAGTTTCTCCATCAGCTATACGCCAATCCTACCATATGGGGCTTATCAAAGAAAGAAAGTGGCAGGTTGGAGTGGAAATCTGCGTTAGTCATTTTCCATTGGTTTAATGTACCTTTGCGTGTGAGTTGAAGCAACCTCTTGGCTGTTCTAACACATATCCAGGCCAGACTAAAGCTCTGTTCACCTCCTGATGTCTCCCAGGAACAGAACTTGGCTACTGGGGAAAAACCGACCTCATAGGCTCAACACCCTTCCATGGTATAATTTGTTGTGTTTTCCAGCACAAAGTGGAATGAAACTATACATTATTACAGACATATTCAAGAAGTGTTCAGGACTAAGTGCTTCAATTTTTAAGCAGCTTGCTGTATGAAGAGCACAATTAACCTTCCAAAACACCTTTCCAAATAGTCTTTTTTAAAAATCTCATATAAACATTAGTGCTATTAGCACAGACACTAGTATGGAGTCTAAGAATCTATGGAAATACAAACTCTATTTCAATACAAACCAGTTCCAGTAAGCCCCTATGCTGTCACAATATAATGTATCCTTTACATGTCATGTATTTTGAAGGTATTGGAGAAATACTTCAGATGGCTTCAAAACTTCTTTTTGCATGCTTTAATTCCTAGTGTTTATTTAGGATCACCTAAAGTGGAAGGTATCAGAGGTGAAAAATACAACCTGAACTTACAAATCAGAGAAATAAACGAGAATTACCCTTCAGAAACTGCTTAAAATAATCTGAATAGATTTCATACAAACAAATTCCAGACATAAAAATTTAATATATTATGATATGATCTCCCTAGGCCTTACTTCATAATCTGTAACTTCACAAGACCAAAGGTTTCTCTAACCCCAGGATTGGATTAATTTATGGGAAAAAACAGCAAGGGAAACCTGGAAATACTTCTCCTCCTAGTTTCCTTTTTTTTTTCCTTTTTTTTTTTTTTTTTTTTTCAGTGC
>VXBL01002900.1:22566-71121 GCA_013400195.1 Aramus guarauna | reverse complement strand
GTTCAGAAAATTGGTTGTATTGGAGGATAAGTTAGTGAATGGAAAACAGATGAATCAAATCACATTTATGAAATTATTAATATAACTCCTTTGTATCTGTTCAAATACACAGGCTAATATTTGGAAATAAGTAAGAAACCTTCATCTATTGAAACTGAATAGAATCTGACAGGAACCAAAATCAATACTTTTTCACCCTGAATCTCTTGTTAGCACCATGCCACAGAGTACTACAAATACAAAAAAGTGACTAGGATCTTTAGTCACTGGCACATTTTAGCTCCATCACCACATGTGAAGCTTTAATATATATATTTATATATATATGTATGGATTTCCCATTGGTATAGTCACCAAAATTCACAGAGAAAAAGGGTGTAAAGTGCAAGTTCAATGTGTTTTAAGGTGTCACAATCAGCAACAGCTTGGTTGTAGGTATTTTGTGCTATAACTCTTTGAAACTTTCAATAACAACAATCATTTTTTAGAAAAAGCACACAAAAATCATACAAAATACAAATAATAAATTACAAGCAACCTCTATTCATTAAGAAATAATTAGAAAAACTTTGAGCAGAATGAAATTTACGCATATGCAATTTTATGTGCAGATTGTTTAGAATGAATTTAAGGATTTTAAAAGTGAGATTAAGAAGATATTGAAACAATTTTTTAAAAAAGAACAATACCATTATATTAACTTTACAACAGACCTTTACTTCTAATGACTGCATTAAGAAAATCTACTTATAATGATACAAGTGCTACACTACTTAAGATTATGTCAGCTCTTCAGTTACTAACTCTGATGAGTATAACTCAACAGCAAAAAATATTCTGTGGTGAATAGTGGCCCATGGTTTCTTCAGAAAAACAACATTGAAGAAGGAAACATAATTCTGTTGCTATGAATCACATACGATTTGAAATTGCTATCATATACAAATTTTTTACTTCCTTCAAAGCAACCGGCAGCCCCCAGAGGAAACTGGTTTTCTTCAGAATTTAATAGACTCAATCTCCTAGCACTTAGAAACATTTGATTTCAAGCAGGATTTGGGGTGGAGCATTCCATTTTAGACCTGCAAATATTCTCCAACACAGAGCAAAGTAATGCAACAGGTTTTGAAATACAGATTTACCTGATAAATCTCCAGTATTTCTGCTGTTCTATGAAGCACATTAAAGATACATATTAAACACAAAGAACAAAATCCTACAGTTGAGAAAACACTTGTAAGATGAAAACTTTGCTGAGCTAAAGTTCAAAAGGACTGTGGAGCTACACTATCCATGGTTTTCACAGCTGAGGAGCTTAACTCATTAGAAAAAACAGACTTGTGTCAGCACGCAGAAGTTGAGAATTTTTATTTTTCATACTATTTTAACTTCTGTTCATGGTAGCCTAACATGGTCCCAAAGCTTTCTTGAACGTTCAAAGATGGACACCGCTATGAGAAGCCTGATGAGTGCAAGAGGTGACCTACAGTAGCCTGCAGAGTACAGTACATCTGGACAGCACTGTGAGGGTACTGTAAAACATCATGAGGATACTGTACATCATTTAGTGGAAACTACCTGTGCTCAAAACCATTTCAAGTAATTGCAACACTGAGTACCCTGTTGTCATTTCCATAGTGTCAGTTTTCCTGCATGTGAAATAAGCATGCAGATCTTTCCTGCCCTTGGAAAGGTACTCTGATTACTACAACAAAGTTTCCAAAGCACTTTGAGATCCCTGGATAAAGGTGTTGGATGAGTGAGATAGATCTTTCCATATCCTTTTTTTTTTTTTCCAGAGTATAACTCAGATCTTACTTTGCTTCCAGTGCCAGTGCAATGATGCCTGCAGCCATAGGTGCAGAGGCTGAGGTTCCAGTATGGCTGTCTGTGCAACGCTGCCTCAGGTCTGTGGTGATCTGGAAGAAATTGAATGTGTGAAATTTAGAACACAGCTTCAGAAATCAGAACAGGTTTCATTTGCTGGAATGAGTCACATGTATGTGGACAGTAATTCCTTCTTTCATTGAAAGGAAAGGAAAAAAAGGGTGTCTGAATACATGACGTTAGATGTTTTGAGCTTGAGTCACTTGTGAACTTGGAAAAGTGCTCTTTATATTGCACTGAAAACGTAAGTTAGTCTCCGTTGTCTTTTCATGGCATGATCAACAAAAAGACTTGTAAATTAGAAAAACATGCAGAGGGTTTTAAAACTGCACAATTAGAACTCTAACCTTCTATTTGCATCTACATAGCACTTTCTATCGAAGAATCTCAAAGTGCTTTACAAACAGGATTGAACTAAATCTTACAGCGTTCCCTACATACAGGCTGGTTATGCCCATTTTAGAGACTATAAAAGAGGTATGGAGGGGTTAATTAGGGTGTCGGAAATCACACTGGAAGCATGTGACAGAATAGAATACAGTTGGGCTTGTGCTAAGTACCGTAAACATGTACCTTCCTTCATGCCTTATGCAATAATTCACATGAAATTAAGCAACAATTCACTGGAAAATCCTGATGTAATCGCAAATTTGGCCTAGACACCAACCAATTAGTTATTTGCAGCTTTAAATTATTATGTATTGTTTAATTTTATGCTGCTACATATTTTTATATGTAATCTAAATGGATGTATAAACTGTAATGTGCAACACCAACTAGGGGCACAGTTTTCCACTTAGTGATACGATGTTCCTATCACATAATGAATTTTAGGCAGATTCTTTCTGTAAGACAGTTAATCAAACAAAAAAGTGTGTTTATTCTAACTTCTGCTTCTTTTAGGCAATGTTACTCTAATGTGATTCTGATCTATGCTCTTCTTCCCTAAGAAGTGGTTCCTAGCAAGAGTAAGGCAGTAGAGACAAGCAGTCACCACTACCTAACAGAAGCTCAAGCAAAACCCACAGGGACTTGAGAGTAGATACCAGCAGGCAGCAATCCACAGCATGGAAACCTCCTTCAAGGTGGCAGAGTGAACGACCTGCGACACCAAATGTTATTCTTAGCATTTCAGCTGATCCCTGAGATTCAGTCACTATGAGGCATAAAATATCTGTCTGAGGGGCAGAGGAGAAGTTGCTTACACAGCTTCTTGCCTAAGTATATAGAATTACTGTGTCTCCATTTCCTTTAATTCACTAGTATCATACTTCATTTGCAACATGGACATGCAAAAAGATGTCAGGAGAGGATCAGAGGATCAAAAAATCACAAAAAAAGCATGGGGCATGTAAAAATGCCTGTCTAGCTTTGAAACTGGGTGACACGGAAAATATGATCTGAAAAAATGGCCACAAACAAATGCATGTAGGAGGTATAGGTTTCACACATTTGCATTAGCCATATTCAGTAGTATATGTATTACATAATATGTGTAAAGGCTGCAGAACATTCTCATGACATGTAAGCATATGCAAGCTAACACAAAAGACTTTTAGTAGAGAAGGAGCTAACAGCACCCAGGAAATGATTGTTGAAAGCAAGTCGTGAGCAAGTGAAAGAAAAAGAAAGCTTCTAGAAGGTGAAAAAGATGGATTAAAGCATTTATAATGTTATATCCTTAAATCAGTGAACTTACCAAAGGCCAGATTTCTTGAATAATTAAGTCTAGAAAGAATATTTTTTCCCCCTCTTATTTAATATCCTTTATAAATGCACACCTTGTTAAATAATTTCTATTATCTGTCATCAGCTAAAAACTGAACCCCATAAATAAAACATTCATACAATTTCTTTATCTCTTGCCTTCTCTCCTATTGACTATGTATTAATTTAGACAATGAAAATTAACAGTGTTGGGAAAGCCTTGATGCATGCAAATTCCATAATGCCCTGACAATATTAAGAGGTGAAAATGCAGTAGGAACAGCCCTTACACTACATTGCCTGTATGTGCAAATGCAGGTAGTGATTTTGCAGGTGGGATTAACACATCCAAGGACTACAGGAGGACAGGCACCCAGATAGAGACATACAAAATTCAGGTATTCCATTTGGAAAAACACTGGTCAGTGCTGTGGCAAGGAGCAGAAAAGAGGCCAGGAAAAAGAGAGGGTGGAAAAAGGAACTAACACATGCTCCTTTCTTTTGTAGTCTGGTACCTTGTCCCCTGAAAAAAGGTGGTGCAGCAGGCACTTTCCTCAGAGGACCAAAGGGTAGCAAAGTGTATAGGTGCTCAGGCAGGGAGAATTACCCTCACAGCAGCTTTTCCTTCACAGACAGCCTCACTCCATACAGTGAAAAGCACGCTGCTTTGTGCTATCTGTGTTTCTCATCCTCTGGAAGAACATGCTTCCAGAGTGTTTTTATTGTCCTGTAGCTACAGATATCAAGCACAATAAACAATGATACCTCTTTTTTTGGCAACGTCGTCTCTCATGTTCTAAGCAGATGTTGTGGCAGTAGTTTGAACTACAGACCCTTATCTCTCTCTTTCACTGAGCAAATACTTCAGCTGAAAATGTGTAGGGAAAGCTTCCTAAGTGGAAATCCCATTTGAGTTATTTCAAAGGAAAGTTATTGACAGGAGCTGAGATGTTTACATGAAATTACCTCCAAGATCTGAGGCATGTTTTTCAGCACTATGGATTCACTGTCCAAGAAGTATCGCATCTACCCTGAGAAAAAAGGAGTATGGGACGACCGACAGGCAAGCAAGTTTCAAGAAGAAAAATGGTGCCCCAAATTCCTGAACCACACGAGGGCAACATCATTAATACCAATAAAAGGACGTGGTATTTGACAGCTCCATGAAGCTGTCATTAGTGTATATTAGCTGTCATTCTGATCAATAGGGTGGAGTCAAGGAGAAATTTTTGACTCTTTTGTTGAGTACCACACATTTGTACGCTTCAAATACCTTTGTAACAACTATTAATCTATGAAAACACTGATCAGACTGCCCAAGAGAAGTCCATGCAATACTTCTAGGGCCATGAGTCATGTCCATTTCTAAATCTTTTGAATCAAGTAAATTTGACTGAAGTCCAACAGCTTTCAGGAAATCCAAACATTTATTAAAGAAAAAACTCTAGACACGCTGTAATAGTTTTATAGAAGCAACTTGCTCTGAAGAATTAAGGAGATTCCATTTCTGTACAGTCATTATAAAGGCTGCATCATCAATCTCTCCACAGTTTCACTGAGAGGTTAATGACTAAGGTCAAAATGGGATTTCCCTTAGCAGAGAACATGCTCACTCTTCCTCTCCCAAGCCTCTGAATTTCTTGCTATTTCATATTTCATGGCAAGAGCTTTCTGAACTGATCGAATCTTTTTTTACCTTCTGCTACAGTTCTTCAAGATAAGTTGAATTCTATGAAGTGATCCCTAGAAGTGATAAGCGTTTAGCAAAAGTCTACAGTTCTTTCTCACATCCTTTGTGTATCTGTATCTACTCAAAATTGAAGGTGCCACATTGTGTGTAACTTGATATCCTGAAGAGTTTCTGAACAAGAGCAGATTTTTGTTTCTGTTTTAAGAGCTGGCAGGAGATGGTGGGGTTTTTTGTTGTTTTTGTTTTAAGTTGTACTGAGAGCAGAAGCTAGTCAGCAAGGCAGAAATATATCTTAGAATAGAAAGATTTTTAGAAATAAAATAGAAAGAATTTTTAAGAAATAAAGAAATAGGTGGAACAGTAAGAAGCGAGGCTATTTTCAGAAGGTAAGTCATGTAATAGGTAAATAAATTATATCCGTGAGGGACTTTCATATGTAAATTCCTTAGTGCTTTAAGAAACAATTTGAAAAGGAATTCAAAGAAAGTGTGATGCATTTGTGTAACATGTTTGATAAATGTATAAAACTATATTAGGTGGTGCTTAACCTATCCTAGCTGCATGGTCTGGAGTGGAGAAGCTATCTTCCAGCATTGTGCTATTCAAAATAGCAGAGATGAGAATAATAGGAAAAACACCTTAACAACTGTATACTATTAGCCAATACTTCTGCACTCACTCTGTTATGAGAGATAACCTCTACAGGGAAGTATATTTTAATGGTCTTCACCTACTGCTGATTTGCGTTTGTTTCAGAGCATAAGTTTCTATGCCTATGTGTATGCTGGCACTGCAGCTGCTCTTGAAAACACTTAAAAGCAATTCTAGTTCTTTTCTCTAAGAGTCTATGCAAAAGGTACACATCTGTGAAATATTTGTACACTTTGGCCATGTTAAATACATCCAAAGGTTGGAAACTCAGTCCTTAATAGGCTAACAGTGCAATACAATTTGGTACAGCATCAAGTCGGACACAATCGAAGTATCTTTCTTCCCTGAGCAACAAGGAACTAATGCAAGATGGTAACATCAGTGTGTGTTTAACTGTAACTGTTAGCTCAAGTTATTTCAGAATTTGCTTCCATTTACTTAAGATCAAAGTAAATAAAGTAAAAGTAAAAAAGCTCCATGTGGAAAACAGAGTTGTATAGATGAAATTATGCTCTTAAGCTATCATTGTACAAGACTGAAAAAACCCTCCAGACTAGAAAAACTTCTAAAATTACGTTATATCCTATATTTCTAACAAGCAATTATAAAACCATGTAGTAATGAAAAGAGAAAAAAAAGTCTTTTGTGTAGTTATAAAAGTGTGGGTGCTTCTATTAGTCCATACCAAACCCAAAACATTTTTATAAGAATTTTTAGTCCACACAATGAGTGCCTAACATTTGGTTACTGTTTGTTCATCTACCTTGTAATACATTCTGCACATACTGGATAGAAGAAAAGAAAAGAAAAAAAAATAAATTGAAGAACTGCAAGGCAAAATATGAAGGAACTGTGGAACATGACACTATAAAGTTGTAACCACTCACTGTCCCTTAAATGTGAATAGGTATTTCTGTACTACAACACTGCAGAATCTCACATGTTATTAGAGTTTGTTCAGAGTTACATGACAAAAAATAAGAATGGGTTCCTTTCATTTTGATTGTAAATCCCATGCCAAGTCACTTCTTCCTGATTTACTGCAGCAGTATTTTTGTCTCCTATTTTGAATACAGGAGTCTCACTCCAACAAACCAAATCACCACATACTTTGATCAAATACTGTTACTCTCTTCATGTTATGGAATGAAGCCATAGCTTCATACCTAATTTCTATATTGCATATAAATTTAAATGCATAATTGAATTTGGTGAATGTAAATTTAGTAATAATGTTTCTATTCTTCTTCTATTGTTATTTTTGCTTTTAAACTTACTGCAAGCTCTAAGCTTTTTGTGGAAAGATATGAGGGCAATCTCTGACTCAAAAGGAGCAGCAGTCTAACCAAAACTGTGCGATAGGATGCAGTGAAAGGGATGTGTGGTACAACAATGAAAACAAATACTCATCTTCTTTATAGACTCTGAGCATTTTATAGCAGTTGAAGAACTTTGTCCTCAAAATTTTCAGTTCTGTCTTTAGTTCAGTTCCTGTTTTAAACAAGACTTCTTTCCAAGGTAAATGAGGTTTGATAGATACTTAGGAGGATTGGATTTTAGTAGACAAGTTGGAGAAGAGAATAGCAATACTATCATTATTGCTCTCAAAATCAAGCTACGAGCAAGACAATCACACAGGTGAGAGCAATGTCCCTGTCTCCATGTGTGTGCATCCTGAAAGAACTGCTTAATACTCAGTTTGAAAAGCTGGCTTCACAATTTCATGTCATCTCACCAGGCTGTAGCTTAACAGAAGCATGTAGTTGTTATCCCTCATGGGGATAACTGGGTTACACAAAACACAAACAGAGAAGTATTGACTGCATCTACTGTGCACTGTTCTGCCTTGTCACTGAAGGTGTCTGCAAGGGGAACAGGCTTGCTGGGCTTTAAATGCCAAGTACCAGCAGTAAAATACCCTCAGACAGGTTGTGTGTTTCAGAAGTGAATTGATAATATAGTACAGGAAACAAGAGTCTTGGAGGGAAGATTTATGGTCTGATATTCAAGCATTTGAGATCAGTGAATCTTAGGGCACCTGCAACATCAAAGTTGCTTGGCATAAGAGTAGTCCAGGGTAAACGCAGTTCTGGTAAACAAAGGATCAACAGACTTAGGTTAATACTTATGACTCCTCCGTACATTATGCTTTTACCATTCACTGTGCAAAATTCTGCACTCTGTAGGAATAATCTAAAACTGGCATATGCAACTGGATTACTCTCAAAAGAATGGAGGATCTAATTAGTAAAAGCAATCAGTGCTTACAGAATTGATGGATTTAAATTAAAAGTTATTTTTATGATCTCTGATAGCCTGTGTGAGATCTCCAATGGAGACTCCACGTCAAAAACATTTTTAAAGAGGTATATCTTTAAATCTTTTCAATAATGTTTACATAACATCTCTTCATTATTTCCCTAATTATGGGATAATGTATGTTCATTCTACATATAATAATTAATCTCTCCTTTGTAAAGTATACCTTTCAAAAAATCTTACAATAAAAATATAAACCTGCAAGTATTAGCACAGTGCATAAATTCTAGAAGTGATGGGTACTATACTTTGGTAAACTAGAAAATTATCTATTCTCATGGTTCATAAGAAAGTCTTTAACAATAACAGTGAGATCACCTTCAGCTGTTTTTCATGCTAGTGTAAGTCATAAGGGAGTGACATGTAAGAAATAAGCAGTGGTCTTTTATTGAAATAGTAATTCTGTAAAAGCAGAAAGTCCATGCTAATTAAAAAGAATGGAAGACAAACATCAAGCAAACTACAGATATTACAAAATCGGAGGAATGCACAAATATTAAATCAACTAAGCAGAAAACTACAAATAAGAACTGAGAAACATGCAGATATTTTACTAGATTTAAAAAAAAAAAGAGCAAGGATATACTGGTCAACAAAAGAAGTATTGACAGGTGCAAGAAGTCATAAATAAATATAAGTGAATAAAAGAATAAAGTGGATAACAATGAATAAAAATTAGAAGATAGAAAGTGCATAGAGGTAGTTAGGACAGACAGAGGTCAAATGGTGAAGCCTAAAAGAACAGAAAAAAGTATAAGGATGTTTTATTTTCAAATATATCAGAAGCAAAAGAATCCCCAACTGATATTGTTTTAATTGTCCAGAAATAATAGAATAATTAATAGCAGTGTATAGTAAATGGCTATTTCACTGAATGTTCCTTTTCGAGAAAAAAATCTAAATGAAGTTTTCAGGGCTTACAAAGATGATAAATCATCTTCCTATTTATAGCTATTTTAAATAGCCAGTTTAAATCAGAAAGTTTGGAAGCAACAAAGAATTTTACAAGAGCTGGAAAGGGAACATGTTAGACTGCACTGTTGATTTTAGCAAGTCTTTGAACACTGGAGAAGTTCCAGAAAATGGAAAGAAAACCCACACATTGTTAATATTTTAAAATGGTAAGCAGTATTTTCTTAATAATTTCATCTATTTGCCAAGTTTGTATCTAGTGTAAAACAGCTGATACAAGATTTAAACTAATTATTAATAAATTAATTATCTAGTAGTATATTTAGTGGTGGATAACATAAGCTGCTGGAAAAAAGAGCTTGCCAAAGTCCTGCAGTAATTTTTTTTCTGGCGACTATTTTGGTTGAAAGTAGTATAGTCAGGATTCTACAAGACACCTAATGTGATACTGCACATTAAAAAAATTAAAAATTATTTACATTTAAGAGATTAAAAATGTACGATACATAAGAGATTTAAAATGGGATAATTACAAGATCTCAAAATGTAAGCATGTATAAGAAAACAGATACATACTTAGAAGCAGAGAAGTTATATGTATGCCTATAGCACATATAAAAAGTGAGCATTGTTTCTAATCAGGCCTTCTACAAGGTGGTTCTTGGCCTTAATATGCCCTAAAGTTTTTGTCAAAGATCTAGAAGAAAACACCAGCACTTTCTGATGAATGTTGCACTTGGAGAAACTTTGGAGAAGGAGAAGGTGATGATGAGGGCTGGTCTGGATTGAGTACTAAACCAGTACAGCTAGTGGTGAATGGCGCAATAACAAGACCATAACTACCCTCAAATCTGTCCTTGGACCTCCAGCTCTGAAAAAGAGAAGCAGCAGCTCTGAAAGCAGATTGGGTGTAACACAACAATAAACACATTACATGACAGTGAAGCTAACAAGTCTCAGTCAGGCTTAATGTATAAAGAGAGGGGGATGGAGCTGGCACTCACAGATACACATTTTCCCGTGCATTTGGCACTGATACTGCTACTACCAGACTGGTGTGTCCAGTCTGGGTGCTCACAGCTCATAAAATAGGAGAGGGCTTATATGGAAACATGTTCTACACAGAATGATGCA
The DNA here is from genome assembly GCA_013400195.1 of Aramus guarauna. NCBI lineage: Eukaryota > Metazoa > Chordata > Aves > Gruiformes > Aramidae > Aramus > Aramus guarauna. The sequence continues at coordinate 60,821 of VXBL01002900.1, read as the reverse complement.
AGAAGCTTACCTTCATTTATCAAAAGGGATTAAGTGATCACGCTACGCAAGTAGAGAGGAAGACTTTAGACAACTAGAGTGGCCTTCATACTAGCAATAAAATCTGTGACACAACCAAATGCCTAGAAATTGAAGCTAGAGGAGCTTAGACAGCAAACAAGAGGATTTTTTAATAGCAATGGCTAATTAAAACCACTTGCCCTAAATTTAAGTGGATTTTCTGTCACTGAAAACTTTAAAAGGAAGATTGATTATATGTATAAAAATTATTGTGGAGTTGACTGCTAGATTTGAAGGACACAGGGAAGTCCTACAGACTCAGCTAAGGAAGAGGTCAGGCTTGGGATCACATTCACTTCTACTCACCTTAAATTGTATTAGTCTCACTTAAACATGAAGAAGTTAGTGAAGGTCTTTTAAAAGACAGTACAGGGAATTTAATCACAGAAGTGAGGACTGCTCTGAGACGGAGTAATTTCTTTTCTTTATTATTATTTATCAGGAAGAACAAGAAACATGCCAGGAAGAGAGATAAGGTTTCAGTGGAGAGAAGCAAGAAGAGAAAAATTATTGGAACGAAGAAGTACCTCAGAGCAAGTTTAAAACAAAAATTAGATCATCTGAAAATAAGGAAGAATCCAAGAAGGGATGGCCAGCATCCCAGAATCCTGAAAGACAAGGCAGACAGTATTAAAAAAACAAAGCTGCAAGAATTTTTAACTCCTCACTGACACCAAGAGAGGTATCTGCTAAGGACAAGAAAGAAGGTAATGTTAAATGCATGCTTAAGAAAACATCTGGGGGGAAAAAATCCCAAACCCAAAATTCCTAAATTTTCTGATCAGGACAAAATTATTATCTGTAAGTTATATACTAGAATAAATAAAGCAGGGAAGAGGACAATATTAGCAAACCTGATTAATCCTAGTACATGGGTTTAAAAGGTTAAAAGAAGTAGTATATTGAATACTGGAAAGTATATTGAATGCACTCAATTTGAAAAAGCAGATACAGTGTACAAATACTAATGGAATCAAACAGCATTAAAACAATTTGTCGTTTCCAGCCAAGATGAAAACATAATGGAAAATGGATGCTGGCTGTTTAGGAATGAGATGAGGAACAATACAGGAAAGATGAGCACTGGTCTTCATCTTGCTTGCAATATATCGGCTAGCCAGCATAGGCAGCCGTATCAGTAATAACTGACCATCGCTGAGTATAAAAGAGGAATGATGCTGGATCAAAAAAAATTTGAGAAAATAGAAATTTACATAGGAAAACTGCTGATATCATGTGTCTAAAATATGAAAACTATAGATAACTGGACTGAAAACAAAGAGAGGATATGTTCTCAGGCCTATTGATGGGCTTCGAGATATTGGTAATGAAAGAAATCTGTTTTGGTGACAGTGGCAATAGGACCTTTGAAAGCATCACTCAGAGATGGCAGCAACTAGGTGAGGAAACACCTGCTATGAACTGGGTATACCTGCACTGCATCAGGCTGCAACATGCAGAGATACCCATGCTGGTTTCAAAGAGTTGTATGGTAACTCTAACAGAGTAACACACTGGGGCTAAATGAACTTGCCCCCACACAATTTTTTTAATTAGTATAAATGACGTCTCTTTCTCTCACTCCCCCCCGAAGTCACTATGCAAAAAACAAACCCATATACAAAAAAAATAAATTTAAAAACATACTATTTTCCTGTCGTAGGATTCCCCGCTGCTGTACGTTGTAGCAAGTGTGGATGCACATTCTTCCAGGTACCATGGCTTCTTCCCACTTTCAGCTGTGCTGCTTATGGAGATAGTGTAGATGCTATTGGTGTAGCCATCACAGGAGCAGTGGTCTCGACTTCTTCCACCATTTCCAGAAGCCCAGACAAAGACTGAACCTAAGCCTCTTCGTCCCTGTTTGGAAACAGCACGAACGGTTTCATTAATAATTATTCTTTTCTCCCTCACCTGTTCAACAAACAGGTCTTTTCCCCCAAAAGATAACTAATGAGAGAAGGACAATAAAGGAAACTAGCTCACTGAGAAGAATCTGAAATGAAAACAGGATTTAGCAGAATTCAGAATCAGACATCAGAAAAATTCCAAAAATGAGTGGTATGAACATAGCTTTAGAAACAACTTTTATACCGCGTCTGCTTGTTGGTTTGTGTCTATGCTATTCAGCTGTACCAAGAAAGAGATGTTGAAGACTCAGAGGAAGCATTAAACCATCATAATGGGTTGGAAAAGGAAAAGAAATGCCATGCTTGAAACTAAACGCCTTTTTAATGCATGATAGCTTTCATTTATTAGGGTGCTCTCAGGTGTCTCTTCTTGGGTTGCCTGGTGGCACTAGGTATTGTGTGGGTATCATTACATACTGTGAACCAGAGCATGATAGTTTCACAGACACTGTAAATCAGAGAATCACAGAATACTTGAGATGGGAAGGGACATCGGGTCATCTAGTTCAACCCACTGAGTCCATTATGAATGCTAAATGCACAACACAATATATAAACAAAAATGGACAAAAAGAAAAGATTCTTATCAATCTGTTCCAATGAAGTACTAAAGCATTAGTTCATCATGGTATTTTAAATATATGACTAATTGGGCAAGTTCATATTCATAATTTCAAATTACTTAAAATAGGTAATGTCATGCTGGTATTTTCTTAATATACCAAAGTTATATAGTGTCCAGATAAAAATGTTTTTGATGGTGCTAGAACTTTTAAATAGGCATTGATATGAAAAGTGAAGATGATCAGTAACCTGTATTGCTGACATACGGGAATTGAGAATTACCAATATATGGGTAATTGGGCTTTTCCTTATTTATATTTACAAATTTCATGACAGTGAATGAAATTCAGATACATGCAACTATATGATTGGCATTAATTATCAGCACTCACTACCTGGAGGTGCTTTACCATTCAGATAGGTTCACTAAAGGACTAAATTTATCTTTCATTAAGCTAAATTGTGTCACCTCTTCTTACATGACATTCTCTTAAAGCATGGGACATCCTTCTCAGTTACAATTATGCAAACAGTCTCATTTATACGTCATTTGCTTGCAACTCATTATGTAGTATCTACCTGGGTTTTGGGTAGGACCACCGTTGTGTATGATAAATTAGTGTTACAAGCCATAAACTACCACCTTCTGTGCATCAATTAAGTGCTTGGCCATGGGGAGAGTTTGTTTGTTTGGGGTTTTTGTTCCCAGAGTGCAAATGTGTACCACAAAAAACATAAAGACAGCTGTTGGACATCTACCAGGTCAACCTTAAACAATTAGCAATTCAAAGATTCATTTAATCCAGATGCTCAGAGGAGTTTCATTAGGGCTTTTTGTGCTGAGCATAACTGAACCCACATCAATGTAAGAAGAAAAACCCTCACAGTACACAAGCCAAGCTTGAGTTCTGAAACATTGATGAATTTCATTTTGTGAGTTTAATAAAAGTATACTACCTGGAGAGACTCTTCTCTCCAGCAAAATAAGTTAAATATCAAATTCTCCTGGCTAGTGTTTACATAAGGTTATGTCTCTAAAATGCAACTTCTCATTAAAAAAACATTTCAAGCAGAGAAAAAAAATCCCAGGGTGCCAAGTTAAATGTATTATGAAATCCACATTCTCCAGACAAGATCAGTCTGACCAGTCGGGAAGTGTAACTATTTCAACTTCTTTCACTTCCTTTAGTTGATCTTAGCTACTGCACTAACAAAAAGATGCAAAATAGCAACATTTTTTGTTGTTTTAAAGACAAACTTTAAGAAGTGTTACAGCTCTCCTTCCCCACATTATGAACTCCTGCCAAAACAAAACCCCCTTTTATGTTTGGGGTTCTTGTTCTGCTTGCCTTTCCCGGCCAGCAGGGTTTGATTCAGAGCCTGCCTAAGCCAGCGGGATGTGTTTTGCAACTTCGTGGGGCTGGGACTAGTTTATGAACCACTTCTCTTTCATTCTGCGATCTGGTCATCTCCCTTTGCATATCTTTACTTCTTACCTCTCCATTCTGAAAGCATCTGATGAGAGACACAAAAGGAAGGGTAAATGGCAAGATTATTTCATGCATATTTACTGATTTATTATCCCAGCAGGTCAGCAAGCCAGAAATTAGAGCCCTCTGTATGTTTGTGGGGAATGGGATGGAGGATTAAGCTAAAGATATGCTGGTTCTCTACTTTTTGATGTGATCCTGCTTGTTTTTTACTGGTTTTGTTTTGGTTTCATCCTATTATCTCTTGCAATTAGATCATACTTCCCAGCAGTATTCTATTATTTGGTTTCAACTTCTGTCTCTTCAATGGTAATTTTTGGTTGTCTGTCAATTTTAACATCTGTTTCAGAATCACGTACAGATTCCTGTCTGGTCCTACATTGCCCTTAAAACCCAATTTCTTTCTCCTACGTACACACACATACCAACAATGTTAATATACGCATAAGCAAGTAGAATACACAGAAAAAAGCATATCATACAGACACACTTCTATCTCCAGAACATGTAAAAATATTCTACCAAAACCTTTTTTTAAAATTTTTTTTTTTAAATTAATTTTCACGAGTATCTGCTATCTGGAGAATTTTACATTTTTCTTCTTCACATGCATTTCTTGAAAGCACAGTATTATGTAACTACATTTTGCCAAACTGATACGCCCATGGGAAATTTGGAGTAACCCACCAATACAACCAAGAGAGAAGAAATGAGAATTCAGGGTAATCAAACCACAGATCCAAGGAGGAGAAAAATGGAATCAATTTTAATATTTTGTCTAAAAGTCTATCTTCCACTTTTTAAAAGAAAAAGTTTTGGAAAAAAATTTCTCAAAAACATATGCATACAGGAAAATATCCTATCAAGAACAGTCCATCTGTCATTTTTCTGCTGTCATCATCAGCTGGTTTGTCTGCAAACAGCAGTATAACATGATTTGTCCCACTCATGCAATGAAAACCTTTTCACAGCAGGCTAGGACTGTGCTTTGTGTAAATTTTGCAGGAGTAACCCTTGAATTATTAGCTTCTCTGCACAGAGAATGTGTCTATATTTCTTTAGATGCATACTTATGCTTCTGTACTATAATGAAAAATGAGCTGCAGAAACAGATATGTGAATACATTTTTGGGCACAAAATGTAGTCCTGATGAAAACACGCCAATGGATGTTAGAAATTCTGCAATGCAGCATTTAAAAATAATAAACAACAATTTAAATTTTAATAGTAATGACAGGGCTTTAAAAATAACAAGCATTTGCACCCAAATTTACCTTTTCATTCTAAGTTTTTTGTAAACAAATAATAACAGATACTTCTTCAAAACTAATGTCTCCTGCAAATATATGAAGTATCAACATCTCTGTCATTGCAATAAAAAAATAAGTACCAGGTGTACTGACTAATGGAAAAGAGTATTTTCTAATACTTACGAAGAAACAATTCCCATTCCTCTAACACGTTGCAATACTGCACATTTAACAACTCAGCATTTCACAGAAAACAACAGCATTACCTTCAGTCTTGAAAACATGCTAACGATCTTGTTCCTAGAAGCTATTTGGCAAAGCAAATGGCAGCCTCAAAAACAAACAAATAAAAAAAAAAAACCCAAACAAACCTCCAAACTAAATTCAACCTGACTAAAATAATGTGTCAAGTAAATAAGTTCTGGTTTACATTTACTGTCTATTGTTAAACTACCATTTGGTTTCCTCTTTCTCCCTGTTTCCAAACACGCTGCTTTAATTCAATAGACCCAGTCATGCTCAGGAAATTATAAACCTGCTAGTAACTATACCAAACAAGTAATTAGAGCAACAGCATCAGCTGTCCTACTGTATGTGAATGCCATTCCCAATTGGTCTCCTTTAAATACATGAAGTTAAATAACATTTGGACCCTGTTACAAAGTTAAGATAAACACACATGCAAGGCACTCTGTAGCTCTTACTGTTTGTCTAAATCTATCATCTGTCATCTGCCAGATGCCCAGGGGTGTCAAGATGAAAAGTCAAGCCCTGAGCTGCCAAAGAAGCCATGTGTCATTTATTACTCAAAAGCAAAGGTGCATTTACCAACCATATGGGTACAACTTGAGCAAAACTAAAAGAGTTAGTGAACTATATAGCAGAGGCATAGACCAGGGTAGAATGGGCATGCAGCAAAGTATGCTCAGTGCTTGTTCCATGGTGTTAAAAATGCATTCCCTCTCCTCTAGGCACAGGGCTGTTTCTGCTCTTGGATTTGCAATGATAGCTTAGAAACTCTGCAAGGTGTCTGTAAGTGCACTTGTGCTTGTCGGTGCACATGTCAGACCATTATGAAATGTTCTCCTTTTGTTTTGTCTACTTTCTTAAATTGCATAAAATGTCAGATAATTAAAAAAACAATCAAGCGTTCCATTATGGAAAAGAAAAAGTCTTTTACTAACAACTAAGACTTGCTATTGAGCTAGTCACAGTCCAATTTTCTAGCACATTTTCTGGGCACAGTCAGTGTGCTCAACAGACAGATGACCTTGAGTGAAACAGACTCATGTCATTGACAAAAAGGCCCCAAGGCAGAAATTGCACCTGTAAAAGCATGGCACAAAAATCTTGGGGCATTCCCACTTTTTTTCTGCTAGTGCCTCCTTTTCCTTGGCCAGCAAGTTGCAAGCAGGGTAAGTGATACGAAAGCTCTTTTTTTCCAGTTCAACAGCACGGAAGGGTTAGTCTGCCAAGAACCAGAGCCAGTATGAACATGTTCATAATGACATCTGCAGAATTTCCTAACACTATTAAAAGAACATTGCCCACTCCAAGTGTGTACGTTTGTGTGCGTGTGTGTGCGCGCGTGTGTACACATATAAACCACATCTTTATGAGTGAATGCCTTGGTACTGGCAGGAACCATTATAAGGTAGAGGTCTTCACACACTCATCTTAAGGACAAGCAGCAGCCCCACATACTCTCAAGTTGCTTCCAGCACACTTCCATCTAATAAAAGCAGTTTCCATCTACGAGGTGTAGTTTGAGCCAGTGGAGCAAGATTTATTCACACTATTTTACAAAGTTTAGACTGGACATTCATTCACTGCATTACAAGTCAAGCTGCCTTAATCCAGCTTGTGAATCCTGATGTTTTCCTGTCCAGGAATCAAATGCCCAATAACGCTCCCTGCCTATCAAGTTGAGTCGCTGTCTCTATAAAGTGATCAAATTTGCTAAGGGAAAGGGAAGAAAATGTGAAGGAGCAGGAAAGGCAGAGGACAGAACCACTGACCTGGAGTAGAGGTAGAGAGGATGCAGCCGGAGAGAGGTAATTTGGCACCGATATGCTAGAAATCCCACACCCACGAGCAGAAAACAAATCATGAAAATATAAAATTGAGACTGAAGGGACACTCTATCAACACCTAGAGCCTAAACATTTAATTTCCTCTATTCTCCCCAATACTGTTCTAAAGTTACTTAATGCTTCCAAGAACAAAAACAACTGCTGGGAAGTGCAACTGATCCTGATGTGGAAGCTGGAAAAAGTAGCCCATGGTATGATCTCTTCCTTAAATCTAATTCCTAAAGAAGAAATGTTCATAACTGAATGTGCAGAACAGAGGTCAGTACTCTAGAGACCTAAAAAACCCTACTCTGCAGGCATGATACCGAGTGCAGCGCAGTACAACCAGTGCAAGGTCAGGCACCAAGGATCACAGCATCCTGAGAAAGGCACCTGTGAGAGGCAGCATCTCCCTGCTTCCAGCTTCCACAGATTTCTGTGCTCCCTGGGAGCTGGATGCTGCTGCCCTGTGTAGAGGCATAGTGCTGCCAATCTGCTGACTGGCAGCATTTTGCTTTTGAAAAGCAGCATCTCTCAGCTCCTGCTGAGTTTCTACCACTCCACTTAACCTCTAATCTGGGAATGAAAAATACTCTGGCACACCACTCTTCTTAAAAGACTCTTCTGTAGGCTATAAAACACTCTCACTTGAATGTAGGCATCTCTCCAAAACAGATAATGGCAGGCTGAGAGTCCAAGCCAGCAACTCAGAAGTGCTATCAGAAGATAGCCAAACAGATTATTTTTTAATAAAACAGCCTCCTTGGGTATTAAAAGCAAAAATTCATGAACAAATGGAGAAATTTCTGAGGCCATTAATTCTGTTGAGGTATCCACGCTCTCAGAAAAAATCACATTTGTGCATCAATTCATTAAAAAAAAATCTATGAAGAAATGAGTAATAAGTCTAACAAGTGTACATAAATAAAGGCGTGTATTTGAGGGAATGCCTAAAAATTGAGTCCTGCGTTTTTATACTAGCAGTCATGTTTTGACTCTTAGGAAAATGAGGAAGTCAAGAAAATATTTCCTAGTGCTGGAACAGGTATACACACAATACACATACAATGCAAAAATCTGTCACTACTTAAAAAAGCAATGATTACCTTATACTGTTGAAATGGCAAGTTGTTGCTAATAAACTTAAACTTTTTGGCTACTTCTGAACCAACTTCTTAATTAAGAAAAGACAAAATAATTAATCATGATGAAAAAGAAGTCGAAATGTATTTTATTAGCTCATAGGATATGATACTTTTAAAATACTGAAGCATGAAAATATTTTAAGGTGTACATTAAAAAAAAACATATTGAATAACCATAAGCACCCATGCATTAACACAATAATTATTGGGATATATCAATGGAACATTTCAACATGCATCCTTGCATGTGGTGTATTTTTTATTTTACTCTTCACAAGAACAACAGCTTAAACAGCTCCAAGATATTCCCCACAGAGCTATAATTAGTGCTTAAAGTGCAACCAAAATAAGTGTTGGCTGAAACCTGAAATCTGAACCTGTGGAATGCTGGAATGAATTTCTCATTTTCCTAAACAAAACAGAGGCAGCTACAGGGCTGCAGGAATTGTAGTTCTGGTTCACGCTGTCTCTCGATATTATCATTACTTTTGTTGTTGTTGCTGATATTGTTACCGGGATAAAACAAGCTGCACATTGTAAACACCTGTGATAAAACAAGAGCTGGATTTTCCAAAATTTCTGTTGCACAAAGCCTCTCTAGTTAGTGATAGGTGAAATTGTCTCCGCGTGCAAAGCCGAAGTAAACAGGCAGCACACAAGAAAGGTATCTGTGTTAGGACTGGGTACAGGTTGGACTTCACACACAAACACCCATTCCATGGAGAGGGTTTGGGCAGTTCTCCTCATCTTTACACTCACGTCTGATTAAACACTCTAGAGAGGAGTCCTTGGCCAGCAGAACAACACAGTTGTTTCAGTACTTAGGTCAGACTCTTCCTTATGGAAAACTTCAGGTTTTGAGATCTCTGTCGAACTCCTGAGGTTCAACAAAGAATCTCAAATTTTCTGCAAATTTAGCTCTTTTAGTAGATGAGCAGGAAAATAAGGCTGCTTTGCTTCTACCTCTGCAGACTGAGGACTGCAGTAATCGCTTTGTGCAGTTGTCTCCCATAGCATTTGTTTAGGAAGAAACAATGCACTTAGGCTGTGTGCAAAGTCATTGCCCTCACGGTTTTGTGCCGTAAACTTATGTTAAATTTTATGCACTGAAAACTCTTGATGCCAAACTTCCAGCAATTTGCCTTTCAGAAATCTATTTTTCCTACATGACACATAGAAAAACATAGATTCTGGTGCTGTTCAAGTATATGAGTAAAGAGGATATGTGATTTGCTCATACAAAGTAATCAGATTCATGTTTCAAAAATGCACTCTCTGAAATGTATATACTTAAGCATATGGAAAGAGACCCATTTGCCAAAGCTGCTTTTCAGTGTTGGCTTTGCAAGTTAAGATTTACCCCACAACGATACTGGTGTGGTTTTTTATGTTCAAATATATCACCTGTTTCAGGCTGGGCACCCAACACCAGAGTCCACTTCTGAAAACAAGTCCAAAAGCAGTAACGCTACTCTGGCTTGTAACAACAGTTTCCATAGATGTGTGAGATGGGATGAGGTAACTATACAGTTTTGCTTTCCAGTACACTCTGTGACATTGTAAGGAAACTGGACATTTCGAGGTATATTTTCTTGTAACACTCATTCCAAATTTTCCTGCATTTTAGTATTTGTATATTCCATTGAATGTAATGTAAGAACACTTCTGGTATATTATTTATTTTTCTGCATTTTTTTTGTACTACATGTTGACTGGTTGTGACTGTTTGCTTTCACAGAAAGCAAAGGAGAGAAATTTTAAGGTTAGCTTTGTTTATACATTTCCAAAAGAAAATAAATTGCATAGTATCAAAGTTCATGCAGGTATCATTGGGCCTAAACTCTATTTCACTTACTGGAAGGCAACATCCCTAATTCTACTTTGCCTGAATACTGAAAGTTGCTAACTATGTGCAAATGGTAGAACAAAGAGTTATTATTAGCTTAATGAAGTGTTAAGGTTGTCACCTAAATTGTTTTTTGCTAGGTAATCTCAGTTTGCAGAAAACTAATTCATATCAAATATAAACCACATCTGCAAAGCCATTAAGGTATCCTGAGTTAGGTATATCAGACAAATGCAAGGTAATAACACCTAGAAATGAAGCTTCTTGTTAAGACATACAGGAGGGTGGACAAACTCTTGGAAGATGGTGACTCTGAAAGGGAGTTTGGGGTCACAGATGATAACCAACTGGCAATGAGCTGCCCTAAAATTTAGCCTGCTCCTTGGATCAGTAAGCAGGGTGAACACAAACGTGTACAGGGAACAGGGAAACAGTACTACGCATGCATGGAGAAGGCTACAACTTCCACACCCCATTCTCGTATCCACACTTAAAAAAATAAGTCTGGGAAATAGAAAGTGTTTCAGAAAGAACTACAGGAATGAACTGTGGTTTGGAAATTTTGACTAACAGAAGGAAACTGAATATACAAAACATTACTGTTAAGGCTGGAGAACAGATTTTAAAGGACAGAGTAAGAGGCACCAGCATTAATGGAAACAGGTTAAAATGCAATGTGCACTTTAGAATTCTAGGTAAACCTGTTTTTCTCTGATAATTTTACTTTATGCAGAGAAAGGTCTTAGAAGCAATCTGTCTGGTTCCTGAAAAAACATGTGATGAGCCCTCCAGGAAATCAGCGATGAAATAAAATTAAGGTTAATGTAACAGTGAGGTGGAGGTGGAAATAGTTGCACTGGAGATGATGTGGGCTATGCTGGAGAAACACAGGGGTTAAGGAAGTTATGGATAGAATACTTTAAGGATGAGCCAGGGAAACAAAGTTATCAGGTGATATTGAAATAAAAAGAAATAACATGTTAGTGAATCTAGTAATTACAAATACTTGCATTCAAGAAAAGAATTCAGGCTGGAAGATGTGGAGAGCAGCAGTACTCTGGTGAACAAGGAGATGGACAGCCTAGTTTTTAAGTGACTAATGAGTGTGGTTTGTTTATCACATCAAAATGAAGTCTGAGAGGGGACTGTGTTCTATAAATATGTCAGAAACAAAAATGGAAGGAGAAACGGTATTTCAGCTGAAGTACAATTTTGGACCAGGAACAAATGGAACCAATAGATTAGTGATGGCTGTGAAACGCTCTCCCAACAGAAATAGAGGGGAAAAAATTTCTAATTCATTCTAGAATAGAAATTGATGAATGCATTTATAGGACATGATGCCTGTGATAGTAGAGAACTGTACTGGATGACCTACACGGTCATTTCCTGTCTTACGTCCCTAAGTTCCAATTTCATTTATCCAAGAGATCACTTGGCCAAAATCTGTAATTACTTACATGTGGAGATTTCCAATACCATAAGATGCACCATAAATATAGCAAAAGAGGCACTTTACAGTGGAAAGGAAACTAAGAAACCTAAATGGGTAACAAGCTGTATATTTTTAATAGTGAAGGTTAGTGACTTGCAAAGCCATGGACATAACAGGTTTCAGTCAGGATTGGCTCTTCCCAAAAGATGTACAGAAAACAGAAAATAATAGATGGATCAAGAAAACAAGGATATTGATGCAGTAATAACTGGATAAAATTTTGCTGATCTGGCTATGATGAAGGACAGGATTAGATGATAATAACATTTTCTGATCCTAGAACTACAAATACTATTTCAAGCCAGTGGTGCTATGTCTTGTCATGTTAGAAGGACAAAGTAAAATGTTAAAATGCTGTATGACTGTTCCAGTTCTGGTACCTAGTCAGCACCCACCTGTTGTACAGAGCCACCCAAAGTTTAACTCGGGATGCTGAAGTAACTCTAACATCACATGTTCAGTTATTACTTCATAGATGCAACAGGGATACACAGTATAAATGCAAATCATGTAACAGATAAATGCCAGGACCTAAGATTAGGCTACATCAGCATACTGGAAGGCATATCTTCTGAGACCTTCCCCAAGCACAGTACTAATTCTTCTGATTGATCTTCCACAAGTAGTTTTTGAGCAACTATTTAGAAATGCATAGGAGGCCTCTGCATGCAAAACGTATCTATATATGATCTGAGATATGCATACACACAGGTATGTGTTATTCAGTCTCAAACGGCAGCCATACCAGGTGAACAAACACAATACACAGTTTAAAAAATCTGGTCTTAACCTCTGTGCATAACAATATTTCAATGCATAAAATGACAGCCATTTTGGAAGTTATTTGGACACATTCAACTGGAAGTCTTCTTGCAGTAACTTCTGTCTTTGATTTTTATAGTGCAATTCTCTGGCAAAGCAGAATACAGTAACTTCTCTTGGTGTAGGCAACACATCCTACTCAGAATGATGCTGAGAAGTGGTGACAGGACAAATAAATTTAAGAGAAACATCTGTGGTACAACACAGACAGCAAACCTTTGCCTGGACACTTGAAAATTATGACCAATCTCTTCCACTTCTAAGAATATAATGATAATGATGATGATGATAATGATAATAATGACAATGATTATAATAATAGCAAATGTGAAATCCTTCTTTCTTTTCTCCTTTCTCTTTTCTTCCCTTCCCTTGCCTTTCTCTTTCTTGCATGTGGGTAGGAAGCTTGTTTGGTGATTGCAAGAGAGCCTTCTGCTCCCAGCACTTTGAACACAGACTCTGCAGCCAAAGTTGGTGAAGCGAGAGAGATGAGAAGGGGCAGTGATGATGGGAGGGACGGCACCAAGCCGAGTTCTCACAAGAGGTTCAGCTACACAGCATCTGATCATTAATGACCATCAAACATTTTGGCTTGTGTCCAGCTTGCTAAGCAGAGTGGTGTCATGGCAGTACGATGAAGGCCCCTGTGTCGATGCAGGCAGAAAGCCAAAAGCTTCCACGTAGATTTCCCTGCCTCTCCACCCTCTTAGGTTATATTAAGGATGACCTGCCCTGTCACTGATTTGGACTACCTTATGGGTACTGCAGAATAAACAATATAAAGCATACATTTGGCGAGACGTTTGGGGCGGTGAGATAACCAGCTCTTTGAAACCCTGTAACATAAAATATCAACAGGGGTCGTATATCTAGAAACTTGAGTATCAGGTCTTTGCCAAACAGCAGTGAAAGAACAAGTCAGAATATCTGAAATGCATTACTCTCCAAATGATGTTGAGACTGATCCCAGAATAACAGGCTTATTTGTATGAATAGAAATGAACTAGTCTGAATGCTGCATCATACAGCCATGAATCAGTGAGCCCGAGCCTTTCAAGTGCTTATAGTATTGTGCTTATAGGCTGTGAGACACAGACAGTCATTTTAAAATCTAATGGCACTACTTTGGGTTTATCTTTCTGAATCAAGGAAAGGCTTTTGTGTTCTCCCTTTTGTCCCAGACTCAGCACAGTCTTATTACATGATTTGGCTACAATCATGTTTTGCAATGCTAAGTCTGTTTGTTCTTGAACACAGGGTGAAATGTGACATCGCATACCTAATCTTTTCTTGAATATGTTACTTTTGGATATACTGCCCTTTGTCTGATTTTTTTCAGGCAAGTTCTGCGTGATTATAATGGAATTATTTTTGAGATTATTAGGTTTACAACTTCCAATACATTGGTATCTAAAACACAAGCCTCTAGAATTTTCCACCCTTATGACTACACTATTTCCAAGAAAAGGACCTTGTCAACTGGAAGCCTGATATAAAGGGAGCTTTTATATTTGCATAGAAATTGTTTGATAGCAAAGTCTCCAAGGTTTCTCTTTGAACTCAAGTATGCAAATTTAATAGAATTAAACAAAATACCCTAAAGATGACAGAAAATCATGGTACTTGAGACAGGTTTAAAAATTGGTTTCCTCTTCCCTTACCTTGATCCTGGGCAGAATCTTTAAAGCATATTTAACTTGTGGGTTAGGCTGTCATTTCATAAACTCAGTTATTACTCAGTATCCTTTCTTTAAATAGATTTGTCTATTTCAATTCATGGCATGTTCTGTCTCTGTGGGACTCTATGGAAAAACTGTACAGTCATTTATCTCTGTTATTTTCTGCAGGATTTGGAAAGAGTAATCATATTAGCTCAGCAGATTTAAAAATAATAATAATAATAGTTCTAAAACACCCTGCATGAGCTGTTAATTGGAATAATATGCGTTAAAGATAAACTAGACATTTTTTTCATGGTTCCCAGTCTCTCAGCAAACTGAGTAAGAAACTGTGGCTCTTGTATCCATTTCATTTTTACTTTATGAGTATAATAAAAAGTAATAATTCCGTTTCATTATACTCTAATCAAAGTTATTATTATTCCTAATTAAACAAGCTGAGCATAATTACCTTTTCAGATTTTTATTTTAAATCTTGACCTTTCCCTTTGCTGTCCCATTTTCAAAAAATAATATCCATTTTTTTCTGCATATGCACAATAAATGAAGAATATAAATCTTGAACCTTTGTGTAGATCTAAAAGAAGGTCATGCCAAATTTTCCTGTACCAACATTACTTTAATTTACATCACAGATGCTATACTAGATGAATACTGTTGTTGTTCAGTTCAGTATTTCTAAAAAAGGAAGGTCGGGATATGTACACAACAGAATAAGCATTTTTGTCTGCCTATTATTATTTGCACAATTACTGTGACTGCTTGAGGAAATCTATGTTTGGCTGAGTAGCTAGTCATTACCTTGGACAATGATCTGATTTTAGCAATATTTTGGCACAGAGATAATTTGTCTTTTCTTCTCCCATTTGCCTCATTGTTTAAAATGACACATCTTATGGCAGTGTAAGGCAATATAGAAAAAGTACCTTTACCTGAACATGGAAAGGCATGGTTTATTAAAAAGAAGAAGAACAGGTTCATCTTAAAGTAATTTTTGGTCTGGAAACCAAGCCTATAAAGGAAGGTGGTAATTGAGACATACACTTACAATCTTCCAGTCTATACTGCACCTTAAAGAATTAAAATTAGAGACTATCCTTAAACATTTTTTATTTCTTATCAGTATGATTTTATTTAAGTTTTAAAGAGAACTTTTATTTCCATAATAGAAATGAAAAAGTCAAAGCTAGACAAATTTTCAAATACATGAAATATTTAGATCTATTCAACTCTGCTTGGGCAACTTTGGGCAGAACGAAATTTGATCAAATGAAATAGAAGCTAAATTGCAAAAATTATAACTTGACTTGCATCACCTATGACTTCTACTATTTCTCAAAAAACTATACCAAACTTTTTTCCTGCATTGTTATCAGAAAAAAGACCACCTCAGAATTTTAAAGTTAGATACTATGTTTCCACTATACACTGGTACTTACTAAAAATACAGAACAATGTGTGTGCTGGTAAAATGAAATTCATCTGGGTTCTGTAGGGCATCCTCTCACATTACAGCTATAATAATAACAATGGAACAATAACGCTTGTAGGCAAGATCCACACTTTTGGCAAATTATTCCACATTCTTGATGTATACTGGATTTAACCCCAGTTTGAGATTTCAATGTGGAAATTGCTGAGTTTTTCTGGTACAGATATTTGGGCTGAACTTTTCATGATTGTCTTACCTACATGAAATATAACATTTAAACTAACACATATATATGCTTAAACATAAAACTTACTTTGTTCAAGTTGCCCTGCATCCTGCAGTGCCATTAGGATCTCCCTAATAATTTTATTGTTTTTCTTCTCTGTTGTCACTGCCAAACAGCAGTAAACTCTAGCTGGGTGATGGGGAGTGCTGATATGCCATGTGAAAGGAGGAGTGATGGTGCATGGGAAGTAGTAATGGAGATGCATTTGGCCTTCATTATATTGTTCTAAGAACACTTCAACAACTATTTTAATAATGATTACTAAACACAGAAGAGTTCTCTGGGGCAGAACCTATCAGTGTCCCTAAATGTGTTTAACTGCTAAGCCCCTGGAATTTCTCACAGGGTAAAGTTAAGTGTATGCTTGAGTATTTTGTTATGGTAGGCTTCACATGTTACATCAGGTACAACAAGCAAAAGCGTAACTCTGCAGCTCCACACCAAGAGGTCATCCTGTGACCAAGCGAAAGAAAGGCAGTGGCCCGTGGCTACATGGTTAGTAAAGAATTCACAGAACTGAGTTTGAGAGATGTGACTTTAACATCACACAGTACCTGTCATTAGTTTAGTGTTTCAGTAGTTGCTCTTCATAACTTACCTGCTAGGTAGCTGAGCATGGATTATTATCCACCTTTTGGGTAGGGAGGGCAGGGGTGAGAGTAAGAAATCTATGCAACTTTATCGAAATACGGCATGGATGCAGTTGTGATTAGGTGTGCATTCACACCTCCTGGGCTTGTGCTGCTAGGCAATGTTTATAGTTATACAGGGTATCAATTTTATGATGTTATTTTTTTACAACTTACAGTCAAGTATATTGTAAATCACCCAAAATGCTGCGCTGTGCATACAGACTGTCAACTTGACCAGCTGCTCTTTTAACTGTGTCTATTACCCCTCTGCATCCATTGTCCCTGTTAGCTGTTACGACTGCATTTATGGTATATCATATATAGTATATTAATACAGTCTGTCAGTGGCAGACACTGTCCTTTACAGACGGCAGAAATCTTCCAGGCTGAATGTTACATATAGTTTGCTAAAATCAGTCTTGGCATACCTGGTTAAAACACTTACTGACTTCAATAATAGCTGCACTTTCCGATCTTGCTGCACAGTGTTACCATGTTCCAGTAACTATGTTCCAGTTCCACTTTGGTCCAACATTTTCAGTCTCTTTAACCAAATGTTTTGTATTAATCCCCTCATTTCTGATCCTAGAGCCACACACCACTGAACTAGCAAGTCTCCTGCTGCATTCAAATTAATGCTCAGACCTTCAAGTGCAAAGCTTTAAAATCCTTTCCATCAGTCCTGTGCAATGGAACGAGGTGTGAGTGCTGGAAGACAAGGAATTCCGTGATCTATTTAACAGGCAGGAGGGTAAAAGGAAGAACGAAAAACTGGCCTCTGACATCAGAAGTTACTCTAACTACCCATTTCCTTCTGTGGTCTTATTTGTTTGACAGTAATTTATTAAAGAAAATTGAAATGGTCTTAGATTTTTTCACATAGGGGCATGTGGGATTTTTTGTGTTGTATTATTGAAGATCTCTGGGCTATATCACAGAGAAAATGTAATAGCACAGACTTGTAGAGAAATGTATATGTAAGTTATAAATAGAGTGTAAGTTGTCTGAGACATGCTAAAAGAAACATGGGTGTAGACTTTTTTTAGCCCCCAACTCCCTATTAAAATCATCAAACTTCCATTAAGAAATCAAGCAAAACAACGCAATAAAAGAAAGGAAGAAGAAGGAAAAACATTCAAGGCTTTTGCTTTAAAATTTCATTGCAATTCAGATTTGATGACTTGGCACTGTTGTGCAAAGTAGCATTTTTCAGTCTTATTTTTTCTTGCAGAATTACATCATTACCTCAGAGCAGTTTTAAAGGACACTGAGGATGATGTATTCCAGTTGAAAATGAACAGAGCTGATATACTTCAGGAAGGACTGACCATCAGGTCACTACAGAAGGAAAATGCATTTTTAGTTTTACACACAGGAATCTTTTCTTCTTTCCTTCAGAATCCTTTCCTCTTCCCCACGCTGTGCACTTGCACGTACCGGGCATGTATACCCTTACACTTGCACACTAGAGCAATCCAGGAGATGCACTTTGATGCCAACCTACCATTCTGATGCCGTTCTCAAAGGCCTGACGTGCTAGAGAAGCGGGTCCATCCACAGTCTTACCATCATCATCAGGCCCCCAGCTGGCACTGTAGATGTGGATGTGTTGGGGATTAAGGCTCAGAGACTTTGCTTCTACCATGTCTGTCACATCTCCATCCAGCATCCGTACACCTTCAGAAATGAAACATACAATGAACAGGACCAACCAACTCAAAATGCTTCTTTTTACTTTTTTTCTTTTTTTTTTTCCCCCTGAGAAAAGTGTTATGTAGGACAACGGACTGAATGATCATAAGGATTTCTACTGTTGTTAAAAAAAACCCCAAAAACCTGTTTGGATATGTTTTTCCAATGGAAAAAAAAAGTCTCTAGATGAAAAAATACAAAAAGGAAGGAATATTTTGTTCTTTCTTCAAGTTTTAAAAATTATCTACAAGACATTTATCCACTATAAACCCTTTGAACTTCCACAACAAACTTTTATGCTAAAGAAAACTTAAAAAAAGACTTGAACCTTGAAACGTTCTTACGTCTCACTTGAAGATAATATATGATTTTCTTTCTCCTTCTATACCGCAGTGAAACTGCAGCACCTAGTTTGAGTCATTCACAGTCCTAAGTATGTTGATAGATGTAATAAAAGGATCCTCTATTGACACATAAACATGGGATTATTCCTTCATTGTATGAGGCTGCAAAGAAGAAACTGGGGAGAAAGCCCATGTGTACAGACCAATTACCACACACAGTAGCAAGGCAGGAAGTTACTAACAAATACCCTATATGCAACATTATTCAACCTGAAACTGCAATATTGTGAACATCCTCTTCTGTGCAGAAGAAGCTTTTGTAAGGTATAATCTGAAATTCTTGTGTTAAAAGAATCCATTCATGTTGGTTTGGACAAGCCAGTGTGGCAGCCCTTCTAAAGTGAACAGCATCATGACGTTTTAAGATCACTAGACTGAATAAAGTAGGCTTAAATCTGGAAACTGAGAAAATCATACAGTTGTTCTTTTGACTAATTGTAAGACTTTGACTGAAGTTATTTCTGACTAAGAAAAATGCCAATGTCAGTTTTAACCTGAAAAAGAAAAAGGACCTACATACAGTTAGTGTGACATCTGATCAAAGGGATGTTTAATATTAAATAATAATTAGCATGTAACTGTATAATAGTACAGAGTAATGATTGCTTCCACAATTAACAAGTTTGACGCTCTTTCCACTTTAAAAGGCCACTGCTATTTATAAGCAAAATTTACATATTTTTAATTACAGACACATTTCATTTTGCTCATGAGCTCAGACTGAAGTAACTTGAGTGTTTACCAAGATCTCAACTTCCAGTTAACAGAAGGCATAGGAGGTGCTTTGTTGATAGAAGGTCTTTTTTTTTTCTTACTCTAATTGACTCAAAAATGGAAAGTGATCACATTTCTAAGTTCACACAAAAGCTGCCCATGTTTTGTGAGATAATAAACTTTTACAAACAGTGATCTCACTATGAACTTTACTTTATTAAAAAAGTCATTAAACCAACTCTGGGATTCTCAGGTTTTATTTTTCTTCCTCAGCATAATCTCAGAAAATTAATGATGGGTGGAAGTTGTGTTCTCAATTTCTTTCACGCACATTAAAATATATTTAGTTCTAAATAAAGACAATAAAAGAAGGAAAATAAAGCTGTGTT
Organism: Aramus guarauna; assembly: GCA_013400195.1. Classification (NCBI taxonomy): domain Eukaryota; kingdom Metazoa; phylum Chordata; class Aves; order Gruiformes; family Aramidae; genus Aramus; species Aramus guarauna. The sequence goes on along the minus strand of VXBL01002900.1, from coordinate 40,938 downwards.
GCTCTGTTACTTCACAGCAAGCCTAAATAATACTACATGTACCCAGTGAACAGTAACTCCAAATTCTCCACTGGCACCTGAAGTAACTCACCTCAGGTTCTTTTGCTAATGGTGAAGTGGTCACATCTAAAGCAACGTGGACAAGGCTCTGACTTAGGTGTTGCTCTCTCCAGCCACCAACTGAGAGACATGCTTCAAGGGTGACTTTGAACAACAGAGGTTTCATTGGCTATTTAAAACAAAAATAATTCCTTTCTCTGTCTGCTTCCTTTCCTTCTCTCCCTCTTTTGCTCTTTCTTCCTTCTTTCCTTCTTTCTTTTTTCCCCAAATGTCTGGAGTAGTTAATTCTGCCGATGACAAAAATCTCCAAACTGCATTTGGCATGTGGTGATAGTGTAACAAAAGCTGTCCAGAAGGCAATTAACAGACTGCATTTGCAGATTGTTCCACCTAAGACTTTAGAGCTCTGTAAACTTTTTCCAATATTTGCAGTAATTGCCAAAATGTAAGTGGCATTTTAGTCAGAAGAAACTTTCAATGAATCACAGGAAACACACAAAACTGAGCTGAAAGCAAGTTTTCTTTTAAAATGTTTGTTTTTAATCAGCATCTGACTTAAAGAAACAGCTGAACTAATTCCTCGTCAGCTGAAGACAATCTACATCTGTTGTGCCATAATTCAGTGTAACTGTTTTCCCGTCAAGACTTGAGCCCAGCCAAGTAACTAAGCACCCAAATCCCCACAGATGCTTTGCAACTTCCACCATCAGTCTGCAACAATAACAACATACTAACCATCCCTTCCTATAAAAAGTCTCACAAGCTTTGTAGGTGGTAATTTGCTATGTGTGGTTACTGCAGACAGTCATGTTAAAAAAAAAAAAAATAAAAAAAATCTACCCCTTTGGTGTTTATCATCTAGTGAAAGGGCCTGTAGCTTAGCTAAGCATAAGAAATGTCTCACTACCTGTAAAAGACATGAAGATCCAGATTGCAATTTTACCCAAATTTTCTTATCTGCAGATTACATCCCCACTCACACCATTGTATGAGAAAGCTCAGAATTTCTAAGGATCTTATTTTTGACCTATTTGTGGTCAGAGGCTCTTAAATGTGTGGAAATGAGACAAGAAATGCAAACACATTTAGAAAAAAAGTAAGCATTACTGGTGGGTATCTTGTTAATGACTTCCTATCACAAAGACCATTAATTTGATTTGTTCAGCTGCCAGTATTTGATGGAATATGGATGGAAAGGATTTCTTTTACCCTTTGCTTTATCTCCTTACTATCCCTTACATGTCCAGACATGCTCTTTTGGTTTGAACTAAAGAATCTTGGTGGAGCAAATTCAACATCACTGTAAGCAGGTGCTCCTCTATGTAAGGAGAATGTAATTGCTTTACCTTGACTCTAGTTTCTTCTCCAAGAAGGCCCCAGGAGGGTCTTTAAATCCCTGGGAAACAAGTAAGCTGAACACTAGTTCAGCATAACATTATTCAACCTTTTTACACTCTTATCTGGCCCATGGAGAGGGAACACAACCACTGCATGTTCATGTGTATGCTTATGGCTTTTCTGAGAGAAGGGAGGGAGTTATGCCAAATAGAGGGCAGCAGCAGCAAAACTCTTTAAATACATACACCTAGTGGAAGAGGAAGCCTAACCTCCCTTCCTGATACCCTGGAATTCCCTCTCGCCTCTGATTTTCTGAAGATTATCTGCTGAGCCTCCTGAAGTCTCATTTTCAAGTGCCAATGCTTTTAAATGGTGCTACGTTACCTCAAGCGAGGTTTACATGCTGTTACTACTTTCCAGCTTTCTTTTAAGAACAGTGTTAGTGATGGTTCTGTGGAATCTTAGGGATAAATGGAGTGGGTAAAATTTTTATTTCACTTAGATCACTGAAATTTCTTGAAGGCTGTTATATTCTATGTACTAAATAAATAAATAAACAAATAATTAAAAGGCACACATATCAAGTCTTTGCCATTCACTTTAACTGAATTCATACTATGTCCATCTGAATCAGGTTTTACACTATATTTAGAAAAGGCTGTGATTCAGCTAATATGCCTGGAGGGTTTCTAAAACATTATTATTGCACATTCCTAATGCTTAATAAATAACAACCTATCAAGAAGTCACTGTTACTAATGGAGAACTTTTCAAGGACATACCCAAGCTGCTGCAGGTTGTGGCTATCCAGCTCACAAATTAAACTTCTCCAGAAGCCATCTTTTATCTCTATCAGTGCACTACCTCTCCTCTGACTCTGTTTTGACAACACAATAAATCTGATTTCATAGCTGGTGGTACACGACCAAATGCCATGTCCACATGAGACAACCTGTTCGTCTGCCACAAACTCACTCACTTGGCCAGTTCAGATTTTCTAAAGCACTCTGACAGGGTAAATTTGTGCAGGCAGGCTCTCCACCTGAAGGCAAATTGTTTTTCTGCATCACTTTAACCTTATGCTGGATCAGGTATTGTCTATTCTCTTGAAGCCAGCAGGAAAACAAAAAGCTGACATTAGGATGATGTTGTGTGCTTTGGCTAATTTGAAATGCAGCTGTGCTCACATTTGATTTGGATCAAACTTATACTGGTCCAGCAGAGAACAGATACAGTACTATTAATTGTGGAAACACGGCCTTAAGTCTGCCTGCTCATATTTTTGAACTGTCCTCTGGTGTATATATAGGTAAACATGTTTCTGTTTTCACAGATGGGCTCTATTTTGGGACAGAAATCAACAATTAATGAGTTGGAGCTATAGGTCTTTCTACTGAAAGCCAATACAACAATCCTACGATTTCATCAAAAGTATAGGGTAAAACTTCACTTGAAACATTAAAATCTGACACAGGCAGGCTACAGCCTAGATGACAAGTAAATGATACCTTGATGGTCATTTCCACAAATTAAGCCTAAGGTCTTAATTGAGCAGCCATTGACTAAGAAGTCATAGAAAACACTTGGAACCTCTTGGCTGAATGAAAAAAAAGTGTGATCAAATCTCGTATTTCAGGCAATAATCTGATCACACAGAGGGATCAAAAGAAGACTCTCTCCAACCACAGCAAACACCACAAAAATGTGTTATGTTTTGACAGTGTTTTGTTTGGGCTCAATATGCAAGGCAATTTTCCTGATGTGTACATTTACTTCTGGTTTGTCAAAGTTCATCGCCTAGAGCTCTGAATCTGTAAGAAACCCCAAATGTCCTTACTCTGGGTTTTGTGTTTTCATCAAAGGTCTCCCTTTCTATTTTTCTGTGTGTACTGAGAGGCAGCGTTCCAGGGAGCACTGGAGAAGTGTCACCGCAGACAAACTCCTTCAGTACTGGTATTTAACGACTACTCCACAACTGAGATTTACTTGCTAACACAGCTACGTTTATAATCCATACAAATCTCCTTCTCTTGTTCAGAAAGGTCTGAATGTACCATTTAGCACAAATGGCTCTTGGGTTACTTTTTTTTTTTGGTGAGAGATTGCTTCACATACCTCCAATCTTGGCATTAAAGGCGATTCCTACTGTGCAGTGTGAGTTGTTTGCCGTGGCTGCAACTTCTCCAGCACAACGGGTTCCATGCCTGCAGTCAGACAAACATTTTTCCAAGTAAGCACAGACTGTTGGGATTAAAGGCTTTGACTTTCCTCATCCTCAGGTGCTAAAAGCACTACTATCCACAATGTCTTGCACTACTCCATCCCTCGTAGTAGTTTATACCCATGTTACAATATTCCTCCAAACATATTTTAACATCATTATCACAATCATATTAAACTCTTCATGGTAGGCTTTCTAGATATTGGAAACACACAGTTTGTAATAAAGACATACAACAATGATACGTAGTCCACAGAAACAGAAAGAAGCCTTGGATACCAGTTCTTTGAACCAAATCTTACATTATAGACAGAATTTTTGTCCTGCATTCTCCCACAACCACTCATGTTGCTACAATGTAGATGTCCATACAAACTCCATCAGGGACCAGGTGTACTGCACTCTTCCACGAGGAAGATGAGATTGTGCCAATGCCCACCCTGCTGTTTACAGGCAAGCCTAAGACTGGCTATACGCCAGGTACGCTCAAAGCTTCTGTGTAGGCATGTCCTGGTCAGGCCTTGGGCCAACCCTGCAAGCCTGCTGCCTTTCTGGGAGCAGAAAAAACAGTTGAAATACACTCCACATCAGAGGTATACCTTATTCCTGGAAGCAGAGCTGGGCTGCAAGGGTATAATCTTAAGAAGCTGCTGAAGGAAAACCTCCAGTGGTTGCTCACCTCTTTCCCCACAGTGCAAAGCCACAGTGGGATGTCTTGCCTAGCCCTGATCCATGCTCTCTATGAGGTGACAGTGGTCATCCATATGGCCACCATGGTAGGAAAGCTGTCCCTCCTTTTTGTGATTTTTGCCTGCAATATAGGTTTCAGAGAGTGTTTTCTACCAGTAAGTTTTGCTGTCATCCTTGCACAGGTAATCATCTGCATTGCAGAAATGCGACACAAACAACAAGGAGCAGACAGGGAACTTTAGAGGGCTACTGTGGAGAGGAGACAGAGAGTTTGAGACCAGACAGGAAAAGAGATGGGGAGTTGATGAGACAGAGATAGAAAGATAATGTAAGGCTTGGGTAGCCACAGAGAAAGAAATTTAAAAAGTCAAGGCAAAAAATAGATAACAACATGGCAAGCATTTCAGAGCAGGCTAAGTGAGGTCAGTTGTGTACACAGGCAGGCACTCTTGTGCTGGTGGTGGTTGACAGGCTGCTTACATAGAAATCTGGAGAACATGGGTGTTTTTGAATCAAAGTTGACGCCCGTGTTACAAGAATCACAGCTGCTTTCTCTTGGTAGAGCTTGTTTTGGGTACAGTCACTCCTCATTTCCTTATTATTAGTGCAATTTTTCCCCTTAACTTTTAGAGACACTTAAATGAAAAACACTAAGATAACTTGTTTGGAGTGGATTAACATAAAACAAGAACAACAAATAGGACTCGGAAAAAAGAGAGGAAACAAAAAAATAAGCTATATAAGTGATCAATGCTAACCTGTTAGAATTTCAAAGGAGATAATTCAGTTTATCAGACAAGTAAGATATATATAACCTATGAGAAAAGTGTAATTTGTATTCACAAAATCAAAGCGATAAGTTGGATGCTGATAAATCCTACAGCTGGATCAAAGTTTCACAACTATATGTGTATCTCAACTAATTTCCTATTGATTTGTTCACAATTCATAATTTGATTGCCAAACTTGATAGAGAATTTTTCAAGACTGAATTTTCAAGCCTGATTTTCTTCATTTGAAGAAAGTCTATCTAACTCTGATTGACAAACTAATGTCTTATCCTATTACAGAATTATTTTGAAAAGCCTGACGTAAATAATTCAGGAATCACAGATGAAAACAAGTTTTAAAAAGATGCTTCTTCATTTTCAATTATTTTCAAATAATGTTCTAGCTCCACTTGTCTGAAGCAGTGTCTTTTTAAAATGTATTAATATCTATAGGAAAAAGCCTGTCTTAAGAATTGTTTACAAGACATCTGATTCCCAAACTTCCCTTCTTCTCATTATGATTTTGTTAGGTGCCACACATAAGTTTAGAGGTGTTATCACTCAAACATCAAAACATGGACGACTATACTCTATGAATGTAGAAATATCCACACGCATCACCTCAGTGCATGTAATTTATTAATAAATCACTGCCTGACTGGTGAAAGGCACGTGGCTGAGCTGCAGCTTCCCAGAGGGAGACAGCATTGGCAGGAAACCCATCCTGGGTACCAAGTTTGGGAAGCAGTGATGGGCAAAAGGCTTTTCAGTAGGGGAAGGGGACCGATAGAAATCACACCTGGGTGGGGGAGGCTGCCCGAGGAAGAAAGGACAAAATAGCTCAAGTTTGTCCATGGTTCCCAACGGAGTATACAGATACCTGCTACTTTGTTAGCAACACCCACCGAGGGTTAGATTTTCACTGGATCACCAAACACACCCTGGTCATCCCAGGGCAATGTAATATTTGCAGAGGAGAAGCAGAGGGGACGTTTGGCGGGTTTGGAGAGGGGTGTCACAATGTGACTGCACCTCCCAGCAGCAACCCACCGTAATACGGGATTAACAGCAAAATGAAACTACATCTTAAATTCCAGCTGAAGTAGAAGCTGCTGCAGTGGTTGATGTAACTTCAGTAAGAAGTAGCTGAGACTTTAAAGGACTGGTATGGAAGTATCATGACACATATTTATTAAATTAAAGCACGGTAAGAAATTTCATATACTTTTCTCATATAAAAAACCACATTCCAGAGAGAATTAGATCTTTGGACAGTTTTACAAGATGCAAGTCAAATTAACTTTGCTGAATATCTCACCAGTACTCATGTATTGGAAAATCCTTCCTTTTATCACATTTTAAGTCTAGTAATGGTATAAATTTATTTTGTAAGCAGATTTTTATGTTGGACCCTTGCTTCTCTGCCAAGATTATTGTTAAATGCATTCTACATTTAAAACAGAAATGACAAAATTAAAAGTTGTTTTATTCATTTCAAGGTCATATGTATAAAATTGCACTTCTTACAATCAATTTCCCACTGTGTGAATTAATGATATATGCAACTTGATTTGTTTTAATATGTTATCTTTTATAGGTCCTTTAAGTAATATTTCAATTATGCTGTGAAAAGGAAGACCTTCAAAAAAATTCTCATTAAAAAAATTATGTTCTTTCCACATTGCTTTTAACTTTGTCTGTCATAGATATTTGCTTGAGGTCTACAGTTTGGAACAGACTCTGCATTCTGCAGTTAAAATTAGAAAAACCTTCTGATTAATCATTATGCTAATTTCTTAACTAACTTGATAAACAAATACGATTAAAATCATGCCTGAAATTGATTAAATCTGCTTTAAAGCTATGAAAACTTCTGGGCATGAAATTCTGAAAACTCCAAACAGGTTACAGAGGCAGCATAACCAGTAACAAGAGGTGAAACAAGAGATGCTTTCAAGTTAGCAAGTTTCGTGAATGTATGTACATACAAACACAACAACCTCCTGTCTCTGCAGATGCCTGCGTCACATGCGACTTGTTTAAAAAGTTGATGTAGTCCTAGAACTGCAGACTGCTTTTCTACAAAGGCCTATCTTGATAAACCTTAAGGGTCGATGCTTCATTTCGCTGGATCCTTTGCCAGCTTATGTTGAAGGGAAATACATTCCCAGGCTATTAAATGGCACTTTGAAGAGACCCTCAGCTAAAAGGTTTTGCACTTGTCTTTTGTGTTAATGTCAGGGTGATGTTACATCACAGAATAAAAACATGAAAGAAAGCTTGGTGATGAGACGTTCTGCCCATCTACAAAAGTGACTCCTACCTGGAGTCTAATAGAAAGAAAAGGAATGGAAAGAAGAAAAGCTTTTGTTGTTGTTTGTTTGTCTCATAAGGGGAGACATGAAAAATTGCTGTTCAAAGACAGATTTAGGCTCAAGAGGCTGTCAGGTAACAGAAATAAGATGTCGCAGGCATTATCTTAAAAAAAAAAGTTGTACTTAGATGCTCATAAAGTTGGCCAGCACTTTCCACCATAAAACCATCTTTTATGATTCTGCCTAGCTTTAACTGCTTTAGCTAATTTTTCCATTCCAGGCAAATAAGTACAACTTTTTCAGAAACGTCTTTATTTTCATTTTTGTATATGAGAGTGAACAGAAAGAACAAAGAAAATATGCAGGCAATTAAGACTGATTTTCTTCTCTTTTTATAAGGAGGAAATTTGTCAGTCTGTCATTAATAACAAGTCAGTAAGGTGTCAAAGACCTACTCAGGAAGATCTTAGTAAGGATAATTTTTTTGCTTTATGATGCCTTTGCTATTATACGGAGAACTTGAAATAAATTGTTGAAGAAATACAACGCTATGAAGAGGTCTATGTTACTCTTTTCTTCTCCATGCATGAACAGTGCTTGAGCACCTGGATGCTAAAATCTTTTGATGGTTCTCAAGTGTAAGATAAGAGAAATTTAAGAGCTACACACTAACCTGTTACACAAAATAACTTTTTTCAGTAACAGATTTTTTTTGTGGGAGAAATGGCTCCATGTTTCAGGCAATGATGGAAAGGTGCATGTTCTGTGATTAACTATCACTCCTAATCCCACTGACTTAATTTAAACATAAGACAATTATCTTTCAATAATCACTCTTAATTTGCCTTTTAGAAAAGGAAGAAGGTGTAAGGCACCAGGAACATCTTTAAGATAAAAGTTAATTAAGCTTGCCTTTGAACGTTTAAAGTGAAGAAAAATTCAGAGTTAGTGAAGACAGCTGCTGGTAATTTGAAAAGCCCCTGTCATGTAAATTGGCTCTGCATTTCAGAGCCTCCATCTCTGACAGCTATTCTTTGAATTTCACAAACACTCTGACTGTGCATTTCTTTGCTGTATTTTACTCTTCTGGAGTTCATCAAGCATTTCAGAACACAAAAAGCTCTGGGGACTGGAGGATTTAAAGCCCTCCAGCTTTTCATGACACTAACATTATAGTCCAGCCCGCTTCAACCTGTCACCAATGAGTCTTTTCAGAATGGGAACTTAAGGAGAAAAGAGTTTCAGAGTATTTCAATGCAAGACTATCACAAACATCACTGCTTATACCAGTAATTTACTGAGGTTTTGTAAGAGATACGCAGCACAGGAATTAGTTTGTAAACAAATGAAGGAAACAGTGGGGGGTTTGGGTGGGGTTTTTTTGTTTGTTTGGGTTTGTTGTTGTGTTTTTTTTAATCCAGGGAGATGTCTACAGAAAAGAAGAAAACTTCACATCCTTTGCAAATTCTGTGCTGCACATACTGTAAGAGTGGCTATTACATATTTGTAAAAAGTTTAGAATAGATAGTCTTAAAAGTTTACTTAAGGTTATACTCATTTTAATAGGCTGTGCTTGAACAGCCTATTTTTGATAACCGTCAGTTTCCTTTCTCAGCACAATTATGTAATAAACGTATTCCCTATGAATAAAGAACAATACATTAGTATTAACAAAAAAATTACCTGGTTTTTAAATTAGAGTAGAATCCCAGGGATGGAACTTATAAGATGAACTAAACTATGTAGTTGGTGGACATTGAAAATTATTGCACTAAAGGAACTTTAAATGTTAAAATAATTTTCAAACCTCTATGGGGAGAAGAAGAATAGAATTTTAGGTAGCCACTGCTACCTGACTTGGCATTTATATTTTGCAAAACGCTTCTTTGGTCAAATTTTCATATGTTTTCAAAGAGCTCTCTTACACTGTAATATATTCATAAACAGGAAAATGTGATTATCTGAGACACCACAATGTAGTAACTGCTGCAGAAAAAAAAATATTTTAACAGCAGTCATCAGAAATGCATTTTATCAGAAATGCATTTTATTGCATCGCAGAGTAACGTCTTATGTAGTGCAGAAGAAATAATGTTTTATATCTGTTCATATATAAATGGTCTCTAATAATCTGGAAGATGAAAAATACTTTCCAAACCGGCACTAGGTTGGGATGTTGTTCTAGGAACATCTGAAAAAGGAGATATAAAGGAACTGTCAGAAGTTAAAAGCATGGGCAAGCAAAGCCTTGATCTTTGGCCTTTAAAACACAATCTGCTACAGCTGAAAAATAGTGAGAATAAAGCTATTTCACAAAGGAGAGAAATTTGGATAATAACAGTGAAGAAAGATGACAGAGTAAATGTGAAAAACAAGTTACACAAATCTTCAGTGTGAGATATCAGGAAAAATGCCAAAGACTTGGGTGTTACATCAAAGACAGGATCCTGTTTCTGAGCATCACAGTGTTGTAATGTGATTACAGCACAGGACTGGAAGCTGTCATGAGTCAAGGTCCCCAAGGCTAATGACTTTTTGCATGATTATGGGAAGTTACTTAAAGAATAACTTGAAAATACCTCATCTATTTCTCACAAATAAAATCAAAGATGACAGCATAAAAACAAACACATTGGAACACTTCACATCTCAGACACGCACATCTTTAACTTAAGAGCGTTGGTAACAGTGATGCTGCCTTGCCACTCTCTCTACAGTGTTAGCTGTTAGCAGTAAGCAGCTAATTTGTCATAAGTGTGAAGTTCTGATATGAGCCCAACAAAGGACTGTGCTTCTACAATGTTAATTACCATTTTACAGCTTTGTTTTTGTGAGTGAGCAAATGTATATGAATGTATAAAACAAATATGCCTTTTCCCTCTATTTTCTACCAAAGGCAAAATAAACAATGAATAGAAGGTGTGATGGAGCCAATGAAATATGACATAGAATGAGAAATAGCAAACAAAATCAGCAAATAATGTATTCAGCCAAGTATATAGTTTCATGTATTAAAAATAAAAATAATTATTTACTGATGTCTTAGTATGTTTTAACCCAAGGCAAAATTTTAATTCAGCCTCTTTTCCAGAGGGAAAAAGGCATTGGTTAGAAGAAATAAAAGAGTTCAAAAGCCAGCAAACAGCACAACTTTCAGCTGCGTTTTATTTTTCCATACAGTCTTTCACATTAATAGTACAGTAACCTTCTTAAGGTGGGTAATTTAATTCTTGTTCTTATTCATTAAAGCAAATCACAAGTAAAATCAGGACAGTTTAGTTCCTGTGCACTGGAATTAAACCTGTTCAGCAGCAACATCAAGGCCAGAATTACTTTGGAATAGTATACTGCTACCTAGATATACCTAATCAAAAGGACTATTGCACTTGCTTTTAAAACTGAAGAATATGAGGCTGCTTAGACTTCAAGGCTACCCTGCCACATAAGCAAAAAGATCTTTTTTTTAACCTAATTCAAGCTGGTTGAGAGGCTGCAGAAGGGATGGAAAGTCATAGCACAAGGAGGATATGCTCCAAGCAATTCTGGCAATCATTTTATGTATATGAGGGTGGTTGATCCCTTTTTGTGTGCAGCCCAAAGAACAGAGTAGCATAAACACTTGGGAAGAACTGAATATCTGTCTATACTTTTCTCATTCTTAATCTGTGAGACTAGACAGTTTTATCACTTCACTCATGACATACAGAAAAAAGGACAAATGAAATGCCAGTTTCAAATCTTTTTGGAACATGGCTAACAAAATGGTAAGGGGAACTACTGCATTACACAACTTAATGAGGGAAGGAGACAGACAAAAACAGGCAAGTATTTTTACGCAAGAAGAATTCTTGTAATCACCTCACAAAAATGGTTAATTTAGCTAATTTTTACACTTGGACTTACTGGTTCAATACAATGATTAAACTGTCACTTCCCAGTCTGCAACAGTCTCAGTGAACAGAACACAATCCTAGAATTTAGATTCTGCAGCATCCCAATAACCTTATCGACTTCTATTACATATACATATGAGCCCTCCCCCAGGGCTCAGTGCTAGGGCCGGTCTTGTTTAATATCTTTATCAATGACCTGGACGAGGGGCTCGAGTGTGCCCTCAGTAAATTTGCAGACGACACCAAACTAGGTGGGAGTGTTGATCTGCTCGAGGGGAGGAGGGCTCTGCAGAGGGACCTAGACAGGCTGGATCGATGGGCCGAGGCCAACTGTATGAGGTTCAACAAGGCCAAGTGCAGGGTCCTGCACTTTGGTCACAACAACCCCATGCAACGGTACAGACTTGGGGAAGAGTGGCTGGAAAGCTCCATGGCAGAGAAAGACCTGGGGGTACTGGTTGACAGCCGGCTGAATATGAGCCAGCAGTGTGCCCAGGTGGCCAAGAAGGCCAATGGCATCCTGGCTTGTATCAGGAATAGTGTGGCCAGCAGGAGTAGGGAAGTGATTGTGCCCCTGTACTCGGCGCTGGTGAGGCCGCACCTCGAATACTGTGTTCAGTTTTGGGCCCCTCACTACAGGAAGGATGTTGCGCTGCTGGAACATGTCCAGAGGAGAGCAACAAAGCTGGTGAGGGGTCTGGAGCACAAGTCTTACGAGGAGCGTCTGAGGGAACTGGGGTTGTTTAGCCTGGAGAAGAGGAGGCTGAGGGGAGACCTTATCGCCCTCTACAACTACCTGAAAGGAGGTTGTAGTGAGGTGGGGGTCGGCCTCTTCTCCCTGGTAACAAGCGATAGGACTAGGGGGAATGGTCTAAAGTTGCGCCAGGGCAGGTTTAGGTTAGGCATTAGGAAAAATTTCTTCACAGAAAGGGTTGTCAGGCTCTGGAATGGGCTGCCCAGGGAGGTGGTTGAGTCCCCGTCCCTGGACGTATTTAAAAGAAGGATAGATAAGGTACTTGAGGACATGGTTTAGTGGTTATGGGATGGCAAGGTTAGGTTAGTGGTTGGACTTGATGATCTTAAAGGTCTTTTCCAACCGAGATGATTCTATGATTCTATGATTCTATGACTTTTAATAACAGTAAAGTAACACTGTACTCTTGCATAAATAAAGGTATCTTTGAAACTTCCCAAGTCAATCACTAAAAATACCGGACAGAATAAACCTCATTCGCACTACCACCTCCTTCTTGATCGGCACACTATCCCTCTCATATATTAACATTGCTAGCAGATGACAGCAGTGAAGTAATGTCCATTGGGTCATTCAATGTTTCAGACATCTCTGGCTGAAATCCACTTTGTCTCCCCAAACCTTGTTTCTTTGGGGAGAAAATAAATGTGGGTCTCTGGCTGCCTCTCTGTGGTTTTCTGTGCAAGGTTGGAGACAGCTGGTGCCTTAGGTCATCTGTTGAGAAGCAGTTGATGCCCCCAGCAGTTCCTCCAGATATGTCTCATCGTTCAGTTCAATATCAGTATCTAGATAATGCAAGCAATATAGCCAACCAGATAGTGAATAAAAACATCTTTCTGGCAAAAGTGCTGATATCCAGCCCCTGTTTCAGTGCTTATTGTTTACCACCAAATTACCTACTTTAGCATCACTCTTCTGCTATGCAAGTGCATTTTTTCAACCTTCTGTACGTGAATACAAGCACACTTAATATATACAGTACAGTGCACAACCATGGAAGACTATTCCTCCCTTGCCTCTGTTATTGCCGTGGTTATAAACAGCAATCATGTCATGTGGGAATTAATGAAATATGTTGGAAGTACTAAATGTTGGGCACGTTATGCTTTCATATCAATGCGACTCTAATCCTGAAGACAGAGCAATAGAGCAATCAGGGAAAAGCAGAGGGAGAGGACACAGGAAAAACACAGGACATATAGCCTTCATGATTCCTTTGTCCATACTAACCTATGTCTCCGAGGAGCACCTGTGAGTTGCTCAGCACCCAAGAGAGAGTAATACCTTGAGAGCAAAAACCTGCCTATCATGGAAATAATCTCAAGACAAATCCTGAACATGGAAGCTGCAGAGGGAATAATGTCTGTGACAGTTCCTATTCCTATCCTGCAGCCAATGCAGTGTCCTCTAAAGTCTTAATAATGCTATATTCAAGTTTTAGCCGCAAAATGATACTGCCCCTTGCCAAAGAAATGCTCTTTGGATACTTACTAGTCCCAGCTGACTAGATAATAACCTCAGCAGGTGCCTGAGAGGCACCTTCTCTTTCTCTTTCCATCTCTTTCCATCTCCATGCAAGCAACGTTTAGACTCTTGCAAAAAAAAAAAAAAATCAGTTGTGACACAAAGGTCATCTTGTCATTTTCATAGTCAATGCATTACACAGATTTCTAATTGAAAAGACAAGACCCCAAAGCAATCAGATACCCAAACCTGAAAACATCCATATGTCTTCATAAAAGGAGACTGGAAAGAAATATGTAATTCAACAGGAAACCTCACAAAACCACTTGATATGTTTCTAGACATTGTCAACAGATGTCTTGCTTCATCAACAACTTTTTTCCTTTAAAAATTGCCCTGATTTAACTGGAAAGATGCAAAAGTAAATGTATTTTAACAAACAAGCAAAAATCTTTGCAGTTAACTTCTTATGCCATTTAAACAATGTTTTATATTACCTTAATTTCCCTTGTTAATTACAAGCATAAAATATTTCAACCTGACATAAGTATATTTAAGATGAGACTTGGAAAATAAGGCCTTACACAAATTCTTCTTGTGCAACTATATAGATAATGAGCATAGTTTAAGGTTTTGTTCATGTTTTTGGAGTCTGAATTAATCCTAATTTGAGAACAAGGCCTCAGATTGCAAAGGAAGTTAGTGTCACTCCCAATATTACTTTACACAAATCAGAAACTCTTGGTATGCTTCATGAATGCTTCCTATTAACTTAAGCTGAAGGTTTATTTATTAAGTTTCACTAATGAACTGTTATCAGTTTTTCTGAATATATGGCTATCAAAAGTTGATGATATATTATAATTTTCAATATTCTTAAAAAGTTTTAGAGTAAGAACTGGAATACTGACACAATGAGGATTTTTGGCTAGGCTATGCATTTGCTATTCCTAGGAAAATCCACCCATATTTATCTAAGATACTAGCCTTAGAAAACACAGACTTGGACACAATGAGTAAAGCTTGCTAGATATTTGCTGCTGAAAATTTTGGATTTACCACCTATAGTGAACATGCTTGTACTGGAGAAAGCTCACTGTCAGTGTACTGACTACACCACGTTATCTACACAGTAGGCATAAAAAAGAGCTTTGGATGAGATGGATGCAGGTGAAGTAGTCTGTCATCTGTTTTTTGAGCAAAGGGAAAAAGTGGGTAACTAAAACATGCACATTTTTTTTCCCCACCTGCTTGCATTTCACCACCTTTTATTATAATGTCTATGGTCTTAAAAAGTCATACTATTGAATGTAAGAAAATACTACTATTCTCATTCTACTGAAGAGGTACCAAAAGGTTAAATCGCAAATCTGAGACTAGAAGAAACACTTCTACTACAATAACCACAGCTTAGTAATGATAATTTTCAGGATAAATATGTACATTCTACACCCTTTTCTTTGCTCTGTAAGCAAATCATCATATCACATCTGTAAACAAAGGCAGGTATAAAACTTGCAACTGCAGTTTCTCAGCATGCCTGCAAGCCAGTGAGAGGCATTTTGTTCCACATCATTGCTGGCCCATGGTAGAGGTCTGCCCTGTGAATTAAAAGACTTTACATTGCAACCTAATTGTGCATGAAGAAACCAAGTGATGGAATTTATTTGGTTAAGGCTTTTCATCTATTTGACCTTATAGCTGGCAAGCTGATTTGTAAGATTTTCAGGGGACCTTCACCTGCTTTGGTGATATGTTTCCTATGTATATGAAGTGTCCTAACTATCTGATATCTGCAGATACCACAAATTCCTCTGACAAGTGTATTCACGGTTGCTACATGCAATACTTTAAATGATATGCACTAACAGAAGTGAAGAAGTAAAGATGTTTTTCTGCTTTTCTTCAGTTGTTTTATACCTGCATTGACCCACACTTCATCCAGTCACTTTCACTGCTACAGGTGTCAGTTATGTGTTGCTTTTCAGGGACCAATGGACCAGCACAGCAACTGTGGGATCAGCAGCTCTGCAACAGCTCCACATTTGGATACTTCTCTGGAGCATAAGTCAATTAAACATGCCTACACACAGACACTAATTTATCTCATCACATATCTTGGGGTCAACTTCACCATGACATCTGGCTCGCAGGGATAATGCCTTAGATACCCGTTACCATAAAGAACACTTCCAAAGTTGTTAGAATTACTCCTGGAAACTAGTGCATTATTAAAACGTTGGGGTATTGACCCCAGCAGGCAGCTAACTCCTACGCAGTCACTCGCTCCTTTCTTCCCATTTGGATGGGGAGAGAATTGGAAAAGCAAACGTGAGAAAAACTTGTCCATTGAGATAAAAGCAGTTCAATAAATAAAGGAAAAAGAAAAAAATGCAACCAAGCCATGCATAGGTAATTACTCATCACCTCCCACCTGCAGACCAATGTCCAGCTACTCTCCAAGCAATAGCTACCTTGGAAAAACTTCCTCCCCAGCCTTAGTGCTGAGCATGGGACACCCCTTTGGTCAGTTGGGGTCAGCTGTCCCAGCTGTGTCCCCTCCCAGCCTCTTGTCCACCATCAGCCCCCTTGCTTGAGAGCTCAGCATGAGAAACAGAGGCGGCCTTGATGCTGTGCAAGCACAGTTCAGCAGTAGCTAAAACACAGGTTACCAATGCTGTTTTGGTCACGAATCTAAACCATAGCACCATACAGGCTGCAGTGGAGAAAATTAACACTGTTCCAGTCAGATCCAGTACAACCTAGTATAACCAGGGAAAATAAGCCATTAAAAATCCTTTTTCCAGGACTGCCCATGTTCCTAGACCACTATGACTAAAACTAAGTAACATTGATGCCTATGTTCTTTATCACCTTAAATTCATGGCCATAAGCCTGCTCTGTTACAGATACATTCTGTACTTAGGTATTTTATCTTCCATTCCACATCTTCTATCTCACAAGCTTTTTTATGACAGTATATTATCAGTCCACCACTAGTTGGTGCAACTTACCTTGTCGTGGTGTGGTGGCTTGCGTGCCTCGTCGGGCCAGACTAAAATGTTGCACCCTGGCCCTGCAGATTGGGGGTTTTGTTTTGGGCTAACAACCCAATCATGTAAAAAACAAAATCTGTTACAGAAATTGCAACAACATTATCCCACCGGGTTCGGTGGCATAGTGTTGTTGCAGCCCTATGCTCCTCGAGGAGTAACAAGGACCAAACAACATATTATCAGTCACTATTTATTCTGATTCCTATTTTTCATCCAGACTGACAGCAATATATATCAGCTGGAGAGGCCTCAGGTCTTGTGCCATCTCCTTTTACTTAAAGATCTCCACATTAGAGCCCCATCAGTTCTGTGCAGTGAAAAAAACAAATGAAACAAACAAAAAAACCTTCTCAAAAATATTTTGCATCAATTCTAGTGAAATCACACCTCATCAGAAATGAAAAATATCTTATGAATACAAGAATGCAGACCTGGAGTTTCATGTTTAGACTTCCTTGGCAAGGAAAGCAGTCCACTGGAACTCCCCAAAAAAGTATGGAGGAGTGCTTTTACGGAAAAAGGATACTCACGCTTTCATGTAAGGAAGATACTGACAGATGCACGGATCCTAAGGTCATAAGGCAAAAAAGAGGAGCACTACAGTGATGTGCAGGCAGGTCACGGATGGGTCCTTACCCGTTCTGCATACTCCATTTCTAATAGTGGATGACTGCTGTGACAGCATTTTAAAGAAACGAGTATTTTATAACTCTGGGTCTCCACCACATTCCAGTTCAGAGACATACTTTCTATGTATTTTGAATTCTGAGTGCAATTTCAATTGCACTGTGCAAGATATGTACTGTGCTTAATCCTAAATTTAATTTGATGATGATCTTCATTAAATGGACCTGCCATTTCTTTTTAGAGCTGCATTTCAAAGATGAATGAGGAAATTGTTGAAAAAAGTTTAAGTTCTACTCTTATCTGTCCTGATAATTGTTTTTTAATGAAACTTATATCATTGATACGGCAGGAGCAAGGTTTGCTCTCAATTGGAAAATGGGTTTCAGCACAAGAAGTTTAATACTTACACACTCACTACACTGCACTGCAGAACAAGTTAGTAGCTGTTCATCTGATGTTTATGGAGTGTTAAAAAGAGTAGTGCAGGGATGTAAGTCTGGGCTGAAAGAAGTAACACATACCTTGTAATTACACTGTCTTTGGCACCTTCGGCACCTCTAGCCAACAGCCTCACCATCCCACATGTTGCAGAAGTAAACAGGCCATAGTTTCTACCTCAGTCTGCTAACATCAGAGATTTGGTGATTGCTTTGGGACTCTATACCAATACAAATAATTTTCAAAGAAGGTTAAACTTTTGTAGCATAGGCTCCATCAGTGCAATCTAGTGGTGAATGGAGCTAAATCCAGTTGGCGGCCAGTCACAAGCGGTGTCCCCCAGGGCTCAGTGCTAGGGCCGGTCTTGTTTAATATCTTTATCAATGACCTGGAGGAGGGGCTCGAGTGTGCCCTCAGTAAATTTGCAGACGACACCAAACTGGGTGGGAGTGTTGATCTGCTCGAGGGGAGGAGGGCTCTGCAGAGGGACCTAGACAGGCTGGATCGATGGGCCAAGGCCAACTGTATGAGGTTCAACAAGGCCAAGTGCCGGGTCCTGCACTTGGGTCACAACAACCCCATCCAATGCTACAGGCTTGGGGAAGAGTGGCTGGAAAGCTCCATGGCAGAAAAAGACCTGGGGGTACTGGTTGACAGCCGGCTGAATATGAGCCAGCAGTGTGCCCAGGTGGCCAAGAAGGCCAATGGCATCCTGGCTTGTATCAGGAATAGTGTGGCCAGCAGGA